>VWZT01006486.1:317365-363835 GCA_013397055.1 Pachycephala philippinensis
GGGGGGGGGGCAGGGAAGAGAAAGAGAGTGTGAGAGAGAGATTAAGCAAAGATACCAGCACCACATGGAATCCTGCAGTGTCTTGCTGGACCTTCTTCACCCTGGTCTGCTCAGTGGTGGGGGTTCCCAAGTGTTCTTCTGGAGGTACCACTTTTATACAGTCCGAGTCCTGGGTATCCATGAGGCATGGGTGCTGTTCCCACCTGGCATGGCATGGCAAGTGTGTAAGCTGCTTCCTTTCTCACAGTTTGCCTTGGTGGGAGTTTTTGTCCAGATAGTAACCTAGATCTGCCTCACCAGGCCTGGCACCTTCCTGTTGTTGCTGTCTGCGCTTTTCCCACAGTTTGCACAGTGGAATTTTGTCCAGTGTGTTCCTTCCAAGCTTTCACCTCCATTTAGGTCTGGTGTTAATGCCTTCCTGTTTGCCATCTGTGCTTATCTTAAGCTCCTTTTTTTGGTGGCTTCTCTTGTGGGAACTTTCTTGTTTGACAATGTTTGAGGCTGTTCATTTTGCTTCTCCAGGTCCTCACACTATCTTCATGCAATGTCAAAAAGAAGGACTTCTGAGAAAAATAGCTGCTGCATTTCAGAGATCAGTCTAGTATGTTCACCATCTCGAGCAGTAACTAGTCATTTACCAGTGAAGTCAATCTGGAGCTGGGATGTGACTGTGAGAGCTGTATCCTGAAGCAGTTAAGGGCTCTTAAGAAAAAAAAGAAACAGGAACTGCTGACCTGTAGCTGCAGCATTTGGTTAACTATCCATCCCTCCTTTAACCTTATTGTATTCTGAGCATAATTAATATTCTCGGTTTGAGCACATTATAAGAACTGTTTTAGGACAGTTAATGATTCAACCTTTGCTATCTTTCAGAATTACCTTGTATAGTCAGGATTAAAATAATCTGAGTGCTCCTACTGGCTTTCCCCAGCCACAGCAGGTAACTGGTTAGGAAGGCATTGCCATATGTAACAGCCAGATTGAGGAGAGTTAGTATTTGGCACTTCAGCTGTGTTTCATTTGAGAAATTATTGTGCAGCGTGAACAATCAGTGCACAGCTCTCTGTGGGGATTTGCAAAGCCTGATGATTTGTTCCTGGCTTTCACTGTTTGTGGCCAGCTGAGGTTACATAGCCAGAGCAATGTTTGTGGCCAGCTGATAGCCTTCAGATTAACCAGTCTTTCTTGATCCATAAAGATTCAGTAAAGGGCACAGAAAAAAATGTGCAGATTGCTTAGGAAATGAGACAATCAACTATATTAGCTAGGAGGAGCTGCTTTATTGTCTCAAAGTTATGTCCACAGAGGCATCTCACTCTCAGGAGAACCATCCCTGGTGAAGGGTTCACTGGCTGGTCTCACGACTAGGAAGGAGTAATACCTAAAATATGAAATCATATCTGTTTGTATTGACTACAACCAATGATATTGTTTTTCTTTCCAAATGTATTCTAAAAGACAACTTTTTTCCTTTTTGAAGCAAACTTGCTGTTTCTACAGTTTCTAGTGAGAACTGGACTGTGGCCATGCACAATTTGATGTGGAGAGCTGCAGCACTAGTGCATTAAATGCTAGTTGAGTGTTTCTCCTTTGATAAATGCAGTAAAAAGAAGTGGCTGCCATAATTGTGCCATGCAAAAGGACCATTCCAAATCATTAAAAAGTGAGATGAACTGTAGTTCTCTGCTTCTAAAGATTACCAACAGGTAAGATTGAAATATTATGAAGCCTTATGATTTATAAAATATATTTGTATTTAGATTATTACCAGAGTTGCAATTCGCCTAAAGACAAATTTTACTTAGCTAACTCTCAGATCACGTGACCATTAGAACCCAAAATTTCTGAATTATGTACAGGGGGCAGCCAGACTCTTGAAGTCCACAAGTCTGGGAAGAGAGAGAGACACCTAAGCTCTGCTGTGGTTCAGGGATGAGGGAGAGGACACAAAGTCTACCAAAGGCTCCAAAGTGGCCCTGGTCAGCAGTGAGATTCAGGAGAAAAGCACAGTATGTGCCATCACCAGCTCCTCCCTTTTTCACAGTAACCTCATGGTTAGAGACTCTTTGGCTCTTGTAGGGCTGGGATCCAGTTTTAATGTTAAGTAAATGTCCATGCAATACAGGTCTTTTAGGTGTTGATTTAAGTGCAGCTCACTGAGTTACCACAGTGCAGCTCCTTCTTTGCTAACTGCTGCTCTGGTGGGCCTTCTGCCAACCCAGAAGGAGCATTGTCCTAAAAGGGACATTCGTAGGCTTCTACCTAACTCAGCTAGCTATTCTGAATCACATTGAGATGCAGCTTCTGTATCTAAATTGTTATAGGAAACTTAGGCTTCTGCTTCTGCTTATACTCTCATATTTAGGATATTGGGATGTTCATCACATTTTTAGGCCTTGCTGTAGCCCAAACACAGTACTTTGCTTCATGTAAGTGAAGTAAAAATCTGACAACCATTTGTCACTGACCAGAATATTTAACCATCTTCTATTCAGTCACTGCTTGAGATCAATTATCATTTAGGTTATTGTACTAATTAATTATTTTTAATCTCTGTCTGATATTTAAGCACCTGTTTAATAATATTTATTTGTTTATCCAATTAACTAATTCAAATGGTACAATAATTAGAGGTAGAACAAAGGTATAAATAGCCTGCCTGAAGATTTTCCACATCATAGATAATTAACGTTGACTCTGAATTATGTTTTGGCCCTGTCTCCACTTTTAAGGAACACTGCTACAAAGCACTAGTCACAGGAACACAAGGAATAAATCATAATCTCCTCTGCACCTCTTCTTTCCAAGCCTGCGGGAACGTACATGAAACAATTCCTTTTCTCTCTGTCAAGCCAGGTTTTGGCAATAGAAATCTCTGCACATTTGATAGCTACAGCAACTCGTGTTTAGTAATCTCTCCATGTCAGACTGCTTCCTTCCAGATAAACAGGCACCATTCCAAGAGAACCAGTTTTACTTCTGCATGAGAATAACCAGGTAGGGCAGGTAACTACCACCTCCATCCCCTCCTCCTTTTCTTACTTCGCTGTTTTTCTCCTCATTCACTCCCAACTGTCCAGTCCCAACCCATTCTGCCTCTTTGCTGCAGCTGTGATAACCCAAGAACCCCCAAACAAATCAACACATCTGCTCTTTCTGTTCACGTGGGACTTCTGCACAGAATGCAAATTTGCCAGCAACAAAGTTAGCAGCTAAGATACAGTCTGGTTACCAGCATTATTTCTGCCAAATAAATATTCAGTGCTCATGAACTGTAAAAGACAAGCAGCTGAGGGACCAGAACCAGGGGCCAGCTTGATCATCTGATGGCCTGGTACATACAGACCACAGTACCATATACTGCCTTATTTGCTTTTTTCCTGGCTCCATGTTAGAATTCTGCCTTCTTGCTGTTCAAGCTTCAACAATATAGAGGACAGGAGAAGTTGTTCCTTTGCCAAGATCCATTTTTTTCTCAGGATAATGCCCCATTCATGAGACTATGAAGTTTTTTGCCTCTCTTACTGAAGTTCTTTCATTCTTCATGAACACATACATTAGTCCAGGGATGAAAGCAGCCTTCTTAGCAGTGGTTACATTTGTTCATGGGATGGAGAGGCAAGAACTGAACCCAAGGCTCCTGCCTCCTGTCTACCTTCCTGCTTAAGCCGTGAAGATTTTATGTTAAGAGAAGTTGAGTCTGTGTGTGTAGGGAAAGAAGGGAATTGTGAGAAGTGGTTGGTGTGCCAAACTCAGAAACTGTGAGATCCAGATGGACATTCAGCCCAGGATAACCTTGGAAGCAGCAAAGTGGAATGCACATCCATCCTCCATGTTTCTAACATCTCCACTGAGATGACCAGCTCCTGCAGTTCCTGTTTTAGGTGTCCAGGATATCATATAGGATGTACAGGATGTGTGAGGTCTTCACATCCACCTGTTAACTCTGACCATCCTCTCCAGTGTAAAAACCTGCAGTAGCTGTGATTGATTGATTGATTGATTGATTGACAGAAGGACAGAGGGGCAAGACTAAAATGTTTGTCTGTGGCAAAGGGGCTCCAGCATGGAACGTGTGTGGCTGCCTGGTGACCAGCCCCTCACAGACAAATCTGAGATCAGCTCTCCTGCGGATCACACAATGTGGCTCCTCCACAAAAGGGTGAGCCCTCTCTTTCCACCCTCTTACAGAAGTTTAGTCCTTTTTAAATGGAGAGTTGCAATTCACTATTGGCACAAGGTAAGGGACAAGAAACAAGTGATTGACTCTTCCCACTCTTGTCCCTACCCAAGCAGTGCCTTCCTCTGTACTCCCTCAGCAGTACATCTGTGTACTCATTCGTGTGGTGTCGGCACAAACACCCTTGAGCCAAGCCCAGTCTGCACCACTCCTTTCCCTCAAACTACGGCACTCCAAGCCCTGCACACAGGAACAGCAAGTGCTTTTCTCTACCTGGTGACGCTTGAACAGCATTTGGAGCAGCAGTACACACACCTACTCCTCAGCATAGCTGGAGGCCACTGCCACCTCTACCTCCTCCCATCTTCATTGTCCTGGTGCTGTAGGTCTCTGGGAGCAGGAATGCACAGAGGAAAAAGGTGGAGAACTGCGATACTTGGCTGATGATCCACCCTGTTGGGACTGACTTTTAAACTGGTCCTCAGAAGTTCTGGCTGGCCTCTTCCTTTACACTGCTCATCCTGCTAAGCTCACAGTTGCTCAGGGGAGGAGTATTCAATGAGTAACTGCATCACACTGCACAGCCACAGCAGGAATTGCAGTTAGCTTTTCTACAGATGCACAAAGTCTGCCTTTCTCAGATCAATGGAAAACCAAATCCATGGTTGTGTCTACCACAACTCCATCCGCACTGAGCAAAAAAGGCTGGCAGTTTGTCACAGCAGCCAGCCATGGTCTATCCTCATATCTTTCCTGCACTGAAAAGAGGGCCCCATGGTTTTCCTTATCTTCAGATTTTCTATGAGCTTCAAAGAGAAGATATTATCAGTTATAAGAGCGTTCAAGTACCGGAGGACACTTGAGAGAGGCCAATGTCCTCATGTGATAAGGAGAGCTAGCAGTGCCACACAGGCACTCTGTGCTGCCTCTGAACCAGCAGATGACATTTTGGGTACACCTGCACCATGCTGGGGCAAACACTCCTCAAGGGGTAATGGCTTTAAACTGAAAGACAGCAGGTTTGGACTAGATATTAGGAAGAAATTCTTTACTGTGAGGGTAACAAGGCACTGGAACAAGTATCCCAGAGAAGGTGTGGATGCCTCATCACTGAAAGTGTTCGAGGACTGATTGAATGGGACTTTGAGCAATCTGGTCAAGTGGAAGGTGTCCCAGCCCATGTCAGGTGGGGTGGAACTAGATGATCTTTAGGGTCCCTTCCAATCCAAACTATTCTGTGATTCTATGATTTCATTCTGTGCTGCACCAGATTCCCGGGGTGTTTAGCGATGCACTGCTCCAGGCTCTGAATTCAGCTGCAGTATTTATTGATCAGCGTTAGGACGATGAGCATGGATTTAACATCTCCAGCGGGCTGGAGCCGCGGGGTCCCACTAGGTGGCAATCCAGCCCTCGGCATGGCAGAGCCACCAGCCGTGCTCGGGTTGACACCGCGGTGTCCTCGCTGTGCGCTGACTTCTGATTCTTGCAGGAATCAAAGCTGTGTAATTGTTTGCTCTAAATGTATAATTTGCCTCATGAATTTTCGTAGATATGCCAATTAAAAGCTTTTTTAAAAAATTGTATTTATCTATGTATTTATTTATTTTAGCTATATATGTTCTGTCGGGAAAGGGAGAGGAAAGAAAGAAATCTTTTTCTTTGTTTGGAGTATTTGGCAGGGCTAAAGCACAACTGTCTGCTTTGGCTCCTTAAACCACGTATCACATCTGTAAAAACATAGTGGCAAAAGGAGGAAAAAATAATCTGCGATGCTTTCCTGGTGGTTTCTATGAGGCTTTCATGTAACCAATACATTTTCATCAATTATGCATTTAGGTCACAGGAAGAGTTGGTTGAAGGAATTCTTTTGCCATTTCAAAGTCGCTGTAAGGAAGAAAATATAGCCAAGCTGATGGAGCTAGAAGAAATACAGTTTTGTTCTTCCGACCTGATAATTTTCTTCTCCACTTTCTTTACCATCATTCCTCTTTGCATAAGTATGTCCCTCAGCATAGCAATATCTGTGTAGGGAATGCACAGAGGCCCTTAGAGCATGGAAAGGTCTTATTTTGCAATGGCAATTCTAAAACATGTTATTGTTTATGTTGTTTACATAAAGCAACATTAGAGAATTGAGTAAAATGCCTTTCCTGTAAAACATTTGGTCAGATCTGGAAAACAGCATATGCTTCTTGGTGGGCAGCATTACCATATGTAACCTTTAGGCTTCTGTGCAATTTACAAGGCCAAGTTACATACTTAAATATCCTTTTAAAAGTATAATGAGAATTAAATGCTGAGGAACAGGTTTCACAGTAGCCACCACACAGAACAGGCTGTAGCTGATATTAGCTACCAAAAAAAGCCAGAGAGGACCTTAAGATCTTACCCCCTCCTTATATTGGTAACCACAGAAGTCTCAGAGCACTTTCTTTTTTTCTTGTGAAAAATGCCTGAGAACTTGTGGAAATGCTTCTGGCACCGTGGTGCATCTTACATGTGCTTAGAAAGTTGGGCAGGAAACAGAAAATCAACAGTCAGGGCTTTCCACTCCTACACCTAAGGAGGCTAACACCATCCTGCAAACCCCAGCAAAATTAATATGTAAAGGCAGAAGGGAGAATTAGTGGGAGAAGAAAGCTCTGCATTCCCACTCCTTCTCCCAACTCTGCTTATGTGTTTTATTTACTTTTCTCAAACGTACATTTTCTCAAATGTTCCAGGCTTGGGAACAGGGACAAAACAGAAGTCTCCCCCCTCGGAAGTAGATGCCACAGCAGTTAGGCTAGAGATTTTCTCCGTGCATACTGTGGCCCTCACCGTGCATTCCTGTGGCCTAGCTTCAGCAGGAAAGGCAAAGACTGCTTTTCTCTCTGTTCTTTCTCAGCCTGAAGGTCAGGGCTCCAGACTGAGGAGGATCTTACAGCCTGGTGATGCTTTTCCAGTGCATCACTTCTTCCTCGGGTGATGTACCTGAAAGTAAGTAGGTTTGACATTCGGCATCGCCAGAGCACCAGCTCACGCTGGGTGACAGAAGGCTGGCTTGGCTAAGACAGACCAAGTTGTCCCACCTGCTGGAAGCTGTGTCCATCAGCTTAGGGACTCATAGCAAAGCTTGTTTAGAGATCTATAGCTGGCTCTGAAATATATGTCTCCTTAACAGGAGTCAGCTTGGGCTAGCAACAACCTTCCCTTGTAGGAAGTGTGGAGAAAAGATTAGCAGAGAGTAAGTGTTGTACCCACAGAGCTACAACACCCTGGGACCAGGGCTGGTGTCTTGACATAGCACATATTGCCCTGTACCAGCTTGTTTGGATCAATATACTTGGCAATGAGTAAATTGCTTCCTACGGACCCTGAGGTATCTGAGAGAGGTGATGTAGAATTTGTGAAACACCATTTGAAATTGTTAGGTATGGGGATACAAGAGTAGGCTGCAGGCAGCCTTGGCCTTGATAGCTTACAGCTGTATCCCTGGGAAGAGGGAAAGCCAGCATTGAATGCAGGTGTGGTGATTTCGGTAACAAGGGGCATGTGAGCGGCCTAAGAAACAAGTATAAAAGGTTGTGCTGCAGGATCACAAGGGGCTGATACCAAGCCTGATGCCTGCTGCTGCCTGTTACTGCCTGCTGTGACCATGCTGATGCCTGCCACCCTTCTCTATGCTGGACTTTTGGACTCCAACGTCTGGTGCCCCATGTTTGTATGTATTATTTAAATCGTGGTGATAATTGGCTTAGAGCCTCAAAGGCTTGGAGCCTCTGACAGTATAAGCCTCACAGACTGCAATCCACTTGGGGGAAGTGGAAAAGCTGGCCGGCGCGTAATCCCTGGGCGGGGCTGTGCCCAGGAGAGCCGTGAGTAGCCTACGCATGTAAGTCCAGGATTGGACTGCTTATGGGCAACTGTGCTTCTCCGATGGACCAGTGGTTTGCTGAGTTCTTGCCCATGCATGATTACTGGAAATGGTGCCGCATGTTTACTCCAAACTATGTTGGCCTTTTGTATGCCAACAGTTTGGGACCAAAGCTCCGTATTATAAAACAGGTACCTTTGCAACCCTGGTCTGAGGTGTCTCTCTGCTAAGAGTGAAATACCAAGTATGCTTCTTTAATCCAGAGCAATCTTTATTCATTTGTTTTCATTTTGGAAGTGAAGAGCTAGGAACTACTTCAAAGGTTAAATTTAGCATATTTGAACTATATATGCATAATTATTTCAGATATTTAAACTGATTCTCAAAATAGTCTCACCAGTAAGAAGAAAACCTCCTAACTGCCTGAAAAGAAAAAAAAAAAGGTAAATTCTGCTATAATTAAGGTTACACATGCAAAAGATAGTAGTTTTTCTATGTTTATGAAATAAATCTGTCCTATCAGACTGGGCATTTGGAGGCAGGGCTCTTTCATGCCTTCCTCTCAGAGGTGTCCTGTTCTCCACAAACACTTAAGTATGCATATCACAGTATAAGTGTGACTTTAGCGTTGGAAAGGGCTGCCAAAGGAAGTGGTGGATGGATCACCCCTGGAAGTGTTTGAGAAATGACTGGATGTGGCACTTAGTTCTGTGGTTTATTTGACATGGTGGTGGTGCTCAGTCAAACGTTGGACTCCATGATCTTGGAGGTCTTTTCCAATCTTAATGATTCTATGATTCTGGAGAAACCTCTAGGACTTTTATCTAAATCTTCTGGTTCTGCTGCTTCCTGGATTTCTTTAGTAAATTGCTAGTCAGTACTGACTGACCAGTAAGAATAAAAAAAGCCAAAACAAAAGTTTTCTCTGATACCATCTGCTAATCCTGGTATTCTCCCTAGAATTACCCCTAAATCACTGGGCTGCTGACTAGCATTAGAAAGAAAAACTGGCATTTCCGAGAGTAAAAGTCTTCATTTCCTTTACTTTTCTTGGAAATACAATAAAGTGGATCATGCTGAAGGAAAGTCTTTTTGTGACATTTTTGTGAGGAAAAAGCACTCCAAAGTATTGCAGTCTCCCCCCACCCAAGAATGTAGTTTTATTACTTAGGCAAAGGCATAAGTCATTTCTACAGCCCCTCTTAACCCCTTGCAGGCACTTAGACTCAGATCTTACCATTTCTTCCAAGGCTGTGTCTTACTAAATTGTGGGAATGAAGTCTTGTCCTTTGTTAGAGTAAATACTAAGCCATCAATTTACTTTGTGGGGCCTAAGATTTACAGCCTGTTTATGAAAGATAAGAAAAATCAGGCTTTGAAATTCTCACTGACAAATTTTGCAGCAATGGAAATATTAGCTTTTCTCTTCTACTTATTCATACTAGGAATTAATTCTGGTTTACTTTGCTCTAAACCCTGTTTACTTTCTGTTTTCCAGCATTGCTATCAGGTAGAAATGACCTTTCACCCTAGAACTGTATTTTTTCTATTTCTGTGCAATAGTATATATTAAAGCGTGTTAAGTGCTTTTAAGCCATAGACTGGCAGGTGCTATATAAATATTTATCTTTGTTATGATTGCTTAAAGCAGAAGACTCAGAGGTATACAAAAGAAAAAAAATAAAATAGCCCCACGTTCTGCCCTTAGTTTTCCCATCTATTTCATAATCAGTTCAGGAAAAAAAGAAAAATCCCTTACAGAAAGGAAATACTCAAACTGCCTTCCAGCACAAAACAAGGATAATTTCAATTCATGTTAAATTCCCAGATTTGCACTCACAGGAGATTTAATTTTGAAATGACCTTTGAAACAGTTTATCCCAAAAAAAAGTAACTGAATATACCCTTTACCCTGAAAATACCCTTTTTTGTTCTTTTCTTTGCAATCAATCCATATTCTTTCTTGCTTTTGTTGAAGTGGTGTTTATTCAGACTATTTGAGCTGGTGGGATGGTGGAAATGGGAAGGATGTCTGTCTTTGGGAAAAAAGTCTATGTGACATTCAGCTGAATATGTGTTTGCTGGACTGTTCTTCTACTATTGTTCCAGGACCACTAAGGTTTACTTAAAAAACCAAAAGTTTCAGAGAGGCCAGGTGCCTTATATTATATGCTTGAGTGTTCCTTCCTGACTGAGTTACTTTTCCCATTAGAGTTTTTTGTCCCATTCCCATTTGAGGTTTGTTTCCTGTTCCTTTTCATTTCACCTTAGCTTTTCATGCAATGACATCCAAATAGAAAGAGACAGTCATTGCCATGGTTTTCACTCTAAGACTGAACTTCCTGGCTTTTATGGCTCATAATCAATCCCATAATGTCCTGTGATTTCTGTGTGTGAGTGGCAAGAAGTAAAAGGGAGTTTATTTTGCCTGTATGCAGACAGGCCAACTTTCACACATTAGGAGCAGCAACTAATCACCCACAACATGTCCTAAAGTTTATGGTGCTGGCAGACAGCTGTTTTTGTTCCAATGTGATGGTTTCTTTGCAGACTCCTGCTGCCAGCAGTGTCTTAACCACTTTACTACTGCTCCATGCACCGTACATCCTGGACTACTGCCTTTAAAGCTCCTTTCTACTTTATACAAACAAAAGCAAACTAGTCTGCCAACAAATACTAAGGAAACAGACATATTGTTACTGTAGCCATACGCTCTATGAAAGGGAATTTTCAGTTACCAACACCTAGAACTGAAAGAACAAAATGATAGTACATAGGCATGCATCCCAGGTCCTTCAAAAAAGATTTTAGCATTATATTTTTTTTTATTTTTTCCCCCCTTTTAAATTTTGGCCCTTGGAGAGATGAAAATTCACTAAATCTACTGCTCATGATATAGTAATTGTGAAAAAGTTACCTATATTTTCTGAAAGTTAACCAATATTACTGTAAATGCATTTGTTCTGCATATGTTATAAATGTATAGAAGCTGGGCCTTGCCTAAGCAATTGTTGATGGCAATATTTAACAGCTCTTTTCAGTATTTGACTTGATTAACATGTACCTTAAGAGGCCGGGGAAGCATTTGTTTCATCTCTGCAATGCTTCGTCTGTAATCTCCTATCTGCAAACTTGTTCCGATGCTTCTTGTCTTCAAAGACTTAGAAAGTGTGTCCTTGAAGCTGAGAATATACCCAGTGCTGACAGCCCAAGTGTCTGTCTTTAAACAGAACTGGTGTGGGAAGATTGGCATCCTATGCTATGGATAGCATGAGGCTGAGCCCACAAACACTGGTCAGCATGAAGATAAAACTTTCTAGAAAAGAAATACGTGAAAACCTTAACAAATTCGGCAGATCTCTGAACTGCAGTCAATTACTAAATACAGGAGAAGAAACAAGTGGATTGAGGAAGGAGAAAAATTCCCTTTAATCAAACCATTAAACAATCATCTCCGACTAATGAGGTGTGAAACTCTGAACATTTGAAGTGGATTCACTTTCCTTCTCTCCCACTGATACAGACACATTTGCAATCATGTATATTTGTTCAGTACAGTCATGCTGGTTTTAACTTCCATCTAATTATTATTTATATGATAATAGTTTCTAGGAGCCCAGTCACAGACCAGAAGGCTGCTGTGCTAAATGTTTTTTGCAACTCTTGCAAAAAATGTATTGAACCACAATGATGATAGGAAATCCATCCAATAAATTCAGTGTTGGTTTTGCAGTTGGTTTTATCCTGCTTCTAATTAATCAAAAAAAGACAGTAGCAAGCATGATTTCCTAAAAATCAAAACCCCCTCAATCTTAAACATTACATGATTTGCCAGAGAACCTAAATGCAAGTTACATTTTAAAATTCACTGAAACTCTCTAAGTATTCTGTTAGAAACCTTACAACCACAGGATCAATAAGTAATGGGTGAGGGCATTACTTTATTTGTCTTTTATGTGAGCAATTGTGATTACATTGAAAAAAGAACAAGTCCCTAATGCAGGAATTTGAGTGAAATTCTGTGGGTCCTCCATTATACAAGAGCTCAGACTTGTCAGTAATAATGGCCTTGTGTTACATCTAAGGGATGTAGATTTAAAGAAACTGAAATAAATGAATAAATAATGCTTCTTTTGGAAAGTACCTAATGCACAAAAGAAAACCTTGTCCCAAAAGACACCAAAAAGCACTTTTCTCAAGCAGGAAAGAGCTGCTTGGCTCTTGCATAGCTGCTGGAAAGGATTATCAGAGACTCCTTAACTAGATGTCAAGGGCTATCCTTCCTCCAGGGAAGTTTAGATTGGATATTAGGAAAAAAAATTCTTCACAGAGAAGGTAACCAGGCATTGGAGAAGGCTGCCCAGGGAAGTGGTGCAATCACCATCTCTGGAAGTGTTCAAAAGGTGTGTGGATGTGGCACCTGGGGACATGGTTTAGTGGTGAACTTGGAAGTGCTGGGTTAACTGTTGGACTCAAGGATCTTAGAGGTCTTGTCCAACCTAAATGATTCTATGATTCTTCAGGTGGTGTCTCCAATGACTCAGAGGCATTGGCACAGCTCCTGCCATGCTCCTTTCTGTGACAACATTGGAGTTACTGTGATCAGACAGTACTCTGTGCCTCAGCTGGGGAACAGCCTTTGGTCCCAGCAATATCTAGCACAGTGTGATGTTATGGTGGTGATGGGTTTGATAACTGGGTAGGAGGGAAGAAACAAGATACATCATGGCCATGTTTTAACTGCTAGTCACAGGGCACAGTATAACCATACTTGTAGGTGCAAGGCTGGCTAAATACAGCACGCACTGGAAACCACTTGGACATCAACTAGATTCCTGTTAAATGCTTTAGGTGTATTCCTATTGGGAATGGTGCCCGGTGGCTTGTTTTAGGACTCAGGCCACATTAGGCAGAGCATCACTCTAGACCCCAGAGAGATGTATCCCCTCAGCAAGCGCAGCCTCAGCAGAACTCTGCTGGGTGTGATCTGTCTCTGCTCCCCTCCTGGGCTTTGTTTTCAGCCAGCAGGCAGATTTCCCCCTGCCCAGAGGAAGACAAACATCTCTAGTGGTGCTGCTTCTGAAATCTCAGGGGTGCCCCGCTGTTAGCTGTCTGCCTGAGCAAGGTCACTGTGCCTCAGTAGTGGAAACATGGGCTCAGATTTAAAGGCAAGAGCAAAGCTGAGGCCCTCCTGTGGAGCCACATAACAACATCCCTCCTATGGATCGGCACAAAGCTGGACAGGTAACCCTTGAGAGGCACCCTTCATATCAGGCCCCTGACCTGGGCGTGCCTGCGCTCCTGGGATCCTCTTGCAATCAAAGAGGCAGCAAGCCCCTCCTCTGAGCTATCTGCTGGATGCTGTGCTGTTTCTGCACTGGCTGCCTAGGGAGCCAGCATCCCCTGTCTGGAAACATAAAGGTCTTAAATGCCTTAAGTAGATCATGTGAGAGACTCCCTCCTCTGCTCCACCTCATCAGAGGGCTGGCAATTGGTGGTAACACACACAGGTGAGAGGAGAACAAAGGAAATCTCCTTTATTTCTGGAAGAAGAAAAAGAATGCTCTATTTTTCTTCTAAAGTACACAGGATTACCGATTCATTTATTCATAGTACTTGGGTTTTAATCTGTCAGGAAATAATGACCCATTATTTTATACTTATGGGAAATGACACTTTCTAGTACCTGGTATTTGCAGCTGTCAAATTATATATGTCAGCATCTGTCACTCTCCAGCGTTACTTAACGAATGAGTTTTGCATATCCCAATGAGCTTCTACTAGAATGGAGAAAAATATTAACACCTCTTCTGGCAACTGTACAGGCTGACTGATTTTTTGGCATATTCACTTCTGCTCTGTATAGTCTTACCATATACAGCCTAGGCTGCATTGTTTCAAAGGTTGTAACAGGCCTATTAAATACACTAACACTTTTCTGCTTCAATGGACTGTTTTGCTTTCCTAATTCAATTGACTTAATGAAAAACGAAAATGACAGTTTTAAATCAGAGAGAATCACAGAGAATCACAGAGTAGTTAAGGCTGGAAGGGAACTCTGGAGATGATCTAGTCCAATCGACCTCAAGGCAGGGTCACCTAACGCAGGTGACACAGGAACATGTCCAGGTGGGTTTTAAATGTCTCCAAAGAGGGATATTCCATGACCTCCCTGGGCAGCCTGTTCCAGTGATTGGTCAGCCTCAATGAAAAGAAGTTCTTCCTCATGTTGAGGTGAAACTTCTTGTGTTTAGTTTATGGTCATTGATCCTTGTCCTGTTTCTTGGCACCACTGAAAAGAGTCTGGCACCATCCTCTTGGCACCCACCTTTGAGATATTTATATGGACTGATGAGATCTCCTCTCAGTCTTCTCTTCTCCAGACTAAACAGGCCCAGCTCCCTTACGTCTCTCCTCAAGAAAGATGTTCCAGACCTGTAATCATCTTTGTGGCTCTCCGTTGGACCCTCTCCTGTAGCTCCTGGACCCTACTTGGAACATCCAATTTATAGCTGATCCATACACAGAGGCAAGACCCTTCTTTGGTAGATATTCTTTACATAAGCTCATAGAAAGAAACTTTTTCTTTCTTTGTGACAAATTGTTCATATTTTTCTACATTGCAAACTAATACCAACTTTGAAAAACAACTTATCTGCTGCAACATAGAGCGGTTTACCTAGACACTATTTACCAACACCACGTGGGCAAGCACACCATTAGCACAAAGGAACAACTTTGCTTTTAAGGCTCATTGCATCACTGTGGGTTAAGGAAAGCCAGAAAGGACAGAAGCCAGACAAGTCAAAGAGCAAGCAACAGGTGATGCTGCTCCAGGGAGGAGGGATATTTTTGCCATACTAAAAGGCATATTAGTATTTTTTGATTTAATTTTTTTCATATAAGAGAGACTCCAATGACAACTCATATTCTTCACTAATGAGCTTTCCAGGATCACCGGGGCTTTTGGTCTCTTCATGAAATCCATTGGCAGGACCCTGGACCTGTCTTAGAGACATGAATCTACCCTCAGGCTAGAAACTTTGAAAGGGGCAACATATGGGGCTTTGGTCTAGGCCCTTTGCTGCAGGATGGACCATAACCTGTCACCTTGATTTTAGGGAAGATGACTGTGGTATATTGAAGCAACTGTATTTTTTAGTATTGGATTCTGTGCATTCTAACATGGTGTGTTAACTTTTCTCACTGGAAATGCTGTGAGGGAGAAATGTTATGTCCTCAAGGGAGTAATGCAGAGGAAAATTCCTGTTGAACTTTCGCGTCCATACACAGCTGCTCCTTGTATCAGATACAAAGCCTATGTATTTCAGAATCAGTCTCTATATTTTAAAGAGGATCCTGTTTGCTGGGATTCCCTACTCTGATGCATGGCAGTTGCCAAATCACAATACACTATTGGCACTTGACAAGTCTGTGAGCCTACGTGTTTTCCATGGCTAAACACATGGAAATGCTCAAGGCCAGGCTGGATGGAGCTCTGAGCAACCTGGTCTACTGAAAGCTGTCCCTGACCATTCCAGGGGCATTGGAATGAGATGAGCTTTAAGGTCCCTTCCAATCCAAACCATCCTATGATTCTATGATTGAAACATTGAGTTAGCAACAAGTAGGACCGATCTGCCAGAAGCCTATTCCCACCTTGCTTCCTGCTTATACCTACTTTTCTACAGTTCAAATAGATGAAAATGGATGCACCACAAAGGGTTGGAAGTTACAGAATCTTTCCTTACACTGAGCTGAACCTCATATTGGCACAGTTGAGTCCTGAATATTTCATTAAGTTTCCTGCTGATGAAACTGGTGGATGCCACCCACAGACAAGAGAAATCCCTACAGACAGCTGAGAACTGAGGGACAAGGTAGTGAAACTCATCATCCTGCATAAAGTCCTAGAAACTAAAGCTGGCTCCTAGTTCCAGTTTACTCATACCCACAAACATCTGTGTCATTACACAATACATTTAATCACGGAAATCATTTAAGTTGTTCCCTTGCTCATACTATTTTAATAATTGAGCAGAAAATCAGCCCTGATATGTTTCTTTCCCCGTAGTATTACATATGAAACAATATATGTCTGTGAGCTAATAGCCAAAATAGAAAGCCAAGATGAAGATAGAGCAATACTACAAAGGAAAATAAATCATCGATGTCATGAGTTCACCAAGTACTGCTATTAAAAAGGGAAAATGATTTTCTGAAAGTCTTCTTCTGTTGTTTCCCTGGCCAAAGCTGGTTATCAGATTCAAACTGGATATATGAAATTGCTTTATATCCTGAAAGTCAAATTTTCAGCAAAATTGCTTTTCTTAAATAGCACTTCCTGGACTACTTAAGGACTCATAGAATTGTCTGATATACCCTAATAACAGGGATTCCAGTCATTTGTTTTGGAGGTTGATTTACAAAAGAAATTTTCCCAAGCCCTTCATTTATGCTTGTATTGACAAAAGAAAAAGAAAGAAAAAAGAAGTACCAGTATTCATAATGATTGGAACATATTTTAGCAATATTTCAGGTACTAGCCATGGGATTAATCTAAGTAAACAGATATCTCCACTGTAAATGTCTTCTATCTCTCAACTAATGAGCTTTGGCTTCCTCAATATGGAAAGGAATAGAGGCATTACAGCACAACCCTAAAGGCAGCATCTGAAATACATATCCAGTGAATCTCACTACACATCTAATTTTCTCCATTAATGAAGGAACAAACGTGGGCTAATGAGATGAGCTGTAAGCATCTATGGGACAGAAGTCTAAAGTAAACTCAGAGGAATTCTACGATCAGAAAATACAAAGATTAATGAGAACAGGTTACCCTCAGGTTTGTAGGTGGTCAGCTCTGCACTTATACGGAAACCTGAGTACTCAGTGCTCCTTTTTACGGAATACTGTGTGCAGCAGGGATTATTTGAGCAGCATGCTTAATGGGGAATAACAAAGTTTGCTAGAATAAATAAATAAGTAAAAAAAAATCTCAAGAACAAAGATGAGCATGTGAATAGTTGATCTCAGTTGGCAAAGGCTCAAATTAAAGCACTTCAGTGAAATCACTGATAGTAAACCATGAAATCAGAGCCACTGACCTGAAGCACAGGCTAGACCTAGCATCACGATATTTTTAGTCTTTTAAAATGCTTAAAGACAGTCTTTCCTGTTTTAGCCATTTGGACATTAATTCACCATGTTTTAGTGAGCCTACAAAACCTTTTTCTACTGGGCACATCACCAAAGTAAAATATAAACCAGCAGTGAACTAATGTAGTTTGTGTGGCGTTAAAGAACATGCATGATAAATTTTGGATTTTAAATACAATAAATCAGTCATTTAAATTTAATATAAGATGCATAATTTAATTCTGCTTCATTAGCCTATATAAACACAATAAAATCTGTCAAATGCAAACAAAGGGCCTCCTAGAGGTGATATTTTAATTGTAATAAAACTGTCATCTAGATTAAGAGGCCAGCTGAACAATTAATTTCTTCATAGATGTTAACACTGTTCTAGAAAATGAGCTTTAGCTTTAATTTCTCCTGATGCCTTTGTGCTCAGGAAACAAGAACTTTGCTTGCAGTAGAAAGCATAAACCATCTGCTCCATAGCCCTAGCACCACATCAGAAGAAAAAGGAGAGGGGGGAAGGTCTGGCTTGCAGCATGAAGCTCTGCCTCTACTACTTCCTATTGCATTTAACATAAATGGGCCTTTAGCTTAGAGATGGGATTTAGGGAAAGACCTTTTAACCTAGTCAAACATCATCCAATGTGCTTTAGCCAGGTAGGAAGAGGGGGTTTTCCCTGATGCCCCCTGCATGGACCAGGGCACCACAAATGCACACCCAGAGTGCCCTGGCATATTGCCTCCCACAGGAGCCCCTGTCCCCTCAGACTAGGGTAAGTTACCACTCAGCAACACACACTCACTAACAAAATTGTACCTGCATTTCCTTCTGCTTGCCAGTGGGAAAAAGTATATTGGTTTTGGGGTTTTTTCCCCCTTAAAACCTTAATACAACTTGTGGCTTATTTTAGTTGGCTAAGCAAAACACTCAGCTCTTCCACTGATTGGCTTTAATTGCTTCACTAGATGTCTTTCAGCTGGTAACTATGAAATATTCACAAGTGACAGAATCTAATTCCAGCTGGGACAGTTGACTATCAGGGTCTAATTTTGTTGAATTTACCTCCCCCTCCCCTCTCTCATCCATATACATTGGTGCTGCTCTTCCATATTTTATTGCTTCATCCCAGATCCTCTGTAGCCTACACAGGGAAAAAATCAGTGAGGGCCCCTTTCATCAGCCTGTTGTGAAAGCACTATCCTGCACTGAAGGGAAAAATCATCTTTCGCGTTAAAGAGTTATGTGAAATTGTTTACCTTATCCTTTGAATTTTAATCCCTAAAAGCATTTCTTCCCTAAAAATAGAGCTGCATACTTTCTAAGCCATTTAGCAGCCAGACAGAAAAGCCACCAATGTGCCTTTGACTCTGTTTTATTAATATCACATTTAGAAAAGAAATATCTCTGTGCTCCTCTGAGCGACAGAAACAATATAAAGATTTAACAGGGGACAAGAAGCGTCATGATTTCTTCACCGAAGAAAAGAATCTGCCACGGATTTTATGGGTGTATTTACAGTTCTTCAAAGCTACTTTTTAAAGTGTGTCAGTTTCTTGGATTTCTTCATCCCTGGGCTGGGTATCTCTGCTGTACGCAGGGGCCAGCGGCTGCTCTTTTATTTGACTGACTGGACACCTGCTCCTGCCAAAGCCATTAGCCAAAATGTTCATATCCTAGAAGGAACAATGAGAGCTTAAATTTCCAAAGGCTGTTATTTCTAGCACTAAAACAGCCTCAAAATTTCTGACGAGTTCCTCCTGCATCGCCCCCAGAGCCTGCACACTTGTCCCCCAAATGCAGGGGAGGCTTGGGTCCTGGAGCCAGTGCTGCTCCCTGCACTCGGGGAGCCCAGAGGGGTGTTTGCAGAGTTGCCCATGGAACAGGTTAGACACGTCCTGATGATTGGTACAGTCTCCTAGTGTTTTCCCTCCCTTCCTCAATGCATAGCCCTCCCTGACAGGTATTGGGTCTTGGAGCAGAGAGAACATCCGTCTTCCTATGACCCAGACACATGTTTTTAACAGAAGAAATGTTCTGGAAGATAAAGTGCCATATTTGCCTTACTAGAAAAACTAGTGAAGAAGTCTTTCACATATGTAAGACACTTATTGAATCAGAGAATGGTTTAGGTTGGAAGGGACCTTAAAGATCATCTAATTTCAGCCCCCCTGCCATGGGCAGGGACATCTTTCATTAGATCAAGTTGTTCAAAGCCCCACCCAACCTGGCTTTGAACACTTTCAAGGATGGAACATCCACAACTTCTCTGGTCAATCTGTTCCAGTGCCTCACAACCTGCACTGTAAAAGATTTCTTCCTAATATCTAATTTTAAACCTATCCTCTTTCTGTTTGAAGCCGTTCCCCCACGTCCTGTCACTACATGCCCTTGTAAAACGTCCCTCTTCAGCTTTTCTGGTAGGTTCCCTTCGGGCACTGAAGGTACTACTGTAAGGTTTCTCTGAAGTCTTCTTTTCTCCGTGATGAACAACTGCAAATCCCTCAACCTGTCCTCATCAGAGAGGTGCTCCAGCACTCTGATCACCTTCATGACCCTCCTCTGGACCCACTTCAGCAAGTCCAACTGAACCAAAACATTTCCACATCCCTCTGATTTTCATTGTTGTGGTTTTCTTGGCCCCCAGAGAACCCTTGAAGATTCAGAATTAAGTGGCCAGTGTATGAAAATAAACATCTTGCAGGGTTACCAGGTCTCTAGATATCACCCTTACTTTGTAGTTGAAGATAAACACAGTTTGTGCAAATTAAAAAGCCATGAGACAGTTTTAACAAGTTCAGGATGACGGGTTTCTGTCCTTGAAAAGCACAACCAGCCAGCTGGTGGGCACAGTGGGAGTGGGAAGGGGAGAGCTCCCCGCCACAACCAGCTGTCGTGCTGCCCCAAAACACCTCTTCAGGCTCACCTCCTGGGATGTTGTCTGTGCTCATTACTTCACGCTTGCTGCGCCGAGGGGATGGAACAGGGGCTCAGGTGTCCCTCCTGCTTGCATGGCCCTGCACCCCCAGCAGGCACCAGAGCTTCTCCAGCATCACCCCTACCATGGCCCCAACCATTTCCAAATACTTCTGTGTTCACAGAATTCAGGCTAAAGCTGTAAACCATTACAGATAATTTCAGCCTCCAGGGAAAATGTAAAGGTTCTCTCTGAACCGGTCACATCCCAGGCTGAGCTGGGAGTGGGGTGCAGGAGCACACACCAGCCCATGCCTCTTCCTCTGAGGGGCCCCCAGGGCTTCCTGGAGCCCTGGGGCCTCTCTGCACAGAGCAGTGCAGCCAAGGCCAAGGCACCCCCTTTTTAGAGGCAGTTGAGTCCCTGAAACAGGTTGGGATCCCAAAAGCCTATGAAGTTCTTTGACAAACTCCACCCAGCATCTTTTCACACTGACATGATTGTATAGCTTTAGGAAGGGAGTTTGTTTTGAGCTGGCCACTTCAGACAGGAACCTGGACAAACTGTTCTGTGCAAATATATATATAGCCTGTGCAAATACTAGGATAGTATGCATGCAAACAACCTTATCATTCAGTTCTCCTCAAAGTCAAAGGTCCCTGGAGCAAACACTGATAATTGCCTATGTGAGAGCATGATGTCATTTTTTAAATTAATTTAAAGGCAATAATGAGCTGCAGTAAAACTTACCTTCCAAAGGTTTGGTTTCAAAATGTCTCATCACAGAGACTGTCAGACTGTGGTCGGTTTATATGGGGCTGGCAATTGTTTAATACGATAGAATATAGAACAATACAATCAGCTAATGTTTTTGGACTTTATGAGGGTAGTATCAGCTGAAATCACTTGGTTTAAGTAATTCATATAAAACTATGATTGGAAAACATTTTTCCCTTTCTTTGTGCTGCCTTTTTTTTTCCTGGAGTTTAAAATTACCCTGTGTTAGCTTTTCATTCAGCAAGAGAAAGATGGAATAACTTCTGTATTTTTTTATAGCAGAAGGTAGTACTGTAAATAAAAGCAGTTATAAATTCATCACAAGGGGTTTAAGTTTGTCGCATCAAGCTCTTCCTAAAATAGCTGTGAGTCATTCATACTCCCGCTGGCATATTACAGTTTTTACCCATTGGGAATCTTTAAACACTCTCTTACTTTTGGTTTAATGCTAGAATGAAACCGAGCAGTAGAGCAGCAACCAGCCACTTTCAACTGGTTGAAATTCAGCAAGTTTTTATTCTGATCACTTAACGTTACTGCAAGTCACTTGAGGCACCTGTATAATTAATAATATGCTTGGCACTGTTAGGTGAAGTACCAGCAATGATGCCTTTGAGCACTGACATTGGTATTTATACCTTCTTTGGCTTTAGAGATGTATCAAGGTCTGTTAAATGTATAACAAAATTCATTCAGCTACATTCAAACACCTATAGTTCTTCTGTTTAACAGAACCAAGGGCATGGGGTTTGTTCTGCAGTTCAGGAGAAATGTTCCTGGCTGTAGTACACTGGCTATTACATATTTAAGAAAGAAGAGATTTTTCCTGTTGTAGGACCTCCAGATTGAAGTTAAGAGTGACATCTAGATCAATATTAATGAGTAGTCTCATCTCTTGGCAGTAGAGAATCACATTTTTGGATACTCAATGAATGTAAGGTATGATGTAAGAGCAGCTCCCACTAAAATAAGTTGAAATTCTTTTGTACGGATATCAGTGGATCAAGATTTCATCAATATATCAAATGTAACTGCTAGCAACAGAATTGAGAAGGAAAGTATTTCCCTCTACTTTGATCATTTGTGAGGTTATGGTTTGTTTTCCATCCAAAAAGGAATTGGAGAATCACATTTACTAAAATTTCCATTGTCCGGTAGCCTGAAGTATTTTTCTTTGGGCAGGGAGGAAAGAAGAAAAAAAGGAAAAAGGAAGATTAATAAAATGGAAATAGCAGATTTGGTTCTGTCTACAGATGCTTAAAAGATAAATTTTAACTTTGCATATGTTCAATAGAGATATTTCAGCTTCAGCTGACTTGTGTATGGCTCACAGGCTGCATGCAAAAACAAATTTAATGGCAAAACTTTTGTTTATACAATGGGAGTACAAGAAGGAAATGTAGGTCAAAACCAACAAAACCTAGCTGAGATTTCTCCTGTTTTGTTTCACCCCCACCTTTTCATGGCATAGCGCACAGGAAAACTCCTGGATTCAAACCAATCCTCATCCATCATTTAGGAAATGCAGAAGCAGAAGTGCTGTGGGAAAATGCAAAGGTCTCTTTTTTACTTGTACTTGGATTTAACAACTGGGATTTTCCTACCAGATAAGCCAGTGTGAAAAAAATATACAGAGGAAATTTGGGACAAAGTCACTGGAAAAATTAATTAAAGATCACAGATCTATCAAATACTGGGTATGCTTATATTAAAGGGCAATTCAGTTTTATAGCACGAGACCTGGGGATTTCATTATTTCTTTAAAAGCCAATTATACCAATGTAAATTAATTTTTAATTAATTCATATATTTTTCCATAGAAAAGATAGAAAATTCTAAAAAAAAAAAAGTTGAAGGGTGTACTTAGGGATTTTCAGTTATTCCAAAAATTTTCTTCTTAATCCAGAACTGGACACCACATACATTATAAAATAAATGAATTGGAGGCAGCTTGTGTGTGTTATGTGCTCTACAGTAGTCAAATGACTGTCAAAAAGAAAAAAAAAGTACTTGAAGAGAAAATACCTTTCTACTAAAGAAAATTAAGGTTCATATGTCATTGAAGTTTATTAAAGCTGGGCTCAATGCCATGTTTTGCCTTGATCCTTCAGATTCCAGTAAAAGACTGATTGTTTTTTTCCCAACAATTAAACTCCCCTGCTATTCTTACAGTCATGCAGAATGATACCAGTTAGATTAGTAATAAATTGCTCACATTTTTTCTGAGCATGAAGTCTGTTGATTTTGTAACACTAAGCATTTTCTTTCTTTTCTCTGTCATGTATTTTTGGCTATTTAAGCCATACAGAGGCATGTCATGTACTTGCTGTATGACAAATTTGCTATTCTTAAGGAAAACCACACTGGCTATGTTGGAGGTAGAGTATGTGGAGAGGGGCCACTATTCTGTGGCTTTATCTTCAACTTTTTCTGGTCATTGCACACAAAGACAAAAAATTTGCAGACCAAGCTATTTCTGTGAAAAACGGAGATATTTCTCTTTGCTTGGAGAATAGAATAAAGCCCCCAGCAGAAAAATCAGTAGTGCTGCATAGGAAGAAGTTGTATGTGATTAAATGAATGAAAGCATAGTTTATTTTTTCCCCTTGTGAAGAACTACCTGCCATAACCCTTTTACTCTTTAGCTTTATGCTCACTTTTGTCTTTCTCTTCCACATTTTTTTTCCCCATTTTCTCTGAGTGCTTCACTGGAGTCCTTGGAGGAGACACCTCTTCTGGGCTGGCTCCCTGGGAGCTGCCTGTGGTCAGTGCAAGAGGGACAGAGGGACAGAGAGCTACTACTCAATAGGGCAGATTCTGCAGGTCCTAAAACATGTGTCCGAGAGAGGTGGCTGAATTCTCCTCTGAAGGTTCTGGCATTCTTTTAATCAGAGAATGAAAGTTTAAGCCAGCCCATTTCAAGCATATGAAGATGGTTCCCACTTGGACTGAACAGTATGGGCATAAATTACCTGTCCCAAACTGGTGAAGTAATTCATCTGGTCTTTAGCCAGTCTGAGATAGAGAGCTGGTTGCTACAGCAGTTGAGAAGAGCTTCAAAGCAGTTATTTCCCACTTAAATTTTTCAGTCAAACTATGAAGGCTTACAAATTAATAATTCCCAGATGGCATGAGAGGAGCTGCTAATAAAATACTTTTTTTTTCTTCTTTCACCTCTGTAGTTTTAAGCATGGATAACCAGCTCAGACTGGGCACCTAACCTTTGAACTGACAGTCACATTATTTTTCAGTCATATGTCTAGCTGCAAGAAAACCTGTAAGCTGATTTGGTGAATCCCACATGCATAGTGACTGCTGTTTTCTCACACGGACAAAATCCATGACCATAGAATCATTGGATCATTTAGGTTTGAAAAGACCTCTAAGATCACCCAAGTCCAACCATTAACCCAGCCCCTCCATGTTCACCAATAAACCATGAACGCAAGTGCCACATCCACATGCCTTTTGAACACTTCCAGGGATGGTGATTCCAGCACCTCCTGGGCAGCCTATTCCACTGACCCCAGCCTGACCACTCTTTCACTGAAGGAATTTTTCCTAACATCCAGTCTAAACCTTCCCTGGCACAGCTTGAGGCTGTTTCGTCTTGACTTGTCACTTGGGAGAAGAAACCAATCCCCACAACCTCCTTTCAGGAGCTGTAGAGAGAGATAACATTCCGCTGAACTTCCTCTTCTCCAGGCTAAACAACCACAGCTTCCAGAGCCATTCCTCATAAGACTCACTCTCTAGACGCTTCATCAGCTCTGTTGCCCTTCTCTGGGCTTGCTCCTGCACCTTAGTGTCCTTCCTTAATTGAGGGACCCAGAACTGGACACAGGATTCAAGATGTGGCCTCTCCAGTGCTGACTGCAGGGGGACAATCACTGCCCTGGTCCTGCTGATCACACTGTTTCTGGTACAGACCAGGTGCCATTGGCCTTTTTGGCTACCTGAGCACACGCTGGCTCCAGTTCAGCTGGCTGTTGATCAGCACCCCAGGTCCTTTTCTGCTGGGGCCCTCTCCAGCCACTCTACCCCCAGTGTGTAGCACTGCATGGGGCTGTTGTGACCCAAGTGCAGGACCTGGCACTTCACCTTATTAAGACTCATACCATTGGCCTCAGCCCACTGATCCGGCCTGTCCAGATCCCTCTGCAGATCCTTCCTGCTCTCCAGCAGATCGACACTTCCTCCCAGCCTGGTGTTGTCTGCAAACTGACTGAGAGTGTCTTCAGTCCCCTCACCCAAATCTTCAACAAAGACATTAAACAGGACTTTTCCCAAAACTGAGCCCTGGGGAACACCACTGATTGATCTGTGGTGGGAGTCAAAGACTAACTGTGTGGCGAATTCAATGTTATTTCAATATGTGCTGTCAAGCCTTAATGCAGTCCAATATTTTTGACCTCTGTCCTACTGATGGACAGGTAAGAAATTTCATGCCTTTCTCATATCAGTAGTTGCTGAAGTGGCTGCCCTCCCCTCCTGCCCTTCTCTGCAGCACCTCACACATGCTGAGAATTGTGGCTGTACACTGGGAAAGCATTGCTATTCACACGGCTTGGTCTCTGGCTGCTTTCTTCCAGTTTGCATGTTGTAAATGTCTTCATTATCTACATACACATATAGAAACTGCAGTAAAGAAATTCCTTCACAGACCAAGTACCAAGAGACCAGGGGTGAAGGAGTGAGCTGCTTTGTCTCATGTTTCTGCAGAGCTGGGGGTACTTGAGCTGTGAGAGCTTGAGCTGGAGAAAGCTTCCTGGAGACAAACTTCTGATCTTGCACAGGTTGGGATTGCTGTGTAAGAGATAGCAGGTGCCTCTGGCTGGAAATTGCTCTCATAAAGACTATTGCAGCATCTTAGGTTGTTGCAAACCTTCCGTTCATGTTCCCTGCCTACAAAACCTCCCATATGAAACGTCTAAGCCTTGCATTAGTACAGCAGACCTGCGTATAGACTGGGTACTGAAATTTTCATCCAGAATCTGATTTGTCTTGTGTCTTTTTAATAGCTCATTTACAAAATAGAAGTGGGGATATCAGATGAATTCCTTGGGTTTTTTCTTTTCTTCTTTTTCTTACCCAATTCAGATGGCTCCAAGACAATTAAAAGAAGATAGACAAAAAATTAACACTGCTGCAAATGCTAATAAAGTCTTCAGTGAGTTGAACCATAAGGCTCCTCTTCTAGGCTCATGCATATTCTCTTCTAAAATGTATGTTTGAAAATGTGTGTGTGTGTATTCCTTCCCTCCTTATGCAAGATATTCACAGCATTTTTGCTTGCATTAAAAATTGTCTTCTTCTTCCTTTGACCATTTTTTGACATAGTTCCCTGGAAATAAANCCCAATTCAGATGGCTCCAAGACAATTAAAAGAAGATAGACAAAAAATTAACACTGCTGCAAATGCTAATAAAGTCTTCAGTGAGTTGAACCGTAAGGCTCCTCTTCTAGGCTCATGCATATTCTCTTCTAAAATGTATGTTTGAAAATGTGTGTGTGTGTATTCCTTCCCTCCTTATGCAAGATATTCACAGCATTTTTGCTTGCATTAAAAATTGTCTTCTTCTTCCTTTGACCATTTTTTGACATAGTTCCCTGGAAATAAAGAAATGAGAAAAAAAAAAAATAGGAAAATTCTATTGTTAAGGGCTCCTGTTCTGTCATCTGGGGATTATTAGTTTACAAACCCTCAACCTTTGACCTGGCATTTTTGCTGAAGTCTGAGTGAAGAACAAGCTCCCTTTGAAGCTCTCCACATCATGTCCCGAGGAATGCAGGATCGCCAGCACCCTGACTGTTGAAAGCCTGGATGAGTTATTGTAGCAGGTTTCACTGGCTCAGGATGGGGGCAGAGCTCTTTCCCCCTATGAACAATTAAGAGGGATCCATCTCATCTATTTTTTTTTTCCTTTGTAAAAGCTGCCTATCTATTCTCAGTATTCATCAAGGAACCCTCCGTGGAGACATGCAGGCACCCAGAGAGAGCATTTCAGCTGACACGATAGGATGTGCCTGGAGGTGATTATTTCTCTCTGCTGAATGCAGAGGGAGACCATACAGATGATGTCTGATCAGACAAAATCAGCCAAGAAAAGACTGCAGTTTATAGACACAATTTGAAAGAAGGCCAAGCCCTTATTTCTTCAGTGTTTGCAATACCTCTCTGTTACCCAGCACTGCCACACTCAGCAGTCCAGACAAAGGATTTGGGTTTACTGCTCCAAAATAGACATGTTCATCTATATATTTTTAGACAAGTCTGGTATAAACCATTAAAAATATAATCTTGGGGTTTTTTCCTTCTTGTTCCAAATAAACAAAGAAACCTGGGGGAGTCTCATTTCTTATCATTTGCAAAAAACTGGTGAAATCTTGGTACTCTAAACAGCATTGCCAAGTTTCACAATTTCTGACAGATTTCATAAGAATTCACACTACTTACAATTGTCTTGAAATCATCCAATATGCAGGACTTTTCTTTCTTAAGAAGAGAAAATAGTATTTTAGCCATTATGATTACAGAGAAAAGGTAAAATATGCATATGACTGAAGTGCACAATAAAATGCAATAAATGTTATAGTAACCTATGTTAACTACATTAATATGTTCAGTCTGTTCTATCCCATTTTGTTCTGTTCAGCTTTATTCTACATATTTAATTAAGACTCAGCCAGGAGGTAATGTGTACATGTTTTCAGAGCAAGGAATAAATTCATTAAAATAAGAGCAAGATCACAAGCAGTGCATAGAAAAGCAATCATGCACAAAGAAATGAATGTATTCCACAGGAGATGTGCAAGACAAACAGCAGTTTCCCAGTTGCTTCAATGTGTATCCTATTTGTTACTTCAAGACCTGTATTTTCCCAAAAATACATATATCAACAAGCATATTTTTCAGAGATATGAGCTTCATTCCTATGAGCTATTGCAGAGGGAAAAAAGGTATTGGGTAAAAAGAATTAGACCTATTGTTTGGAACAGCATTATCTTTTATAGTCACTTTATTACTGGAAAATTAAAAACTCGTACTTTTTTCATTCTTTCCTAGTTTGAAAATGGACTAAATGGTTGTCCTCTAACAAGGACCTAACAAGTGTATCATACTCTTAAAAACCTGGAACTTAGTGAGTGTGAAAGGAGAGTCCCTTTTTGGAAAGAAAACAGAGTACTTTGGAAAGAAAAAGAGTACTTCCCGTTTGTCCCTGCTTTATTCTAAAGGGAATCCTAGTTTCAGACACTACAATATATGAAATTAAAAGACACAGGGGCAGGGGGCACAGGAGCCATGTGTGGTGGGACCAGCACAACCCTGGATGAGGCTGGAGTGAGGCGTGTGCACACACATCTCGGGGTCGCTCCCTCAAGCCTGGGACCAGGCAGCT
The DNA here is from genome assembly GCA_013397055.1 of Pachycephala philippinensis. Taxonomy (NCBI): domain Eukaryota; kingdom Metazoa; phylum Chordata; class Aves; order Passeriformes; genus Pachycephala; species Pachycephala philippinensis. The sequence continues at coordinate 345,641 of VWZT01006486.1, forward strand.
CTTCCCCCCTCACAGCTCTCAGGTATAATACGGCTTCCAATTTGTAGCTCACTCTGAATGACAAATCATCATATGTTTTACCCAGGAGACATCCCCAAACCAGACAGAAATTCCCCGTGTTGCACAAAACAACCTCACTAATGCACTGAGGCTGAAATGGAGACTGCAGACAAATGGGGTAAAAGAGGGAAAAAGCTTAAAAGGCAGCACATTTGGGAATACTAACAGAAATGATGCAAACATGTCAATGAGTGCAGCTGAACACTTTTTAACCAATGGGGAAACAGGGAATAGTAGCAATGTCACAAAAGGCAAAAAAGCTCCTTATCTACTAGGATTTATTTGGTATTAATATAACTCTAATACAAAATCCAAACAAAAACTGAACAAAAAGGTGACCTGTTATGTTTGTGCTTTTTGGACAAATGTGCAGTCCTCATCAGAAAGGGGAAAAACAAAGGCAATAGCCTCAGAGAGTTTTGTTGTAGGTAACTATAATGTATTGATTTTTTTCTTGACCTTGGCCCTGTGACACAGTAGGTAGGAAGATGCATGAGGGAGTGAAATTTGTTGGCTGGGTTATATTCTCTGCCATTACCACCATTTCTTTAAAAAGATAAAAGACATGAAAGACTGCTGTCTTTGTTTTACCATCAAATAAAGACTGATGATGGCTCTATGTAATGTGGATGTGTTGTCTGGAAGTGATTCTGGAACTGGGATTCATCCTACCTGACTTGAGATGTCTGCCATAAGAATATTGGCAGTACTTGGGTTGCTCACACATTCCTCTTTTCACAGTCAGAGAAAAGAAAGAGGCACTCATGGCATTTGGCTCTTGTAGCATGTCTAGAGACATATCTTTTGAAAAGAATTATCTATTTCCAGATGCATTTCACCTGCTAAGTCCTTGCTAAATAAGACAGCAAGATGGCCAACTCAGATGTAAACATCTGCATATGGTCAGATAAATCTGAGCATCCTGTTGACTGAATTTCTATTGTAATGTGGAAAAAATGCATTGATGTCTGCAAAAAGATGAAAGGGTTTAGAAGGTAACTGGAATTTTCAAATATGCCTACCTCATTTAAGAGTACAAAAATCAATTTACTGGAAAAAGTTTTCCTTCCTGGTAAAAGGTACTTCAAAGTATTTTCAAACATCTTATTTTATCGTTGATACAGATCATGTCAAAAAGAAATAAGTCAGTGGCTGTTGTGCTCCTGAATGCTTTGTAGAATTTTACCTTTCAAAAATCTACCTATTCTCCTACAGACTTTTTTTGTTCCTGACGTGTTGCTTGATAACCTTAATTTGTGATTACTATCTCAATTTAAAACCTGGAATCCCAATGGAGGAGATGAATGGTTGGTGTAACTCAAAGGTCAGTGTTGCATACATTGGATACGGTCTCTGAGTGTGGAATATTTATTCTGACATTTTGAATGCAGTTCTGCTGCTGTGCCTGCCCTGAACTATTGGATGCAGATCCTGTGTCCCTATTAGTTTTATCATGCTTGTTACTGAACCTTTCCTGTCCTACACTGAGACTTCTTGCAACAGCAATGCACTTCTTTAAAATGTAATATTCATCATCAAAAGGTACACATACTTAACACAGTTCTACAGCAAGTCCCAAGAGATTTAGGCTACTTTTTCTTCTCATCTCAAAGCAATTTTGTTCATATCTTCCCAATAAACTTTCTTCATATTATTCTTTGCTTGATATGACTGTACTAAGAAACAGATAAAAATCAATATGAACTGGTTAGAGGATAACACTTAATAATATTAAAGAGTTAAAAGCAATGTAAGAAAGAATTTAAATGGAAGAGGCCAGGTGAAAAAGAAATACAGTGCATCATGCACAGAGAATGTGTTTATTGGAGTAGTCCCAGGTCCAGATCAAAGATATGGCAATAGTGGCTGGAAACTATAAAGTGTTTTCAGTGCTGTAAATGTTTCACAAATCCATGCAGGGACATTTAGGATGTTCTTTTTCAGTATCATATTAAAAGAGGAAAAAAACCAAACCAAAAAACCCCAACACAGACTAGAAATTGTTAAACCTCTGATCAAGATTTCCTATGTCCTATAAAGTGCTAGAAGACAGTTGTTTCAAGTACAAATTCTGATGGGAAGGAAAAAAAAGAAAAAGAAAACAGTTGGAATAAATTCTGTCTGCTGAACAGCAGCCAAAAACTGCAGCAGGAGACTTGGTATCAGAACCTTGAGCAATCTCAGATGGGTGCACAGCAGGTCAAGGGAACAACTTTGAAGCAAGACCTTGTGTCTGTTTACTCTGACCTGGAGTTGCCTTTGGCAGAGCGGAGAAAGAAGTGCAAAGCAAGAACCTGGGCACGCTGAAAAGGTGTCTAGAACAGGGCATGGATAAGGCCTTACCAGCTGTGTTGACTTTGGCTGTGTGTATATATGATAACTAGAAATTAATCAACCCGTCAAAAGAAAGGATGTGGAAGACAAACTGAAAAAGTCTGGTGGTGAGGTTTATACTGAGCTGCCAAGGTCAGTTTGGGCTACTGGAATCAAATGTTAGGGAAGGGGGACTTATTTCTGAAATATTTCTGCTTTAGCAATGGGCAAAAACATGGATGAGCAACCTAGATGAAGGAAAACTACATGCTCTGCCAAAGGATGAGAACCTGCACACACAGGAGATTGTGCAGGTGTACCCCATCCTGCTCCTTGGTATTTCCAGCACAGCCACAGCTTGGACCAGGGCTGTAGGAACTCATGTTTGCAGCTGTCTTGTAAATTACCATGTTAAATATCACCGTCCCCAGAGGAATATCAGACACAGCCTGAAGGAATGTAAGCCTGGCTACATTTTTACTGTATTTTTGCAAGGTAGCTTTCCCATTTCCCATCCTCTCCTGTCTTTGATCATTTGTTGCTGTTCCTGGTATCAAAATAAAAATACTTTTGCTTTGGAATTTTATCAGTTTATGTCCCAAAATTGCTTCTTGGCAAAAATATCTCTTTTGCACTTGGTGTCTACTGAAAGACAGAGACTATTGTGACTGAAACAAGGAAAGTCAAGTCAAGGCTAGATAAATTATTGCTAGATTTAATTAGATTAAATGTACTATCCTGAGCTTGAAAACTATTACTGCGTGGTATTTCAGATTTTAAGTCATCTCACCTAACTTGAGAGAGTCTTCCAGGGGAAGTTTGTCACTTCAAAAGGTAAGTATTTAGTACAGGTAGAGCAGCTGTGGGAGAGAAAGACAGACTTGGAGAGTGCGTTAATAGAATATAGAGTAAGCATAGTTAACAAGGTCAAACACTGAATTTTTTATTCAGCTGAAGTGGAGTGAAACGTATTATCCTTAAATGCCCAGCTACACCCCTCATGGATATTTTTCAACAGTTTCTTCCAGCTGCTCTCTGGAGCTGAGAAAAATTCTGTATGCTGAACTATTTGGAAACATTCCCTTGAAAAATCCCAACAAACATTTGAAAATCCAGTATGTTAAAGTCAGCAACTTTCACCTGAAAGTCTTCATATCTGATGAGTATTTGAAAACTAATACAAGGTATGGTTTCTCAGTAGTTCGGACTGGCCTTCTATCTGGTCTACAATCAAAAGTTGCATTGTTCAGACTGGGCACACTCTTTGCACATTTGGTATTGCTATGACTAAATAGGCTGGGATTATTTATTTTTCAGGAAGTTCAGAAAAAACCCAAAAAATTTCCATGAAAGAACTCTTCAGTTTCTGGCCAGCACTAGCAGTATGAGCTCTATCACCAATTATCATAAAGCTCCTCTGCCCAGTTGTCTCCTGGCTCATTTGAGATTTGACCTCATCTCCATTTTCTGCGAACACAGGCCAGCAGTCAGATGTCTGATACCACTCTGGCCTTGTAGCTCTTTGCTTACAGCTTTATTTCAGTAATAAGGAGCATGTGCACATCTAAACTGTTTCAAGCTGCCACTACTCACCTTTATATTTGTCGGCACAACTCTGTGGAGATAAATACACACCCATAACACTACCTGCACCAGCCTGAGCAAGTGGGAACTGAGCACCGTCCCTATGCAAACATCTCAGCAGAGACCATCGAGGTTTAGCAACCTATTCAGCCACCAGAAGAGGCCAAGCCCCTGTTTGAGGAATGAAATCCTCACCTTCAGTAAGAAGCCTTAAAATGTAATTTTTTAAACCTCAAAATTATCTTGCCCAGCTCTGTTGATTTCAGCAGTTCAGAGGTAGGTATACCAAAACTCCACAAGAAAAAAAACACTCACATGAAATTCAGAGACAACTAATGTCAGGAAATCTTACAGTAATATTTGTCCCATGAAGATATATATGAAGACTCTCCAGTCAAAGAAGACAAAATTGGTGGAATGGAAAATATCCTAGCAATACTGTATTTGTGCCCTTTGGAATTCCATCTATCATGTCTGCATCTCCTATCCTTTAAAAAATAAAAAGGAAGTTATACATAGTTTACTTTTATACTGGTTTTGTGATTCTGATAGTAATTAACAACACATGTTTCAAAGAAATTTATTGAGATTTTGATATATTAATTACCATTAACTACCATTAACTCAACTTGCTAAGATTCAGCCTGATGACTCAGCTCTCTGAAAAAGAGCTGTTTGGGGAGCAATGTCAATGAAAGGTATTTTTACCCTCTGTTTTTCATATGCCTTCTTTGCTTTCTGGCAGGCAAACATGTTGGCTGAAACAAACTTTGTAGGCTTGTCAATGAAAGTCTCTCCAGATTCAACCAGCTCTTTTTAATGGAGCTCATGCAAAAATTTGGTGTTCGGAAGTACAGTTTTTTCTCCAACTTCTTGGTCTATTTCCAAGAGGCCTGTGGCAGAGGAACAACATTAGAACCTGCAATTCCATGTTTACTCATGCAGTGTTTATACAGACCAGCAGGCTTGGCTAGAAATTAATGTCTTTAATATGAGAACACATTCCTTGAGTCTGTGACTTTCCATTAATAAAACCAGAGCATCTTCATAAGTACTGTGCTTTTGAGTGAGATTCCTCTCTCCTGACTCTGGGTAGTGACTGAAGATATTTGCATCTGAGAATACTGGATTGTCTTAAGCTTCATTTACAGTCAACAGAGAAATTATCTAGGGTGTGATTCATCTGGCTTATTTGAGATTTCACAAAATGATGAATTGCACTTAGATGAACATCCTTCTTTCTATTGACTGCAAAGTGAGCCTGGAATGTTTACCTGAGGTGTTATTACCCAGTGCTACTCTTGTATCATAAAAAGAGGGAAAGCCATGTCTTGTTGGAATAATGCCTTATAATATAAAGGTCGGTACTGGTACTTCAGGCCTCATAACTAATATTTATGACTGTGATCTTTACATATAGGGCTTGGTATTTCTGCTGCCTCCTTTTAACTTGTTTATTGGGTCACTTGTAAGAGCTTATTAGTTGCAGTCCCTCTTTTTCTGACAGCTGTTGGCCCAATTGTCCAAAACTGTAGGATCTGATTCATGACCTTTCTTGACCTCTCATTAAGATTAGAGCTGGGCTCCAGTTTATCAGCAACAGCCTGAAACAATTTTAATCAGTGTTGACCCCCCCAGACAAGCAAGCAACCCTATTAAAATTAATGAGATGGCAACTCTGTGAGAACAGGCAAGACTGACTGATAGGGAAGCTACCTGATGGCAGCAGAGTCTCTTGGCAAATCACACACACTCAGGTGTCTTGTCAACTTTGCGCTCACTTTATTTTCCCACATGAGCCACCAGAAACAGACACTTCTGCTTCATTCCACCTAGCACTCACTTCCTCAGGGTGAACAACTGCCCGGAGCAATCCAGTCCTATTACTCTCAAAGGATCATATAGGAATTATGCAGCTATGCCACAGCCATGTAATTCTGACAATCTGAAAGAACAATTTGTAGGACAGTGAAACTCAGAGAAAATGCTGCAATAGGCAATGGAATTTTCCTTATTCAACAAGAAAAAAATCAATAACATTTTTAAGCTGTGTATTTTTAAAAGAAGAATGTTGATTGTTTATGTCTGTTGAAAGTTCATATTAAAAGTAGTATATCTGGTACTGAAGAATGTTTGTAAAAATCCTGAGGTAGCAATGGCGTCTCTAGAGAACTCCATTTGAAAACTCTATGTCCTTCTACTTATCATTTGGTCAAGGCTGTTTTTCTTCAAAGCACATAACAGCAAGAGATTTATTTTCTCTTGAGAAGTAAGAAAATGAAAGCTCGTGCAAATTAAATATGATAAAGAAGAAAAATCAGAGTGAAAATTGTTCATAGTCTCATAAATGGTGCTCTGAAGCTTTCTTTAAAAAAATAATTTGGAAGGATTTATTTTTACACAAAAAGGGAAGCTCTATCAACACATAGCTGTGGTCCGCAATCATTTGGAAATGTCAGGGAATGGCCTACGGACCCCATGCACATAGAGCCCAGATTTACTTGCTCTGTCATGTCTTCAATGGCTCAGTATTCCATCTCATGGGGTATCCCACCAGACACTAGAGGTAATCTTCAAAGAAGTATCTGAAAGATTCAAGTTCATTAACTGTTGGAGTGAGGTGGGTTAACTCCACTGAAACTAGCAGAAAATGCCTCACATGTTACTCTTGTCTTTTTCTGAGCCTTTATTATCTAAAACCTCAGCACACACTGGATGTTGGAAGTTCATGTTTCTTGGCTGATGATAAGTGCCAGTGATTGGAGAATTCCTCTGGTTAGCATCAGGGACAAAGCTGGTGATCTCTGGTTTTCTTCAGCACTAATCCTTTAGCTGGTCAGGAAGGCGATTTCAGAGAGCATTAGGGGAGAATACACGGAAAGGGGATAGAGGCCTCTGTGCTATGCAGCTTTCAAATCCTGAGGGAACAACCAGGTAGGCTGCAGGGGACCTTTGAAAGGGTGACATTTATAGCATAATTTTCAGAGTTTTTCATGCAGGGGACTGACTACACAGCAAACTAGTGGAGAGCTGGAGAAGTAGCTCAGAGCAAAAAAATTTTATGTTTCTTATCAAACACTTCAAGGTTATCAGAAAGAGTCTCACACATTTGTGCTGCGGGGCTCCATTAAGTGAGATTCCTTCCCCAACAACCCACACTGCCTGCAAGTTTCTCTCAACAGCTTTCTGTCTGATATTTTAGGTAATTGCACACAACCTAAAACTGGAGAGATTTTTGGGTTTTTTTTTTGTGGGTTTTTCTCTTAGTATTATTTTTTTAAATTTTAGTCCAGTGAACAAAAGCCTTAGGTTTTTGAGATTCAGCATCTTATTTGCAGGGGCTGACATTAATATTTAAATGCTCTGTGGTTTGGGTTACCTCTATGCTTTGTGCATAGGCAGCCTAAAAAGTGAGAGGAAACAGGCAAAAAAGCAGCTATGGGTTTGTTTTCAATTTTTAAATAAGCTGGAGCATATTTAGACACCACTACTTTCTGCAATTGTCTTAAAAAGAAACTTTCTTAAATATTGTATTAGGTTTTATATTATTTCTGCAAACTATAAAGAAAAATACCCAAGAACTCTGATGGATGCCATGACATGCAAACTCCCTTACAACCATTACACAGGGAGTTCCAGCACCAGGGAAAAAGTATCCTTCAGTATTTCAGACTGAATACTTATGAAGACTCCACAGAATGTCACATTAAAAATATTGCAGCTCCATTTCTTAATGATCCATGGAGTGAGCTGGAGCAACCAAACTCAACCCTGATTACAGAAAGAACAGGATGGTAGAAGTCAGTCCTGAACATAACAGCCTGGGAAATTCCTCATGAGCAGGCAGTAAACAAGCAGAGCTGTGTTTCTGCAATCAGGAAAGATAACAGGACAGCAATAAACACGGAGGACCGAGGCAATACTGCACAGCATCTAAGAATAGTTTGTTTCCTGCACCTGGAGACAACAGAACTGTGTTCTGGGGGGATGAAGCATGGAAGGAATCATAGGCAAAGGGTCACTAAAGGCAGTTTGCTCTATGTTTTATATAATCTCCTTCTTCCTTATGTCTCCCAAATCTGAGGTACTGAATTTGCTTCCTTCAGACAATGTGATGCAATCTCCCTATCACCCATACGCTCTCCCTTTCAAAATTAAGTAAGAAAACAAAAAGAGAGCAACTAATACCCTGATCGCCAGGGATGGGAAAGAGGAGGCCTCTGCTCTGAAATTGACCTGGGCTTTGTATGAGACCTTTTTCCAGCCATCACAAGACTGAGGTATTGACACGACCTAGAAGTATGAACTCTCTGCTATTGGAGTCTGAGCCAAGTTGTGTTGTGAAGCAAAGTCTGCTAATAGCAGTGGTGACTGCTGTCATTAGGATGAGAATGGACGTGGAGAGCTTGTTGCACTGTGAGTGGGACAAGGGACTGTGAGTGGCTGCCAAGTCACATGGCAGCAGCAGATTCCTCCTGTGTCCCTTTTTTACCATTCAGTAAAGCCATCACTCAGGTGTAAATAAGAAACACTGCTGTGGAGAGTCAAAAGAGAAAGCAGGATGCTAAGAGCAAAGAGCGTACCAAATATACTTGTCTATTTAAAGCTGGACCTGTGCCAGAAAAGTCGGCAAGACATTTCATGCCTAGCTCTGTTTCTTCAGCAAAACCCTGCAACTGTCTTTTAACCTGCAGAACTCATGGCACAGCTGACGTCAGGAGAAGATGTATGTGTTTTTGACAAGGCATGCTCAAAGAACTGTGCAAGCCATGGGGTGCTTGTGACAAGCTCCTTTCTGACAGCACCAAAAATTTTAGCACTGCAGCTCCAAATACTTGCTCTGACAAAGAGAGAGAAGCAGAGTCCCACGGTCACCCTGTTAGTGCCTTTCAGAGCCAGGGCAAGACAACTGAGATTGTCAGCATCTGTTGCACCGCCACTACGGGAGATTGTAGTGGTAATATGAATCAAAGTTGGACTCCTTAGAATAGAGTAAAAGAAAGCACAGAATGGTTTAAAATCTTAACATCAATTTGTCTGCTTGGTTCTGAACCATTATATGGGTGGATGCAGCCATGAGGGAAGGAGAGCATGCTAATCAACACTCTGCTGCTAGTAATTTTTAATAAAGGAAAACCAGAATATTGGTTGATTTTTGTGATTAACTCTTACTCTCTTCTTGAAATCACCAGTGTCCTGGAGATTTAACGTTCCTGAAACCTGGGTAATTCACTCTGATCTTTTAGAGTAAGATTAGGAGTGGAGGGAATGCACAAAAATAGTTTCTGATGATCTGTGATGTCATGTAGTCTTAGTGCCTTTCAGTGTTTTAGGAAAAAAGCAGTGTAAAATATTAAAAATAGGTTGCTTGGGTTTTTTGTTTTGTTTTGGTTTTGTTTGTTTTTTTTCTTTTTTGCACTTCTAAGTGCACCAGGTTAAATCATATCATATATCTCACTGGATTTTACTTCTACTTTGTGGTACTTATGACTTTGGTGGCAATACATTTATTTGTATTGCAGTCTCAGCTCCTAACAGAATTTAAATTTTTAGATCAAAACCCAAACTAGACATTTGACATTAGTTATCTATACAGATCAGCAGACAAAAAAAATACACTCGTTATTGCCATTTCTCTGTCCTCTAAATGGTGACCTAATTGTAAAAGGATAACCAGATGCCCACTCTGAGCTGAGACCTTATGTTACCTCTTCACCTGAGATTGGCATTTATTTCCTTAGCCCAAGACATTGTCTTTTACTGAAGCCCTGATATAAAATCAGACTCCGAAAACTCCAAAGCTTCTTTTTCATATTATTGAAGCCTTTCTTTTTGTTTCTTTAGAATTTTGCTTCTCTAAGGTACTTGGTCTTTCTCTGATTTTGTCACCTACTATCATTCAGCAGGGAAAATACTTTTTCCATGAAACAGTAGAGAGAGGTATTTTGTCTTCTTTTCCCAACACACCCTAAAATCTACCATAAGTTCTGGCCTGCTGCCTCTTGTATAGGACTTGAGACTGACTGTCCCACAACTCAGAAAGTCCCAAAGCTGTAAAGGTTTGAGAAATCAGTGATCCTGAGGATCGCTCTTTACTGTCAGGCAGGAAATTGCATTAGAAAAGGAAAGAGTGCTTCTAAAGACTCTGAGCTTATTATCTGGGTAGAGCTTTGTGGAAGGCTTTTTTTTTTTTGTAAGCAGCACATCCAAATGTTTGAGTTTATTTGTTTCTTTGGATGGAGGGAGATGTAGAGAGATTTCTGCCCAGCAGGTCCTTTCCTGTGATGGCCAATTTCATGTGACTGCTCTATGTGATCATGACAGAGACACCTTCAGCCAGCCAACACCGTGGGACAGCTTCCTGAGGAACTGTGGGAGTGCTTCATGCCTACACTCACATTGTATTCAAAACTCTTAATCAAAACAGAATTTATCTTTATTAAAAACAAGTGTTATGGAATTATAGGCAGTTACAAACAATTTAAACTCTGTTGTTTGAGGCCCTGAACTAGAATGAAGTAAGAAAATACAGTGAAAAAAAGGTTTATGTAGTCTTGTATTCTTTCTTTTATTATTCAGCTTTTTGAATTTAAAAAAGACATTGTTTTCTTAAAGAAAAAGGATTTTAGCATGTGATGGCAGGATTTACTCAGAGTATATAGAGCCTTTTATGAAAGATTTAGGTGCATTTTTCTGAAGGCTGAAGAAAACATGAGGTTTAAAAGCAGATTGAACAGGAAGAATGCATCAATTTTTTTCAGTCTTCTTTAGTTTTCTATGTCAAGTCATTAGTTAAATTCACTTTTCTACTTTTGAAACTGAAGTTCCCTATAGTTTAAGACAATTTAACTCTCTTCAAGAACAATACAGTGCCATATACAGCACAATTCAGAGACAGAGAAATAGATTTTTGACTATAAAATCCCACCTAGGACTTCTGTAGAGAGCTGTCATGAGATCCACCAGAGACATTCAATCCATGAAACACCCTCTGTCAAATAGGCATCTTTGGTCTGCACACGTTTTTTGAGTGAAGTATTGCAATTTTCCCGATTCTTGTAGTCAGCCACAAAAAACTTCCTGTGCCCACAATGTTTATAACTATCTATTTTGAGAGTAATTTCACAGACATAATTGAAACAGTAGGTGCAATAAATTCTAGGAAAGCATGTTCTTTGAAATATCATTGTGCCTATGAATACCTAAAATGATAAAACAGAAAAATTATCAAGCTATCAGTACATTTCATAAATTAATGTTAAAAGTGTAACAACAATAGTTGACATTAAGGAATATAAGGCAATTTTATAAGCACAAGAAAAAGTACAAACTCAATATCCCCAATGTATTAATGTTTTCCAGATGTTGACACTATGTCTTCGATGACTAGACAAATGCTAATTCCAACGCAAGTGGCCAACCAATGAAAGAATACAGAAGCCATCCTATTAAACCCAGCCAAACCATAGATGCAGTGCTGACAAGAACATATTTGCTCAGGGAGAATAAAAAAGCCTCAGAGGAAGAGGCAGGAGTTATGTCTCCCTTGTGGTAGGCACTGTATACCCTTGCAATAAAGAAGACTGTCTGCAACTCAGTGGTCTTATGTTTCATGCAGCTTGGCTGTACACAGTGAAAAATAGGTTACTTCAGCCCTGGGAGGTTCCAATTTTGTACAGTTCTTGGAGATTTTAGAAAAAAACCACTGCCCATTTAGCTGCTTATTTTAAGACTTCTGAAGAAGCAAAAGAAAGATTACGTAATTTAATTTTTAAGTTTTGAAGACAGTTCATATGGATATCTTCTCCAACAGAATACCTATCTGTAAGGGTAAAGAAATCACTGCAACACACAGAGTTAACTTATTGTGAGGAAGGCAGAAGACTAGTTTTATCACACCTCCATTTTGCCAAGATCAAAATCTTGAGAGCAAACCAGTTATTTACTTCACACAATACTTACTAAGAAATTTGAAACTTATTGCCACAGGATATTGTGGAAACTGGAGTAAAATATGACCAGAAAGACACTGAATTAATCAATAAAAAATAATTTGTAACCATGAACCCAGGGTAGGTCAAGATGGAAAGAAGTTATATAATGGTTCAGGCCACTTGTGAGAAGATGGTTTCAGATGTCTATCTTATGCATGGTTCAGAGTATGCTGAAGTATGCATTCCTGTTTAATCACTGGAGAGTCCTAAGTGACTTCTGAAGATTGTTGGGACAGATTTCATTACCACAGAAGATCATTGTTTTTAATGTTCTATGCCCATGTGGCCAAATGGAGAAGCAACAATTGAAAAGTCTTGATAAGAAAAATCTTTTAAATTCTTTGTTTCATCCTCCAAGTACCTTACTCTCTAATAAGAAAGAGATATGAAAGTAGCCTTGGCCCTTTATCACAAAAGTGCATGCGCTAGTGTTTTCATTATGCAGCCCATTAAATAGCCTCCCTCCCCCTGTAATAATCAACCTCTTTAAAAATCATGTTCATGGTATACAAATCTACATGCAGACAGACTTTTTTTTTGCATACAAAGACAATTTCAGATGTAGCTGCACTGCGCCCCTTTGTTAAGACATGAACTTTCATATCCATTGTAGGAAAATGCATTTGTAACAATTTGCTTTCTGTAATAATTACTGATTTAGGCAAAGCCTAATATTGCCATGTGTTTCAGTTTAAAATATTCTTGCTTTCCTTTTTTGTTTTTATAAAATATTAAGAGTCTTTTATTCTTTCTGTGAGCGGTCAGAGTTTACAACTAGGCTTGAAGAACATTCCTACTTTTTTGAAAAACACCAGCTTTTTCATTTCAAGAGCTCAAACTGTAGTCCAAGTTAATCAGCATATAGATTTGGACATCCAGATGTAGGACATGTTAAATCACTGTGGTTTTTAAGTATACAGGAAATCCTTTTGCACCTGTTTAGTGCATATGGTACTTTTGAAGTTCAATTTAGTTTTCTTTCTTCTCTTACCCTTTACCCCAAACTTTCTCCCATGCTTTTTGTTTGTATTATTATATGCCCCTTGGATGGCAATGCCAGAGACTTTTGAAGGTCATTTCGATGCATAGGTACACAGTTCTGCATCAGATGGCATAGTCTATCCAAGATACGTGCACAGAAGAAGTAAAAACAACACAGGCCAGCTTCTTTCTCCTTTTCAGCATCTTTGTAGGGTTGCAAGACCCAACAGCGCCTAAAACAAGATTGCATGCCTACATTCAGCAGCTGAGTCCTGCTGTCAGTGTTGATAACACAGTGCAGTGTACATCTACCTCTGAGCTGGGTGTCTAACTTCGCGTTATAGCCCATGGTCAGGACTCTTTCCATTCTAAAGCTGGCATCTAAAATGCTGGGAGTCATGCCAACAAGATCAGTTTCTCTCTGTTGACTATGAAATGTGTAAACTCCAAAAGCCAGGTAACATGAGTTACACCTCAATGTCCACATAAACTGGTACATTCTGTGAAACTACTGGCCAAGTCAAGTTTTACTTGTTATGAATACAGGAAAAAATGGTACTGAATTACCTTTTTTAAATTTAAAATTTTATATTATTAATTTTGGTAATTAAATTCCTTTACTTTCCCTTAATTATGGGAAATCAAAGGTTTTCCCCTTTTCCATTCACGTTTTCATTTGGGTAAATGCATTTTTCAGGAGTGACGAAGTAACAAAGCCTAATTTGTGAATGATATGAATATTCAGAGTTATTTAAGTACTCAGACTCTCACAATAAGTATTAAATTAATGATAGTTTCTCACTACCAAATTTTTCTGTATATTAATCTGTTTATGCAAATAGGATGCTACATGGTCTTAACTGGGGAGTATTCACTGCAGTTCCTAGGGTAAAAGCACTTTTACAAACATAATAGTCTGCAAATGTTTCACAGATTGAATTTTTATGAGATCATGGACTGATTATATAAAAGAAGCTCTAATATACTGCAGCCTTCAGTGCTGCTATATGAAATATGACACACACTTCATGGACTGTATATGAAACATATGCCTCCACCTAAGAATTCAGGGCACAACGCTTTCGTGATAAACACCTGTTGCCAGTCTATTTAAAGTATTGGTATCACAGGACCAGAATCCCTTTACCCTCAGGTGAGACTCTGTGACATGCTGCCATCCCCATTTTAGTGACTGTGGAGAGAGCACAGAGGCTGGCAAAGTGAAATCCCAAGGCCAGAGGTGAAATTGAAGCTAATATGGGCACTGAAAACTTCATAAAGTATCCAAACTTGCATCATACATAATCTTAAATTTAATCATAAATCTTAAATTTAATTAATCTTTATATTCTTCTAAAATCTCATTATAACATTGCAATAATCTTAATCTTTGGTACAGGTATTACATGCAAGATAAGACAAAGTTGATGGTCATCACAATGTATTCATAAAGGAGACATTTAGAACTACCTGTTTTTAGAAAAGTTTGCTTTGTATTATGGAGTTAANGGTTAATATAAGAGGATATTGAATTCTATTAATAATGCCATAGAAAGAATGAATCTGTTTGTATTAATCTGGACAAATTTGGTCAGGAAATCAGCAATATTGCAGTGGCCTCTCTTTAGGAGCGAAGGGATGAAAAGCTCAAATGGTTTGAGGGTGGTTGCTCAGTTTACCAGAAAAACTGGCTGAAATGGCAGCGGCTCAGACTCGGTGACACAGGAAGCCTTTACTCCTGTGAGAGACTGAAATGTTAATGGCTCAATCAATCAGCCATTTGCAAAAGCAGCAGAGTGCTTTGCTGATGATGTTCACAGTAACAACCCGGGCAGACAGTGTGAGCACCAGAGGAGGACCACGACAATCAACCTTTAGCTACAAGTTGGGTTTTAAGCCAGATAAAGGAAGAGGCCGATAAGATGCAGATCCTGTGAGGTGGGATAGTGTTTTCTATCATGCCAATGTCCCCGTTACACAAGTGGCTCAGGTGTAAAACTGCCCCTTCCCCCAGGGGAGATACTAGGGCATTCACACATAGGGCTGGAGGTGTTCATCACTTCTCATGGGCATAACTTGCTCAGCTATGTTGGTGTGAGAGGTGTCATGTCTTAGAAGGTGTGATGAAACATTAAAGACTCCAAAAGCACCGTCAGACTCATTTCTGGGGCCTTCCACCAGAGGACTGAGCACAATCCACACACAGTGTTGCACCCCCCAGGGGAGGTACTTGGGTGTTCCCACAAAAACCTAAGAGTATATTAACCCACTGAACTTGGTATTTTGTGGGCTTCCCCCACCCCTGATGGGTCAAGAGAGCAAACAACGCTTTGACCAACAGACATCTAGATTGCAACAATCAAGTCTTGTTGCTGGATCTATGGGTTGTGATACCTTTCTACTCTTATCCTTTCTTTTTCTGTCTTTTTCTCTTTCTTCTCCTATCTTCTTCTCAAAATATATTGTAAGCTAGACTAAAAAATTCCAGTCAATGGTGGATAATTTGAAGTTGACTAAGTTTAAGTTTGCTAAGTTAAATTTAGTGAAGTACCTTACTTTGTCTAGATATGGTTTTAAAATTTGCTAAGTATCTTCTTCTACCTTAATGTTTTTAAGTTTGTAAATAAAAGTTTGTTATTGAACCTCCCGAGAATTTTGTTTGTCCCATGCATCACCCAGAGTGAATCAAACAACCTTCCTCTAAATCTGCAGAGCAGACCAAGGCACAACAACTTATTTGAACCTTCACATTTCCTGCCATTTGATGACTTTCCTTTTGAAAATCCTTAAAGGAGGCCTCTTGCATTTGCCTTTTTAGTTTTTTGTTTTTGTTTAAAGAGGGAAAATATTATATTTAAAGGTTGAAGGTGGACTTCACTGGACTATCTTTTCATGATTCCTTGCCTTATTCTCTTTGGCATCCTTTTCTTTAAGCCAGTATTTGTCTATTTCTCATTAACTCTCTCAATTTCATCAAGTAGCTTTTCCTTTTAATTCTCTGCATTACTCATTCTTTCAAAGCATTATATATCTGGAGGAGATGAAATATAATGCAGCTTTAGTGAAGCACTGCATATTTGAGGAGGAGTTTGCAAAATCAGGAGAGTCACATTCATAAAGAAAATCCAAGACAAGATAAGACATCTTTATTAAAACCAAGCCTCTGGGATTTTTATTTATTTTTTTTAATCCAGGAGAGAGCAGGTTTTCTGGTAAAAATCAGAAATCAAAGACTACGGCTATTTCATTTTGGTAAGGTCAAAAGTAAACAAATGTCTCCCAGAGACAAACTCAAACATCAGGACCTTATCCATCAGTGTAGATTCTCAGCGTCAAGTGTTATAAAGTCAAGCAGAGACTCCAGAGCAGGAACTCCTGTGACAATCCACAAAGTCTTGTTCTTGCTGAGTGGGTAGAAATAGAGAATGGGGGATCTGAACAGTTTGAATGAGTCTGTTCCAGATTCTGTTTCTCATTTACTATTATTCCCTATTGAAGTGGTGCAAACTGGGAGAAAGCTTCTTAATGCAGTGTGATAGACACCAGTTTGGTGACTCTTTTTAGATCATTCTCCACAATCAAGGAACAGCAGAACCTTTTCTAATGTAGGCTAAAGGCAAGAAGCCAGCTGCAATAAAAACAGGGTCCAGGCCAGGTCTGAAAAGAATCAGCTGAACCATCATGCACCACTCAAATCTTGGATACCGCCATTCTCATACATATGAGCTGTGCTGATTCTCTGATCACAGCAGAGATCTGACCTATAATGATGCAGAATTTCCACACAAAATGTGTGATTATAAGACCTAATGGAAAAAACTGCTAAGCAAAATCTGTTGCTCATGACACATATTCAAAAAAAGTGAAAATAGGGCCCTTTACATATCTGGGAGCAATTCAAAGGAAAATAATATGAAACCTATGTGCTAGACTTAGGAAGAAAAAAATGAAAGTTGCTGTATGAGAATGGAAACAAAAACCTTCCAACATGGCAGATTTCACTTTTTTTTTTTAATTTTTATTTTTCTTTCTTTTGTCTTGTTATTTTGGTTAGGTTTTTTGGGGGTTTTAGGAAAAGTGACTAAATGTTTTTAAAAGAGGATGTTCTAAAAAATATTTAAAGTACACCATGCATAAAAAATGATTGTACACATGCTTAGAAATCCAAACCAATAGGCTCTGTTCAGGCAAAAGCCCATCCACCAGTAGAGTAGTTCTTGCCTGAATAAAGCATGTGGGACTGATCCCTCCTGACTGGCATACAACAGGATGCATATCAAGATTAGGGCATCAAAAAAGAACTAGTATTAGCAACATCCATACAATTGCCTGTGGGTAGATATTTAAACATTATTTTTGATGTTGTAGGGCCTTCTGCTTAAGCCTGCTTCTCCTGAAGTTTTCCCATGGCATCTGTGTTCCTTCATGGCTGTGATATATGCACTGGCATGTCTCAGTTCACATGAGGCACCTTGTAACCTTCAGGCTGAGGTTGGCAACTGATTTTTTTCCATAGCTCAAACATAGTCACCTCAATTCACAGGTCTTCATCCCAGGCTGAATCCAGCCTCCATGTTGTCCAGTACATCACTGGAAAAGAGCCATGGTGACATCACCTGTGGAGTTCTAACAAAATAAATCAAGCAAAAGAGCAGAAACGTTACTTAGCAGTAAAGATAGATAATAATTCATCTGGGGCAGTTGCACTGACCTGCAAAAAAAGGAGTGATGAGAGGACAATAAGACAGAAGCATGAAGCAGAAAGAGCATTTTGTTGACATTTTTTCCTAAACCACATGTGAGAGAGCACCATACTGGTGGAGCAATTGGATGAGGTTCAATAAGGCAAAGTGACGGGTGCTGTACTTCGGTCACAATAACCCCATGTATGGCTACAGGCTGGGGGAAGAGTGGCTGGAAAGCTGCCCAAAGGAAAAGGACCTGGGAGTGTTGGTTGACAGACAGCTGAATGTGGGCCAGAAGTGTGGTCAAGAAGGCCAGTGGTATCCTGGCCAGTACCAAAAATAGTGAGGCCACCATGACTAGGACCAATGATTGTCCCCCTGTACTCAGCACTGCTGAGGCCACACTTTGGGTCCTTTGTCCAGTTTTGGATCCCTCACTACAAGAAAGACATTGAGGTGCTGGAGCGTGTCCAGAGAAGGACAGCAGAGCTGGTGAAGGGTCTGGAACACAAATCCTATGAGGAGCAGCTGAGGGAGCTGGGGGTGTTTACCCTGCAGAGAAGGAGGCTCAGGGGTGA
>VWZT01006486.1:363843-554821 GCA_013397055.1 Pachycephala philippinensis
TCAGGGGTGACCTTATCACTCTCGACAACCACCTGAAAGAAGATTAGAGCAAGATGGGGGTTGGCCTCTTCTCCCAGGCAATTAGAGACAGGACAAGAAGAAACAGCCTCAAACTGTGCCAGAGGAAGTTTAAATTAGATATTAGGAAAAATTTCTTCACTGAAAGTGTGGTTAAAATTAGATATTAGGAAAAATTTCTTCACGGAAAGTGTGGTTAATCATTGGAACTGCCCAGAGAGGTCTTAGAGTCACCATCCCTGGAAGCGTTCAAGAAACAGCTGGATGTGGCACTTAGTGCTATGGTTTAGTTGACAGTGGTGTTTGGTCAAAAGTTGGGCTCTAGGATTTTAGAGACCTTTTCCAACCCTGATGATTCTATGATTCTATTCTATGATTCTATAATTTTACAAGGAAAACCTTCTTTGAGAGTATAAAATAGATGAACTAAAAACCAGGAGACTTTCTCTCACATTTTCAATGTTTGGTATATCATATCTGCTATTTGGTTATGTAGACAAGTCTGAAGACCAGGTGGCACTCATGATAAAATTTCACATAGCACTAAGTCCCTAGTTATTCATAAAAGGTCATAGGAACAAAGCTAGGTTGATTGAAGGAAAGTAACAGAGATATTCATGTAAGAAAGTGTGCAGGACAGATGCATGAATATTATTAGAAAAAATCACGACGTGTCCCCATGGTGAAATGAGCAGCAGGTGCAGGGTTGCTGCAAGGGAAATTAAACAGGCAGTTTGAAAGGGCAGATAGATAGCATAGCCCTGGGACACATTCATTATAGCAGAGGAGATGTGAGTGTTCCCTTACCACATGCAATTACACTCTGCTGATTTGAAAACAACTGATTTTATTGTGAAAAATAAAGTCATAAGTGGCCAAAGATCTAAAACAGCTCTTGAAAATTTCTGAGTACCAGGCTTTTTAGGAAATGGGAGCACCAGACGAGTTTGGAGCTATTAAACCAGGGCTTCAGGGAAGGCATTATTCTCAGCTTGCAGGACAGGAGCAGTGGAGAGTTCTGGTTCAACAAAACTCCCAAAACCCAGAGGAAAGTTTTTTTCTTCATAGGAGGCAGTCATTGGAAAGGAATAAGAAGACTTGAGTAACACTGGTACCTCTACAGAATGAATACTTCAGCATAGGTGTTTCTTAAATGTTTCCAACACATTAATCCTATAAGGTGGCAAATGAAATCCTATTCTAATGAAGGCCAAATACTGCTCCCCAAGAGATAAATTGAGAATAAATTCACTGATCTCAGTGGAGCTAGTGTGGATTATACAATCGTGAAATGAAAGTACAGTTTGGCTCTTTCTCAGCTAAGCAAGGGAAATGTCAACTTTATAAATGAAACCAGCCGCATAGCAACAGCCTGGTTTCCCTTATACAGCACAGACTCTGCTTCTAATTTCCATTTGTATTAAGGAAGTTTTATTTGGGTCATTAAGCATTTTTGTATCAGCACATCTGCCTTTAACTATAGAAACTGGTGATATGGCTTCCAAAACTGGCAGTGAAGGAGGAAAAAGGAAGATCCAGGAGAACATCTTTAAAACATTGTAAAATGTGTTAGTTATAACTAATTATTTTAATCCATATATTAACTGGCTGAAAATACAAGATGAGTTGCAAGATTTTATAAATACATCAAAGACTTCTGGTTACATCAAAAGGCATTCACATTCTTTATCTATTATGCTTAGGGCTTAAGGTTTCCTATTCAAACCAGTTGTCATTTTTTCCTTTGAAGAGCAGATGCTCTAAAAGAGCATTGATACTTCAAAAGAATGTACCTTGTACATGAAGTAACACTTAGTAAAAATTTTGTCTTATGTTCCTCTCTCCGTGTCTTGCAGAAGAGAAACATGGAACTCACTAATATTTTTTGTCAAAAACTCATCATTTTCAAAATCATCATTATGCTAAAAAGAAAATTTCTCAAATTTTGCTCCTCTTCAGTCCGTCCTATACTCACTTGAGAAATAGAAAAGGTCTGCATTCACACTAAGTTGGACAGAGGAGCAAGACATCATTACCCTTACACTAGTTTGTGTTGCTAAGCCTCACACTGTACGTGTGGGGAACTTCACTGGTGTGAAGTCATACTGCCCTTTTAGTTCTGGGATGACTGGTACATTGAAGAAGGCCTGAATCACTCATCTGAAGCTGAAATCAAACCAGTGTTTTTGAGAAATTTCCCCACAAGATTTCAGTGAACTTTGAGTCATTCCCTCAAATGCCTCATAAGTCAAGCAAAACAGAGAATTACATCTTAGAAATGTTACAAGATAAGGGTAAATGCGATGCTTTTCTTCATCAGAGAATACTAAAATGGCCTTAGATTTTGGATAATAGAATTGTCAGGGAACATAACTAATGAGTGGGAGACAATAAATGGGTAGAGAAAGTTATATGACTGTAAGTGCAAAGCAAACCAAATCAAAACTTGCCAAAAGGGCAATCCTGCTAAAGAAAGGTGGCTACAAAGATGATGGACCTAAGTCCTCTTGACTTAAGTTAAAACAGAGGGCAGTGTCCACAGAGTGGGAGTTTGGTTTGGATGTCTGAAAACTCTGGAAGGCAGGATGTATGAAAAATGTAGGAGGGCAGTACAGTTCTGGAACAAGTGCACAGAGACATTGTGGTAAATCCCTCTCCGGAGGGATGTGACAATTCCAAGTCTGATTACTGACAGCGGCCCAGCTATTTGAGCTAAGTGGCTCCAGAGGCTTCCTCCAAACAGGGTTTCTACAATGTCTTTGGTGACTGAAGGGCAGCATCTGCTTAGAATTACCCTGTGTTTTCTTGGAATAAATCTTGCTTAAAATATGGCAATACTTTGTTCACGTTGAACATGAAAGGGCAGGTCGGGTGTACTGGGGTGTGTTTGTAATCAATACAAACCTGTCACTTTATTCCATTTTGTTCCAAATTCGTGTAGTAGAAAGCTTCCAGTCAGCATCTCCCAGCATCTTTGTCACCTATAGAGAGGTTTCAAAAGGATTTTCAATTCCAGGTATTGCTCCTTTAAGCACAGGTGGGAGCTGGTCTTCTAAGTGTTAACAGTTCCCCTAGCCACCCATAACAGTGAATTCCTTACCTACTGTATTCATTTTTCCAGAGAAATTGCTAATCCTAGAATGGAAATGGTCATTAAAAGGAAGCATAGCTATTTCTTTGTATATAAGTTTTTATTTATGCCACTCCAACTTCTTATTAGAGTAGGTAGCTACCAGCTTCCACTGTCTGCAAAAGAGTTACCTCATTTTCTCACAGCTCTAGGCTAGAGCAGTCTGAATGATATTCAAAATGCATATAACCTATGATTTATCCAGTAATTTTTAAAAAAATTATTGACAGACAGGATTACTGTGAACACCTAACGTAACCTAAATACTTCACTGAGTTAATTTCTTCTCTAAGATGATGCACACATTTCAGAAGAGCATGCAGTCTTGATT
Source organism: Pachycephala philippinensis (assembly GCA_013397055.1). NCBI lineage: Eukaryota > Metazoa > Chordata > Aves > Passeriformes > Pachycephala > Pachycephala philippinensis. The sequence continues at coordinate 367,323 of VWZT01006486.1, forward strand.
TTAAAATTGCTGCTGCTGTAGAAACTCCCATTATTCTAAATAACTGTCCCAGAGTTCACCTGTTGTGAACTCACCTCTATTTGGTATTGTACTTACAATATGATTTTATTTCCTTTCATCTTACTTTCAGTGTATTTTGTTATATCAAAGGTTGTCTCTATGTAAATAATGTCTGAACATTGCTGCTAAGGTTGGTTTTCAAAGAATTTGTAAGAGCACATGTTAACAGTATGATATTGTGTCTTATGTGCTTGAAATTATACAAATGCTTTAAACACTGAATAGGAAAAACAGTTCAGGTTTCTCTTCCCTCTATTATTGCAAGTAAATGAAGATCAAACAAACTCGACTGAGAAATGAAATCCATGACAAAAAGTACAGAACACGTATAAAAACTCATTCCCATAAGTTTAAAATGACAGTTACACTGGCTGGCTCATTGTTAATTTATATCAAAGGCACTGTTTATATCAAAGGCATCTAGTGCAATTCAGTCAATTGAAGATCAGAGTTCTGTCTGAACTATTTAACTCTACAAGTTTAGAAAGGGAAGATCTCAGAGGTGCTTCTCTTCTGAGTGATGAGCAGAGGTTTAACCCTGTGACTCATATCAAGTTCAAAGCAGACTGTGTCCCCAGATCCCCACCTCTCACATTCCCATTCCCACTTGTTAAGAATAGCATGTCTAAGTAGTAAGAAAAAAACTGAGCAACTGACTTGGTTTATTTATGTTCCCATTAATGCATGAAAAGAGCTATGGTTTGTCTTCATAAATGTATTAACCAAGGAAATCCCATGGTGAAGGAAAGTGTTATTTGGGTTAAAGAACTTAGATAACCTGGCTGTAAAGCAGCTTATAGTGATAATTAGAAGACTTCTAGACATTATTACAGTGAAGATTCATAATAACTTTCTACTTGGAGGCATTAAGGCAAAAAAAAATCTAATTAGCTGAAAAATAGAGCTTGATCAATTATGAACCTATGGGGTTACATGATGTGACTGCCAGCAACGACAGGGGACTGAACTCGTTGAAGTCTCTCTGCTGCTTTGATTCTTACTGGAATATTTCAACCCCTCTCAGTTGTTCTTCTGCCTGTGAGAGAGGAGACACCTTGTGTATCCATGGTATTGGAAGAAAATAAGACTGACAATTTCACGAGACATTTCAGTTCATTGCATCATGTTCCTCTCTGATTCAAGTCCTCCAAAGCAGTAACTCTATAATTTTTTTTTCACAGCAGAGTGTGCACTTCTCCAATACTGGAGTCTCTAGAATTGTGTTCAATAGGTTGATGTAAATCTGTAGGTACATTTCTACTCTGCATCACCTCTTCCGCTGTTACAATGATCCTCTTGGGTCCCTTCCAACTCAGAATATTCTGTGATTCTGTAATTCTGAAATAATTACATTGCTCAAGACTTGCGTAGATTTCTTTCAGTGATGATTTCCCCCACATTTTCCCTGAGGAAAAGAGAAGTTCCCTTTCCCTTATTCCACTGCCATGGGTATGCATACTCCATTTTGGCACGCTCAGAGTATGACATTGCATCCCCTGTACCTCTTACCTTAGACATTATGGCCATCTGCCTGTCTACACCTTTACTGGCTCAGGTGTCCTCTTGCAACAGAGCTCCTCTGAACCTCAAGGATCCCAAGCAAACCTGTGACCACGTGTTTTCATTATATTGTCCTCCACAGGGCTTATCAAACCTGTTAAAGGTGACACAAAAGACATCTCTCCAGCTGAGTCTGCGCTTGCAGAGGCAGACACAGCAGGCATGGCATTAACATTTTGTAGGTACTTTGGGACACCTCAGAGAAGACAAGGCTTTCCAACCTGACAAAACATTTGGCAAAGGACAGAGACACAAAATATCCTGTGCCTCTTTTAAGTTCACACATGTGAAAATGATAACCTGTGACGTATTTAATAGTTTGTATTTACTCTCTCTCTTCTGCCTTATTATATGGAGTCATACCCATTAATCTTCATGAAAATAAGTCCATGCTAAAAAAGAGTGGCTGAAAAAAAGTTTTATCCTTCATACTTTCCTTAATTTGAGGACACTTTGCGACTCAGGAATTTTGAAATAGGACAGAATAGGAATTTTGTCTTATTATATCTTAATGTATTTTAGATTGGGATGGATACAATTACCCTGGAAAATGCTTTGGGCATGGTATCATTCAAATCTGCTTTAAACAGGATCAGATAACTAGGTAGGAAAAAATTACCTGCATTCTGTAAAACCTTGTCTGTAATCACTTATCATATTTTACCCCATGAAATAATGAGGCAGATCACCACAATGGTAGACCAGATGCATAAAATAAAGCATCAATTTCTCTTTAGATGTTTGTGCCTTATTTTACTGTAAACTGCTTGGGTTTTTTCTGTTAACCAGCTCTAATTTCCTTCTCCAAGCTTGTAGAATCCATTCATTTTAAGGAGACATAAGCCACCCTAGAGTCATGAAGTTGAAAAGGTTGCAGAATTTAATCAGCTTGTTTACATTATTAATCCTTTTAATTTTTAACAGCCGACATTTTCTCTGTCATTCTCCCAGGGCATTATGGCAGCAGTAAAGCTTTTCCAAATGAAGCTGCCAAGCCTGGGTTTTCCAAAGTTCTCCCTTCACAGCTCAGGATGAATTCCACTATGGTCTTACTGAGGAGACTCCAGATTAAATGGGAACCATTTCAAGCTGTAAAATTTGTAATGGAAAAAGGGCTGAACTTGATGTGGAATTAGGATATGTCCTTGGTTTTTTGGTTGGTCTGCATGGGACATATCCCAGACACTTTCCTCCTCGTGCTTAGAGCTTTTAGAGCTCCACTTTTTTAGAGCTCCACTTTTATGGAGTCCCCTGCCTCCCAAGAAGGCTTTCCACAGATTCCCCATGCCTTTCTTATCTGTCCTGCCACAGCTCTCCTGGACAAGCAGTGACTGGGGTTGCCATGCAAGATTTACCCTGGAGTCAAGTGGCCCAGGAGATGATGTTATTTTTTTTCCTCCATACATAACATAACCAACTGCCACGGCAGAGAAGTTTTTGGGAGGACAGGCACAGGAGAGAACACACTCAAGAGTGTGACATGTAGGGAGCTCATGGGAAAGGATAAAGAGCCCCTTTTTGGCTCCTAAGAGTATAACAAGAAACTAAGCAAAATCAAACAAGAAAGTGTTAGAGAAAGTCAGAAGAATTATACTCCAAAAGTAGAATTCCAGTCTCTGATGCAGAGATTTGGGACTTTGCAGTGTGTAGGCCACGACTTTGCTCACGTCAAAACCACGACTGTTTGTGGAGTAACGACCATCTGAGGAGCAGCCTTCCAGTGCTTCAGGCTATAAAAGCTGCAGATGTCAGGAGTATCTTAAAGGGAAATAGCCTTAAGAATGAAGTGTTTGGAGAAATCTTGTTGAGACATACCACGCTGAAGATAAATCAATGCAATCATTCCTGGAAAGCCTGGCTGACAAATTTCCCTGTCGCATAGTTTGTGGGGATAGCATAAAATGTTTCCTGCCTTACTGATGCAAACATTCCGGGTAATTTCGGTAAGACCCAGACTAAATCTTGGAATGAAGAAAATAGGATTGAGCCAAGAGTTTCCTGGTGCTTATGAAAATCCCCCAGGAGTCAGAAGGAAAGTTATAGCTGTATTAAGGTAGCCTAGAATGTGAGAGATAATGCTTGATATGGACTTTTCAGGGGAATTTCAAAATTGATAGAAGAGGTTTCTGATTAGATTCACTTGCTGCAGAGTGCAATTGCTACAATACTGTAGTGATTTTGGTTGGAGAGGTTTTCCTCCATATAATGAAAACAGCTTTCTAGAAGACAAAAATGACACATAAATGAATATGGCATACAGTAATTGAAAAATGATGTGTCTCAACCTCCCATACTTGAAGCTGATATGGCTAGACTCTTATTTACAAACTGTTTTAGGTCTTCAGCAGACATGATACAATTGCTTATCACAGACAATAAATACATATCCTGAGAAGCAGTTTAGGTTCTGATGCAAAACTACTGAACTTCTCATGACAGCATGGTTCTCCTGCAAAGTTTCTGTCTCTTCCGAGCAGTGGTGAACCAAAGCAGGGCTTAAGCAAAGGGGCCAGCTGCCATTTACCCCATTTAGGGAATATGACTATCCACGCATATTGGAAGTATGTTTTTAATGCTGAAAGTGCAATTCTTTCAGGACAAAACCAGTTCTGTTTACAAAAAGCTATCTGTTTTGTAGCAACCTGGTGCCTCTAAAGTGCAGGTTGCCAGAAGTTCCTGGCAGTGAGCTGGATGTGGATAAGAGCTGAGGGGAATTCCAGGAGCTGGGCTTGGAAGAGGCAGCATGGAAAGAGAGCATCTGGTGGTGGGGAACCGTGACCCCAGTCATGGGAAGCCACATTTAGGGAGACACTCCCCAGCACTTGCAGTTACATCCTTTCCAAGGAGATCAGCAATTCTCGTTAGGAACTTCCTTTAGGGCTTCAGCAAACACTGAGACTTTTCTTCTCATCCATGGTCGAATAAACTGCAGAAACAGAAAATGTCTCAGGACCCCTTGGGAACTCCTGTTGGCTATCTAAGCACAGACACAGGATTATACAGCTGTGGGTATGGAGTCCTTGCTTGGGTCAGTTTTATTTTTTTGGTTACATGTAAAGTTGTGTCATGCTGGTGGCTCACCCGAAGCAACACAGTAAGAATTAAAATAGAAAAGATGTAGCATTCAGGACAGAATTTCCAGAGGTAATTATATTGGTCCAGTCAAAACACTACTTTTTTCCTAAGAAATGAGGAGGGAAAAAGACAACAGTTCTCCCCGTGGTATCTTTCTGTGCTTCTGCTGCAACAATTAAGTTAACATACCACATCCTAATGAGGGAAGGTAGTCAGGATCCTAACCCAGCTCATCCAAGAGCAAGAGACGTGAGATGTTTCTATAATCCTGCAAATGAAGTCCTTATTATGGCTGAGGAATGTGACTGGTACTTATATCCTGGACCTTTTCTTTATATCTACAAGCAGTTAACATAGATTAATTTTCTAGTTTTCCCATTCCAACATCTATAATAGTCTTTGGGTTTTTTTCATTGAATTCCTAACCTGGTGGCCAGTGATTAGTGTGTACCCCACTGGTATGTGTCTATACAGCTAAGGCACCATCAGGCAAAGAAATAAGAGTGGAAACCAAAATTAATCAATGAAATGAAAAAGGGTCTGAAGTTACCATAATTATTTTTAATAAGTGATAAGGGCTTGAATTTTTAGGCTTTGAAATTACTAACTTTAATTTTGGAAAAAAAAAAAAGAAGAACCCAACTCTCCAGATAGTTTCAACCCAAGTGGAAAAAGAAATTTTTGGCTCACAGCTTCTAAAAGGATCATTCAGCCTAATCCAATCTTTAGGAGTAACTAAAATTGTGATGCCACATTTCTGTTTCTAGCCCAAATTGTTTTGTTATGCCAAAAATGTGTCTTGAAGAATTAAACTGCCTGAGGTTAAAATGTTTTCCCTGATTTACAATGTTTGGTTAAAAATGTATTTAGGCCAATGACAAGCAAAGCAGGGTGTAATTTAACTTGAAAAAGAAGTTACTATAATGCTGAAAACCTCACTGAGAAATTTCAGATTTATAAAAGATAAAGGGAAATGCTGACAACCCAGAACTATCACAATGCCAGAGAGTAAAATGGTCTTAAATAATGTGCATATTTTGTGAGGTATTCTTTTTATAATTGACAGTGGAAATGTGTATACTTTGCAAATTCTAATCATGGCAATTGCTGCAAGATCAGCAAAGGTTTATATATAACTTCATCTGCATAAAGCAACTGCAGTGAGCTACATCCCATCTAAAATTAATGAATTTACAGATCAAGCCCAGTATTCCAACACCTGTATTTAAGTGCCTACCCTACTCTCTGTATCTGAATCTGTATCTGTGTATGAAACCCAGTATCTAGAACTACTTTTCATCAGCTGAAGAGCTCTTGAGATCCAGGGAAGGGGAAAGTTCAGTTGCCTGAACAGACCTTTTGAGATGGTAAATATTTCCTCTGCTTAGATATTTTCAATTATTCTACATGGCTTCAGCTGCTTCTGCAGAAAATCATGGGCTCAGTCTGCCAGTCCCCAGTGGTGACAGCCTTGGGTGCCCTGGGCCATCTCATTTGGCACTGAGAGCCTCAGTCTGGGTAACTGAGTCTTGTCTTTTGCTTACTGTGGTTAGCAGAGGCTCGATTCAGTTACATGAACAAAGCTGGGCTTAAAACAGGCTGTTTCAGAGGACTCAGGATGTTGGAAGAATCTACTCAGGTACTGCAAATATGGGTCAGGCCTTAGGGGATAGCCATGCTATGCAGGCCAGGCAGCCAGCAGACAGGCAAAACATCTTACCTAGGTCATTTTAAAAGGCACTGGGTGCTAAGCTGGGGCAACTGAATGGAGCTGTCAATTTTCATTAACTCTAACAGGAACACAAGAATCTGGAACTGAATTTCTGTCTGTGTCTTGTGTTTAAGCTGATTATCTCAACTCCCTCCATGGTCAGCAAAGAGAGATGCTTCCAGGGTCACTTGCCTTAGATGTTTATTTCAATGTGGAACAAATCTTTCTGCAAAAAATCCTCACCAACTCTGAGTCGCTTAGAGGGGCAACCTATACGAAAGGCAGCAGGAAAACAACAAAGAGGAGATGAGAAAAAATGCCAACTGCATTGTGTATTATTTTTTCAGAACATCTTTTTATTAGTTCAGATAAGGTCTATTGAGTTTACCAGAAAAGCCTTAAGTTTTAATGAGAACAATTTTAGGTCCAAAGATACTTCAACTCAATGAATTCAAAAGAGGTTTTGTGCAATAATACACCAGGCTGTTCTGCTTTTATAGCCACCTGTTTTAAGTGAAATACTTGGTGGGCTTGTATTTGCAATACAGTCAATTTCTGGGCAATTGCTACAGACCCACATTTCAGTACTGAATCATTTTGCCTTTTATATTCTTATAAGGCTACCTGTTCCTCTGCAGTCGTTCACTGTCATTTTCAGAAAATGCAGGGACATGTAAACTCTCCTGCATGAGCAGGTCAATTCAGAATTGAACCTCTGGTTATTGCTGCTGCCAAGCTATAGTACCCTATTTTAAAGTGAGATTGGTTCTTCCCTTAAAAGAATTTTCAGGACAGAATCTGTGTTTCCTCCTTCTGAAACCTGGAGGCTGGTGTGAGGGTAGTGTTGCTATTTGTTTTTTGGCTTTTTTAAACAGAAATCCAGATAATTTTGTGACTGCTTCTGGACCATACTCTGATTACAAGTCTTCGTAAGAGGTAAGAACCATAGCAGAAAATTGAACGGGTTGTTTTTGTTTCATGTATTTTTTTACACAGAAAAAAAAATCCAAAAGAAAAAGCTGCTCGCTACGGAAAATACCATCCCTGCTTCTCACTGTAAGACACAAATCTAAGAAAAAAGTGATTCCAGCTCTCTGGTATTTGAGTAGATGGACAGTTTAGGCTGAGTACTGTCATTTAGCTAAAACATACATTTTGTAGGTGCCAGAAAGCTAATAAAAGAAATCAACGTATACTGCTGTACTAAATTAAATTAAATTACTGTGCTAACTAATTTTCCTCTGTACTCCAGATTAGATTGCTATGGATTTTCCCATAAAAATGCTGAATGTCATCTGTATTTTAGTACTAGTCCAGACTCATCCTGACTCAGCTGTGAAGAATTTTGCTGTCAGGAAGATCTCACACTATTTGATGAAATATGTTCACAAAACACAGAACTTCAAGTGATTTCTAACTGTGCTATGGTCATAGTAGGTAAGAAACACACATGGTTTAGGATTACATACATTTTTAATGCTGTTTATCAGAAAAGGGTATGATATTAGTTCAAAGGGTAAGGGCTTTCTGTGGGTTTTAATAAGTTCAGTGCTACAATTTACTGTGAAATTGAAATAGTTTCATGCCAAGGACATAACCAGTATGAGAACAAGATTGGGATTTGATAAAATATGAGTTTGAGGGAATAAATTGTGCAGGGAGTTAGCAATAGGGTCTGGCTGAAAATGGGCACCTTAGCTTTAACTTTTAGGAAAAGGGGAATACTTAATTTTGATTCAGAGTAGATTCATGTTTCAGCTAAAACTTCAGGCCGTAACTCTCCTTTTGATCCCTTTGAATACGACAAAGGACTTCACTGGGGTAAGACAGCAGCTGAAAATAAAACCTTCACTATTATTTACTTTCCCACAGTGATCACCCAGTAACCAGAGAAAGTGCCTTTGCAGGCTGTGCCACATGCCAGGAGGACAGGGCCCCGTCCCTGACCGTGACCATCCTGGGGGAGGATCCATGGGAGCGGAACATCGCACCCTGAGGAGAAGCTGCCAGGTCCTTCCAGTGCAGTTACAGCATTTCTCTTGGCAGCACATTTCACAGCGGAGCAGGGACCCGATAATATTTAAGGGGTATCTCATGCCCAATGTGGACAAAACCAGCAGCTGTGCAGTTGTGCCCAGTCACATTCCTTCCCCTCTACAAGTTGTTTCTGTATTGGCTCAGTTCTGAAATCTCACAGTTTGATGTGCTCGTGTGAAAACAGAAACTGAACTAAATTGCACAATGCTGGGAGGAACAGCCACAGTGTTCCAGTTTGCCAGACTGCTGTGTCCTACCTCAGCTTTTCCCCCAGAAAGGGTGATTTCATTCCACTTATAAAAACAGCCCCTAAATTTGTTTTAAACTCATACTTTTGAAAACATTGTCCTTATGTAACTCTTTGCATTTTGCAAAACACGTGTAACTGTGTTAGACCCCCAAGCACTATATTTTTGTCCCTAAAGGTTGGATTTCCAGTTCTTGAAAGAGTAAAGCCCCACCCCCATACCTGATACATTTCAGTTTTTCACTTGCCAATGCATACAAACGAAGACCTAGGGAAACCTTTTCAGGATGCTAATGGGAAACTCTCCGGTTTGACCATGCTAGCAGGGTGCAAGGCTAGAGCAGAAAAGGAGAAATCAGTCTTTCACCCTGGGAAAGCATTGCCTACTGATATAAGGAGCCATCTAATCTCAGTAGCATTTTAAAACAGTTTACATGAAATGAAAAGAAACCCCAAAACCCAACAAACAGAGGGAAGAAAGAAAGAAAGGGATTTCTGTTGCAAATTGACAGGAATGGTTGTATTGAGTTTCTGCTGATAAAATCTCTCCACAGCAAAGGGTTACAAGGAACAAAAGAGGCTTTATGACTTTTTAGAGGGAGAGAAATGAGGACATAATGATGAGGCTGAATATGCAAGCAAACTTCTCCAAACTTACCTGAGTATTTGGGGATTTATAATTTATGTTTCTGCATAAGCAACACATCTGCCTGTTTCTTTTTTTTCTCCATTATTTTGGTGGGTTTTTTCTAGACGTGATGCAGCCATTTATGGGTGTCCAAAAGAGAGATCATGCTCTACAGTCAGAGATTACAGAAACTCACTACGCTGTTTTAAATGTGAACTAAAAATTCTGGGTAACTGTGCCAGCAATATGTTAGCAAGTGCAAGTTAGTTTAACATAGGCCACACAAATAACATTTATATATAATAATTCAAATGTTTATCTTTATTGCAATAGCAGTATGCAAAATGGAAAGCATTGGAGAAATCCCTGATATAAAGAATAATATATTTAATACCAATAGACTGCAGAGAAGAGAGAGAAACTTCTAGATGATATTTTGGACATGAGATTAATATTCAATGGGAGATGGTAAAACCCTGAAATTTAAAAAAATAGAAATCTAAAATTCCTTCCATCATTCTGGAACCATTCAAGTTGGAGATACCTTAAAATTATCGATATTGGTCCGCTGGCACTTATACTAGGTCAATAAAGCAGTGAATGTGATTTGATAAGCTGCATAAAGGATAACACACAAAATCTGAGAACCTAATTATTGAGTATTATTTCCTAAAGCAGTGAGAATACCAAAGAAAATATGAGGAGAAAACACAAAGCATTAAAAAAGGGACATAATGACCCGAGATATGTAAATTAGATGTTCTGCCCTCAGGAACATACAGGACCCGTGATTCCACAACGTGAAGTCTCTGGCAGCAATATTGCCTGTAGGTGTTCCCAGTAGTATCTTTTCCTGATTTCACCTTGTTGGGTTACACTATGTGATGATAGAGTGATAGGCCTGGTAGGCCAGAGAGAGAGCCTCTTTCCTGGGCCCGGAGGGGACCCTGGACTGTATCCAGGTCACCGGGGATGGGTGGAGAGAGGTTGCAGCTTGTGGACAAAGCTGGACCTGTGAGAGGTGATGAATGCAGTTTGTAACCTTATAGGGTATTATTTACATATTACCATAATAGGCAATGTCTCTGCTTTATCCCAGGTGATAGGGGAACACTGTGGTGAGAATCTTTCCTATTGATATGATGTTATATCCTGTTCTATGTGGGTATTTAGGGATTTTGAGTTACGTAATAAATCACTTTGCAGTGGAATTTGTGTGCGGAGTCGATGCCCATGCGTGAACACTGCACACCTGCACAGTTTCTTAAATGGATAGATTGAAATCCACTGGGAAACCAATCATTTTAATATAGTTTACGGAAAGCTTTTAAGGTTTGGTTGTTTTTTATGGGCTTTGTTTTGTTTTTTGCTTGTTTGTTTGTTTTAAGATCAGAACAGCTGCACAAAGACTGGAGCTTGAGCTGCTACTACCAATTCACACTTTGTATTATGAAATCTATTAGCCTGTATCTAAAAGCTTGATATAGCAAAGCTGGTGTCTTGCTGATAAGAGCAAAGACATTGAATGAAATAAATGCGTTAAAAATGGTAAAACTGGTAAAAGATTACCCAGAATCATTCTAAAGGTTTGAATGCCATCTTCGTCTCTTACCTTCAGTCAACCGCTTTACATCCTTAAATATGCAATTCCAGTGAGTGCTCGTTCATCCTTTACTGATAATAGGTTGAGTTTAACCAGCCAAATTACTTTTAAAAGGGAAGTTTTACATGCTTTAGCTCCAAGGATTGGGGTGAGAACTTCAAAAGCTTATTTTACGCTTTCAAGAAAATTCCCAGCATAAAGAGTCTTCCTTGCATACCAGATGTATTTCACTCATCAGAAATATTTCTCTAGGCTGCTACCCAACCAAAGTGACCCACTGCATCTCAGAGCTTGTTGCTGCCCAGTTGTTTTTGGGGTTCTGGGCATGATGAAACCAGGACCAATAACCTGTTTAGAAATGCTCCTTTGGAGAACAAATTTCTTCAGGTTTAGCCAGCCATCTTAAAGCCTTATCTAACATGAAAATTTGAAACATAAATAATTTTCATAATAATTGCAGGGATTAGAAAGTAATTATTATGTTTAAAGAGAAGTGCCTGGAGATAGATAAAATCCATGCCTGTTGTTTCTGGATTTTGGTAAGTTCTATAAGGGTTTCCTACTGCTATTTCAACTAAAAAACTGTTGGCTGTCAGTGGGGATGCTTTTCTTCTAAATAGGATAATGCACAGACGCAAATTCCTTCTTATATATTTTGTTCCAAACTGAATGATCCATTGCTAAGGAACTCTTCCCAGCTGGTGCTTCTTATGATTAACAAACTTTATCCAGGTGTCAGTTTTACCACATCTTGCAACTGCTGCTGACTGCCCATCAGTCTAACTTCTCTTCTGCATGGAGATGCTTTTAATTATTTCTGGGTCAAGGTCAAGCAGAAGTCATGCCTGTAAACATACCTATTACCTGAAGATAAATAAAGCATCCTCCTAATAACATAGCTACTCATGATTTTCAGAGAACTACTGGCTTTCTAGCCATAAATTGAGTAACAACTTGTCTGTATTATTTTGCAATAAACAAATGGGATTTTATATTCTTTCCAAGGCTCCGTATGTTTTTCATACCTATGTATTAATGTTACCCTCACTGTCTTTATTAATTTTCGTCTTTCCATCTTTATTAATTTTTCATCTTTTTAATTCTGTTCATGTCACGAATATCTTTTTGCAAGGAGTTTCAAATATAGTTTAGAGATATGCTGTAATGTATAGAAAAGTGCTTAATTTTGATGAATTAATCATTATTTATTACGATAATTAACTCAGAGAAGTGGAAGAGAGAATCTGCAAATGCAGAAATCATGATACATAGGTGGTATAGCGTACAAGAGGTACTAATTCAAACCCTCTGAAACAATGCAATGCAGATGTGAAATGAAGCAGAGCCAATGTGTAGTAAAGGAACAGATGGAATTGATGCATCTCAGAACAAATCATCATAGGAGACATTTGGAAATTATCAGGAAAAAAAAACAAACAAAGAGGTTGCCTTAAATCCTAGAGCTTGCTATTTGCAAGCTATTGCTTAATAGAAACTGGAAAACAGAGGTATTGTGAACATAAAATGGTAGACTCGGTCCAGACCGAGTATATTAAAGATAATAAACAGAAAAAAAAGCTGTAGCACCTTTTCACCCTGTACATGGATTTGTCTGAATAGCTGGAGTATCTTGCTTGACCCATTCACTGAGAAGGTATTCCAGGTTTTCACTCTACATTTCAGATTATGTTCTGAAAGCCAAGCATCTCACATATATGTAACACCTTATATAACTTCCTGCTTTAGGTCTTCACTGATACTGGCCCTACCTCATCTGTGGTTGTCATACAAGGATTTTCTGAATGATCTTGGAATGAATGCAAAACTTACTTTTTTTTTTTTTTTTCCAATTGCATGTCATATTATTTTGGAGTTCTGTGTGTTTTTAGGATGCCTAGATGAAAGATACTCAAGGAATATATCCAATAGAAGACGTTTTACATGAGCGAAGAAAGGTAGCTTTGAGTAAAAACTATTTTAAAAAAATGGGGGAAATGTAGTTCTCATTTATATAGTCAAGTCAAATAAAACAAATTAGGTCTCAGTTTTTCCTTCATTTCTTTGCCAAATTTATAGTTCCCACATGTGAGATTTGTCAGTCTTATGAGAATAGCCAAAATAGCCCTAACTACCTTGGGTTTAACTTGAATTTAAATGCTCTAATGTGCCTATTTTTATAGAAATAAAATCTCTTCAGGGTTAGCTTATTATTTTTGTAATTTGACATCTTTTTGTACGTGTAATATTTTAGACCATATACTTCAGATTTCTTTTTCTAATTTAGCTTTAGTAAGGTGTAATTTAGCTTTAGTAAAGAAGCAAGTATTACTCTATAAAACTTCACTGGACGAAAAATAATTCTAAAGAAAATATTTTCAGAAGCAAAGAAATATGAAAAGTTTGAGATAGGTACCACAGTCTGTGCCAGACATTGTTCTCCTTATCAAAATTCTGTTGTAATGAGAATGGTGACAATGACTTTTCAGATCACATTCATATTCACATGACCAGAATTTGTTTAAGTTTGCTTTCTGAGTTGACTGTGATGCTCAAAGTTACACATCTGCCAGTGATGCATTGCCATATAATGGAGGTGGTAAAAAAGCAGTGAAGAAAGCTGCCCTGTGCTCAGGGGTTTGTTACCAGGGTCTTGTGCTGGTGTAGCCTCTACAAACCTGTAAGAACCATGTTTATGAGCACTGGGCATTGCGACACACCATACAGCCATGGCAAGAGAAATGAGTGGTTTTACTTCCTCTGTCAATCAGATTGTTGTTCAAAACCACCACCTGTCTGAAGCAGATAGGGCAGCTGTGTGCAGTTTATGTGGGAAGTGAAGGGTGTAGAATTCGTGTCTGACAAAGACAGCTCTTTCACAGAAGAATAGCATGTTTGGGTCTGTACTTTTATATGCTTTTGCTTATGCTCTAGTGTTTTGCTTATCTTCTAAAAACCTTTATTGGTCATAATTAGAAAGGAAACTGGGATTGGGAAATTTTACAGTCGCATTTTAAGAACTTTCCCAACAAACATCTTCAAGAAGCTGTTCCAGGAAGACTTTGGAGATACATTTATTTCCAGATAGTTCCTGTTTGCTCCTGCTCTTGTTGGATATTCCCAACAAGGAATGAGCTTAGAAAGGAAGAAATACAAAACTAATTTATAGGAGTTCAATGAAAGAGACTTGAATATTCTGACAAAGGAAACTGTTCTAGAAATTATTTGTAAGCATAGTCTAAGCAGGAGAAGTCCTCTTAGCATTCACTATAATGGATGTGTCCAACACTGAGGTGCTAGTCATACCTTCATCAATGAAACATGCAGAAGATAAGGAAACAAATGAGAAGAGTTTTTTCTATTCTTTTGCTTCAAGATCTGTATTCATAGATTTATTCACTGTAACGGTTTCTATTACGTCTTGACATGACATACAGGAATAACATACATTAAGATTTCTGGGAGGGAAGGGAAAGGTTGTCCAAAATATAGGGAAGAAAATGCAACTCTACTGGCCATACTGGTCTGCAAATTATTTAACTGCATGTGGTACAGACGTTTAAATTCAGAGAAACTTTTTCTATGGTTACTACATTCGCAGCCAGTGTTGGAAGTTTTTCGCTGTTCTTTTATTTTTCTCCAGGTTGGAGCTAGTAATGCTTTAAGAAATGCTGGAAAATTAGAGAATAAACCCATTATCATTCCCTCTACTTTCAGCTAACTGTCAATCAAACTTCCCACACAATTCTCCCTAATCTTCCTCCTGTTCTCATAGAAAGTATTTGGCTTGTTAAAATTTACTTTTTTTCCCTGCAACATTGTTAAAAATATGTCTGATTCTGTTCCTTCAGCTTGTAATGACCACGATTCCAATTGCAGGTTATGTTGAATCATTTTTTTTCCAAGTGAAGATTCATGGTGCTATTTCCCAGCTTTGCATTGGAAAAGACAAACTTATTCCAAACTAGACCATACTAAAATAGAATGCTTTTCCCCCCCGATTTTCTCTTCCATCCTTATCCTCCATTTTTCAAATGCGGAATCCTATCTTTGCTTCTTTTGATTCCCAGTTGTATAAGTATAAATATATAAAAGCAAAACATTTCTTAATGCAGTAAAGTAGCATACTTATTTTTAATGCCTTTTTCCTTTATTCTGAATGCCAGAATTATTGCCTGTCCACTGAGCAGTGAAATGCATAAAAAGTAAGACTTATCACTGCCTGGTAGAAAGACACTTTTCTCGTCCTGCTTCATGAGATAATGACTGCTTATTACAAATGTCTGTAATGGGAGGTGTCTGAGTAATAGAGGAGTGAGGGAGCTGGGGCACTCCGGTGGCTCACCGAGGTTCAGATCAAGCAGACCCTTTGTCCCCGATTGTCAGGGAAGTAGATGTACGTGAAGTGGAAAATCCCCAGCTCTGCAGTTACCCCTGAGTTTATCTGAGAAAGCAAAGGCCTGCCCTAAGCTTCAGGGGAGTGTGTGTGGCAGCAACCCTGAGCACACAGTGGTGCCCATTCCCTCAGCAAGGAGGAGCTGAGCTGCACAACCAAAGCTTCCTGGGGCTATTTCTCACTACCAGCCCACCTCCTGTGGGTAGCACTGCTGGGTTATCACCCTCTGTCCACGGACTAAAACAGCAGAGGGTCACTTCTACAGAAGATTCTGATGCCAATGGACAGCAGGGAGCCCAGCAGTTCAGTGTGGCAGCCTTGAGGTACTCAAAGCTGGCACAAACAAAACTTTTGGAGAATAGTTCAAGTGCTGATTTTTGTCATGCATTTCTGACATAATTCCTCAGATACTATTCTGTATTTTGCACAGTTTGAGGTTCAAGTCTGTGCCTGTGTAAGAATGATGCTCTTAGAACATATCCAGACTTTATGTTTTCCCTCATTCTTTGCTGGAAAGCTGCTTGGAGGGGAACAACACTGAGTTGAAAGCTGAGCTATTTTCTTAGAGAGCCAAGCATGTGCAGACCAGCACAATACTGACTGTAAAGAACTCACCATGTCCATCACCATGAGAAAAATTTCCTTCCTATATCTCTTTCAGGTCTCACCATTGCAAAGGAAACCTAAGTCATGCAATACTAAAAAATTAACGTACTATTTACCTGATATTCAACATTATACCTCATTAAATATAGCATTGCACTCCATCTCCAGACATTAAAATCTTCGATGACTTTGTAATTTGTTGATCGTTTTTTTTCTCATTACAGACAGAAGTTTATAATTCTGTCACTCTTTGTTTTAAAATGAAAAAGCATAAGCTTGTCTTTGCCCAGATTAGGACCACATTTTGACTCTGGTAGACCAACAGGCACCTAGAAAGGTGCTCGTCAGCACAAGCAGAAAATGAAATATCTCTGTCACTTCTCAACAGCCACCAAATAAAAACCTTAATACATTTTTTTCTTAACCTTTGATGCAGCTTGATACATGCTGCTACTATCTCCTAATCTGAAGAGAAACTTCTTACTCACCCCATTACTGTCACTCAGGAGAGGAGCTGCCACTGGGACACAACAGCATTTCTCTGGTCTCTTCAAAGGCCATTGCAGAGAGACTGTGCTGTTTTATTTAACAGCTTTCTCAAGAGCAAAAGCCTGTACTGAGAAGGAGGGAGCAGACCATATGCTCTTTTTTCATGCCCACAGAGACAATTTAGTTCAATTATAAAAATGTTTGTCTCTGGCTCCTTTGCCCATATCCAAGCTGGCCTAACATGCTCCAGCCCAGAAGACAAGTGTCCTGTGCACTAGAACCATGTGCCCAAGTTCTTATACATTGCCACTAAGCACATGGTCCCTACTGCCCTCGGCAGGTTCTGCGTGAGGAGACCCCACCAGTGCGAGGAGAGATGCTACAAGCAGAAGAGGATACATATGTTGATATGACAAATTTGATTTTGAATAAAGGCAGACTCTAAACACAAAACCACAAGCATACAGAGAGACGTTTTTATTGATGCAATGATTAAGTACAGGCAAAATTATGAGACATTAAGTAACGACATGTTTTTTGTTGAATTAAAAAATATGAGTGGTAAATGACAAATAATTATCAGGAATAAGATCCAAGTTCCCAGCTAAAGGTACTGAGCAGATTCCATGGAACCAAAAGAAGGATAGAAACTGTCATACCCAATTAAAAGAGCCTCCTACTGTTTGTGTTTAATGTTAAAAAATTATGATACATCCACAGGGAGACAGCTGTTAGATGCTCAGAGATACTGTTACTGACCTCAGTAGGAAAGGTTAACGTGTACCACGAACCTGAATATCATCAGTGGGCTTGTGATAATGAAAGCCGTATGACACAATCAATGCTTCAAGGAGGTTTAATTTTAATGAAAGATCTGAAAGGCTCAGGACAAAGCCCCGAGGCTCACTGACACTGAGAGAACTTAGAACTGAAAAAAGCTTGATCAGCACATGGAACCGAAAGGGTGGTTATAGAGTAACCAATCTCATCCCAGCCCAGGGAGCTTCTCAGACAGCAACTGTTGAAGTGATGCCAAAGGCAGCTGTTCAGCTGAATAAACCTGAAGAAAATCTGAGGAATGTCACTCAAGGTCCTTGTTCCTTAAAACAACTGTCCTAAAAATACAACTGCACCTCGTAATACGCTAAACAAATGGTCAGTTTGCGACAGCATATGCTACAGGATGTGTAGAAGGAAAGACCATAAAAACAA
Source organism: Pachycephala philippinensis (assembly GCA_013397055.1). Lineage (NCBI taxonomy): Eukaryota > Metazoa > Chordata > Aves > Passeriformes > Pachycephala > Pachycephala philippinensis. The sequence continues at coordinate 384,944 of VWZT01006486.1, forward strand.
GTGTAAATTTTAATGAACTATAGGAGATACTAAAGGCTTGGTTCCAGTCATAATGGAAGCTTCATGTAAGGCTTGGAATTCTGGTGTGAATCCAGAATAACTCAATGAACTAATAAAACTGAGAATTTTCGACATGGTTTCCTTCTCTAACAGTTGAAACTCTTAAATTAGGCCCATTGAGCATGAATAAACAATCTTCTCCCACTCTAACAATTAATTCCCTAGCTCCTGCTCCCTTACCTGACCGAAGCACACATTACACTGTGTTACTGACAGACAATAAACGTATGGACATACCAGATCTGGTTTGAACTCTGATGCAGACTCCCAATAGGGACACTTAGGGTGTGTTTAGTTATATGTAAAGAGTCGCATAATTTAAGTCATTCATTGTTGTATTGCATTCCTGAATATGCAAAATGTCAATAATTTTTTTTTCTGCTGAGGCCTATTTCTACGACTGCGCTGTTCAACTCTGTCCCTAAGATTGTTAAAGGCTCTGAGGTCATTAGAAAGCAAGGCTGAGCTACAGAATTTAAAAAGCGGTGAACAAGGTACAGTCATTTACAGATAAGGAAATGACTAATTGGACTGGACTTTAATTTCAGTTCAGTGGAGTCTCTTAGAGATAATATTTCCTGTCAATGACTTTTAAAGATGCAGACATGATGTAAGAAATTTGCTTCAGAAATACAATTTTGGTATTTCTGATAGGATACAACCATCTCTGGAAATCTCAGAATGCCAAAGGAGAAAAAAAAATTAGCACAACAAGTCCTTGGATATACTATTCACTAATTAACAACCATCCCGTTTTGGAGAACATAACAGACAATTACAAATTCTGTGTTAGACTTGCCGTATATATTTTCCATGGATAAATTTCACAGGTAAGATTTTTGTAAAATATTGGTGTTGTGCATCTGTTGTCTTTGTTCTCCTGCTAATTAAGGTTTTGGGGCTTTTTTCCCCTGAACAACTCAGAAAACACATATGAGATATTTTTCTTATATTCAGTAGAAAGTTCACAGAGTTTTAATATAACCTAAAATGCCTAGAACGTTTTCAGGAATGTTTCAGTGGTGACTGGATTGGTAACACCATCATTACACCATTTGTACACCATTATAGTACATAATAAGAAACAAGCTACAAGCAAACACCACAGTTTGGCTTTCCTGACTGCATGCCAGTCCAGTTTCTACAGGGAAGGTGATGGGGGGTTCCACTTCTTTCCAGGATCCAGTGGATAGGGTGCTCTCATTAGATGTGCCAAGCTGGCCAGCTGCTCAGGTGGGGAACACCTGTAATTCCAGAGCCTCCAGTTTGCTGTAGAAGCCACATAACCACTACTCTAGTTGTTCAAAGGAAGGAAATTATTTCAGGCACTAGATGCCATTTTCCCAGGACACCTACTACAGAAGCAGCGCCTTAAGCAAATACAGACACTGATGCTCTGCCAGAGAGGTCTGTCTTTGGCACCACAGTGCTGGCAGTGGCAAACTGAAAGCCTGAAGTGTCCCCATACAGAGTCTAGGTCCTGTCAGGCCTCTAAATGAGCACTGAAAATTTGTCTCAGGGCTTTTGGGCACTGTGGCAACACCTGCCACATCACCATGGGTCCCAAGCTGAATGCCTTATTGGATGTTTCCTCATGCGCACAGCACACATGTGTGCATGTGCATGCATGTGTTCTCATTTATTTGATCACTTATTTGTATGCAAAAGTATCTTCAATATAACTACATTAACCTGCTCTTCATACATTATGTATAGGCAAAAGAGCAAGGACAAGATTTTGAGCAGTGTTTCAGCAGGTTACCTTAAGTCCATTTCTCTGTAAGCATACATAAAATATGTGATGGCATGCCATAAAAATGTCAACATTATTAGAGAGATGGGTTTGTCAGATGACCAGAATGGAGACTAAACTAGCTATGAAGGGCACATGCAGCTGGCAAAGGCAGCCAAAAGACACAGCACTTGGTGCAGCAGATAGTGCAGAAGAGTGCAAGAGAGGAGGACAGGAGCCCTGTACACGTGCTTGGCCATGGTGGTGCCATGCCAAAAGGCATGGTCCCAGCACACATGGGATCAACTCCCCTGGCACAGCAGAGACCTTTACCAGAGCAAGCTTCCCCAGGAGGATGGAGCTCCAGAGCACTACCGGGGGCCCCATGTCTCACTCCAGGGCCAGGACAGAGGACATCCTTACATGCAGCCCATGTGCATGGGGGAAGGCTCTAAGTCAACAGGGAAAGGAGCTGGGAGAAGATGTCAGCAGGCTGCATGGCCTCAGGGATGATGAAGAAGAGGGGAAATGGTAGACTGGGTTTTCTAAGCGAGAGATACAGGGTGATGTGCATAAGACAGACTTTGTAACCAACAAATTGGGGCTGTGGAGTTCCATCTCAAACATACGCATGTAGATAAAGACATGCCAAGAGGACAGCAAAAATATATTAACTATAAAAACGAACAGAGAAGTGGATTAAAAACTGGCTGAACTGTCAGATTCAGATGGTTTTGACCAGCAGCATGAAGTCCAGCTGAAGGCTGGTCACAGGGTCTTGTGTGTCACAGGGCCAGCCACACTTTGTGCAAGTGCCAGTTTTGTACCCTCAGTAGCGGCCTGGATGTTGGGAGGGAGTGCACTCAAAGCAAGTTTTTAGGTGCATGCCACAAAACCAGGACAAGTGACTGATATCCTAAATTGGTGTGCTGCCAGCCAGGCATCCTTTGCAGGCCTGTTAAGTGGGCAAGGAGTTACCACAAAGACCAGTGCAAAGTCCATCATTTGTTATTCCTGGGGAGCAATAACATCAGGCACTCGGAGNAGACATGACAAGAGGACAGCAAAAATATATTAACTATAAAAACGAACAGAGAAGTGGATTAAAAACTGGCTGAACTGTCAGATTCAGATGGTTTTGACCAGCAGCATGAAGTCCAGCTGAAGGCTGGTCACAGGGTCTTGTGTGTCATAGGGTCAGCCACACTTTGTGCAAGTGCCAGTTTTGTACCCTCAGTAGCGGCCTGGATGTTGGGAGGCAGTGCACTCAAAGCAAGTTTGCAGGTGCATGCCACAAAACTGGGATAAGTGACTGATATCCTAGATTGGTGTGCTGCCATCCAGGCGTCCTTTGCAGGCCTGTTAAGTGGGCAAGGCGTTACCAGAAAGACCAGTGCAAAGTCCATCCTTTTTATATTCCTGGGGAGGAATAACATCAGGTACTCAGAGGCCAAGTGGCTGGGAAGCAGCTTGGAAGAAGAGGACCTGGGTGATCTGGTGAACATCAAACTGACCACAGACAGTGTGGCAAAGCAGCTAAACAGCAACCTTGGGCAGCTTAGGCAAAGTGTCACCATCAGGTCAAGGAAGATGATCCGTCATCTATACTCAGCCCTGGTGAAACACCTCTGTAATGCCAGCTCCAGTTCTGGGCTCCTCAGTATAAGGGATACAGGGAGATTCTGCAGTGAGTCCAGCAAAGGACTTCTGTGGAAAAGTGACTAAGACTGGCATCTTCCATACGAGGAATTGTTGAGAACTGGACTTAATGGTCTTAAAGGTCTTTTCCAACCTAAAAAATTCTATGATTCTATGATTTTATTCAGCTTGGAGATGGGAAACCTCAGGGGATCTTGTCCTTGTATGAAAATACTGGGTAGGGGGGTAAAGAAGTAGGAGCCAGACTCTGCTTGATGATGCCCAGTGACAGGACAAGAGGTAGTGGACACAAACTAGAACACAGGAAATTCTGTATAAACATAAGAAAATACTTTCTTCCTCTGGATGTCATCTGACACTGGCACAGTTTGCCCAGAGAGCTGTGGAAAGATTCAAATCCTGACTGGGCATGGTCTGGCAGAATCTGAACAGAATGGTTGGATAAAATGATTCCCAAAGCTCCATTCCAAACATCACTTCTGTGTGATATACCTACTTCAGTCAAATGATGCTATTTTTTTTAGAAATGTGGTCATGGAAAAAATGCCTGCAAGAAAGCCTTATGACACATGACATTAATTTTGCACTTATCATACCTGTGTATGCTGATGTATGTGTTATTTTTTGCACATATGGAAGCACCCATGCATAAATTGCTGAAAAGAGGAAACACTGATATGCTCACAAATGATACAAACACACAGAGGCATTTCTTTCCACATTTATTAGTTCATTTCTTATCTTGAACTTGTACATTGTCTAAGAAAATGGAGCTCAAGCCTTCTTTGGTATCATTGTGTCCAGTGATAGATAAACATTTGCTAGCAATGAGGAAGGGTCATTTCAACAGATGCCTGCTAATTTTCTCTGGTGCAGCAGTCTTTTTTTTTTTTTTTTTCCCTCAAACTGAGTGATAATAAAAGGTGAATTTTTGCATATTAAACGTTTTCTTGTTCAGTGAGAGATTCCAGTCAACACCCCATAGAGTGGTGAGGAGAAAAGAAAGAAAAATATCTCATGCAATTTCTAAAGGATACCAAGCAATCCAATCTCACTAGGAAGGGATTTCTCCACCAGCTAGGAAAGCATTCATTTTTGGGTCAGCTTGTCTGCAGCTGAGGGCTTTTAATATTTCAGCTGAGTTCACCAGGCAATATGTTGCTACAGTCTTTGACAATTACCAGAAGGATGCAGGAACAGACAAAGCATCTGTTTTCCAGCACTTGCATACATAAGGGCTTGCTGAAAAACACAGGTACCTGGAGCACTGAACTCTTACTGCAGTACCAAGGATAGAGAAGCAGAGGCCATGGTTTTCTTTCCTCTTTGTATCCCATTTGCTATTTATTTGTGATTTCATCTCTTATACAGTGCTTTTGGTTATAGTCTATGCTCAGTTCCTTTTATTTCCTTCTTCTATGTAGCAAGTACTTTTTTATTTCTTGTTTCTCCTCTTCTTCCGATTGTCTCAACCTGCTTTTGAAGCTAGGAGCTAGCTGAACTTCTGATTTTTATCCGGTTCTGATGCAACATCTATAGGTTTTTGACTATGATTTTGAAACCTTGCTGTGACCCTCCTCTTCCTGCTGTGGAAGGGATGATTCAGAAACAGGTTGAAAGCTGCTGCCTGCCCAGGTATGTGCCCACAGTCTTGGTATGATGTCGAGACAGTGGTTGTAATTGGGGAGCTCCAGAATAAGGAGCACCACAGTAAAAAATGTACTATAAAAGTACTTGGGAAATAAAATAATGGAATACTTAAAAACTTCCTTGAAAAGGGAGACCTATGGGATTACATAACAAAGAGACAGCAGAAAGATGAACAAAACGTGTCTGTGGAGAACAGAAGTGCCTGCAGGGACACATTTTAAGGAGGAAGAGATGTGAGTGGAGTAGGAACTAACAAAAAGAATTATTCCCATCTGCCTTTCATCTGGTGGTGAAGAAAGGTCGAAGATATACTCTTAGGCACATTGTTAGATGAAAAGTAACTCAAAATTAGAGGTGAAAATTATGGCAGATTTATGACATAGTTATTAGAAAACTCAGTCAAAGCTGTGAAGAGCCATGGGGTAACAAAGAAGGGCAGCCATTGCTGACAGCAGCTGGATTTACTTTTGATACGCTGCAGAGAGGAATGCCTCTTGGTCCTGAGCACAAGGCAGATTTTTTTTACTTCCTTGTGCCCTGTGGCTTATCTCAGTGGAAGAATTCAGGATTGTTTTACAGCCATTTCAATGAAGATCTCGAACTTGCTGAGAATATCCTTTCAAAATAGCAAAAAGGTGTAAAAGGTCAAGGAAATCTTAACAAAGCTTTGGAGTTAAAACTGTAGTTTTACTTCCTTATGATGTCAATAATTTCTTCTGTAATTAGAGGTGGTAGAGTAATAGAGATAAATGACTATCAGCTAAAGTTATCTAGAAGGCTAATTGTCTCCTTAAACCACACAAAGAAAACCATTTTGCATATGGCAAAATCCTGGCATGTTCTTTAGCTGTCCTGTCATTTGGTCTGATTTCCCAACCATGTACCAGCCTAATTTGGTTTTGGTAAGTTTTTAGATGCAAATATGAAAACAATGGATCCAGACTTTCATACTGAGGCTGGATTTATTTTTTGGTTTATGCCAATTTCTGCAGGATGTCCAGGGAAGCTGGGTGGAGAACAGTCTTGTTCCAGGGTTAAAACTCCTGATCCAAGCTGCCCACATGAACATGCCCAGAGTTTATCCTGCCAGAAAAACTTTCCTCTCTCCCAGCAGTGCCTGACCCCAGCAGGGTTGTGTGTGTGGTCCTGGGAAACAGTGAGTCCCAGCCCAATTCTTCAGCCCCTCTCCAGCTCTTTTTCCTCCAATGCTCGCTGCATGACCCCAAGCAGGGACTCAGAAGTCTTGCCAGTCTTGGTATTGCCTTGCTACATAACCCACCACAAAATGGGGACATCTCAGTTCCTTGGGTCTGCTCTCTTTCCTGAAGGTGAACAGCTTTTTCTGGGAACACCAATGCCTTTCTGTGCACATTCCATGGCTGGCTGTTAAGAGGATAGCTAAATACTTTTTCCCTTCTGATTTTTGGCAAACAGTGTGATGATTAGGGATACACCACTTAGAAATGAGGAACTGTGGACTGTAGGGAGCTCTATGCATGATGCAACTGTGTAAAAGCTGTCTTTGAGAATGTGTCCATCTGTCTCTCTATCTATCTATCTATCTATCTATCTATCTATCTATCTATCTATCTATCTATCTATCTATCTATCTATCTATCTTTATCTGGCTGTGTCCATGATCTGTATTTTCATTTCTCCTTAAGTATAGCATGATCAACAATCTGTAAGGCCAGTTACAGCAGACATTCAAAGACTGAGTGTCCTTGAATTAAACCTGAGACCAGCCTGTTGCAAAGAACTCTCAACTTATTTTGCAGAAGAAGTAAACTAAATATGACAGGAACTCACAGGGCTAGAAAACCATCAGTTGGTCTGGTAGGTATTAAGCACCTCACTACCCCAGCATAATGAAACTCCATTAAACACAATGAAACCCTAGAACCCCCTAGGATTATGTGAGCTGCCTTCTACAAAGCAGATTTGTACTCTCCCTGACTGCTGAAAGCCAGTGGCAAAACTACCGTCTGCTGCTAATGGAAATTATCAACGTCTCCTTCAAAGAATCTTGTTTGTCAGGCTCCCTGAAAACAGCCCTCATTTCAAAAAGAATAAGGAAGTTAGGAAAGCCACATCATCCATTTCCCTATCTCCAGTCTGGGAAAATGAATGAGAGGCAGAGAATGCATTAGTAACTGGGATGACTTGGTCCTCAAGGAACTGTGATATTATTGAGGACCATGGCATCCTAAGGTTCCTATTGCTTGGCTTTCTGCAGCTGCAGAACAGCAGAGCATGAGTTACACAGTCACCATGCCTGGAGTAATTGGCATTAGTGAGGTTTCAATTTTAATTCCTTAACAAAAGCCAGTGATTCATGATAGACAACAGTCTTTCTAGCCCAAATGCTCTTTTTACATCTTTTCAAAAATATAAAGATATAATTTGGGATTGCAATGGGGTGTTACATGATGTCAGGCCCACAGAAGGCTGATGATGATTTGACACAGCCAGCAACATCCTAAGATTGTTTTTCTTTCAGAGAAATCTAGAGATTTAGAAAAAGTCACTGACTCAGACTATCCATGCCAGACTTCAATAAGGTTGCCTGGAAGAAAAGAAGTAACTAGCTAAATACTAGACTCTACTATTTATGAGGCTGGATAGAAGCAGATGCATTTGACATTTCTCTGGACAATTGATGTCAGCATGCAAAATGCCTTATTTTAATCACCAGGAATGAAATTAATCTCATCTAGTTGAAGATGATTCAAAATAAAGTTGTGAGTTTAGCTAATCATCCAGACTCCTGTATTCTGTGGAGATTTATAGACATTTATGGAAGGTGATTCATTCCACCCCAGATATTCAATAGCAGTTGGAATAATCACTCTTTAGAGGTGTCTGTCCTTCTCCCTCGGCTATAGCAGGAAGCTGAGTGCTAGTTTAGGCTGAATGATTAGTATTTAATTGGTAGGCAAGATTAATCCCAGTTCATTTTAAAAATTCCCTGGCTACAACAGGCTTAATCCTGTCCCATGAATTCTGTCACATACTTTGCTATTGCCTAGAGGTGGAAATGAAGTGTGTTTCAAGCTATGGAACATGGAGACAGATTTCTGCCTAGTGCTAAGTTGCTGGAGCCACATTAACCCTTCATCCCAACTTTCTCCTGGGTTCCAGTTTGCAGCCATGATTGGTTTGAAACGTGGATTTTACTTTTCAGTGGTGACAATGAGCTGGGTTTTACAGAAATGCAAAGATAGCCAAGGCAAAGGTCCTAAGGGACATGAGCCTTTTTTTCCTGGGATTCCTTTACTCAAGGGTTTCATATGGAGAAGGGTGATGAGTTTCCTGCTTTTTTCAGAGCATAAGACCGAACCACAGACATTTAAGGCCATGACCTATCTTGCAGGATTAGGATTAAAAATTATCCTAGATTGAGCCAGGACTTTTTAAATTACAAACAAGTCAGATGCCTAATCAAGACTATAATATAAAAATGGATGCATATCCCTCCACCTTCTGCTTCTAGCCTTTTCTTCCTTCCACTCTCCCCTTTCATTTTTAGCTCATGCACAATTCTCAGTGTATTTTAACAATTCCAAATTCCCTCCCAAATTCTTCTTCCACTAAGAATCCACTTTGGTCATGATAATAAAATTCATTTTTCAATAGTAGTACATTAAATTGCAATTGTGTAGTACTGAGTTTGGATCACAATCCTTCCCAATTTTCTTCTGCAGATCTGGTGCTTCCTACTGTCATTGTGCAGCAGTGAAAGAAGTGAATCACTGACCCTTCCTAGGGGAGAGTCATATAACACAGCTTCAGGTTTCTATTACTGAGTTTTATAACAGTAATAAGGTAAGAATTTACTGCTGACCTGATATGCAGGAACAAAATCTTGCCACTTAATAAAGCTATCAAACATTCTGGATTTTTCCCATGTAAGAGATCAAAATTACAACAATACCTAAATTTCCCTGGCACTACAAGATAGCATTTAAGGCCATTGTACAGAATCATATGGTTTGTCCATAGATTTTATAATCCTGGAAGATACTGTGTCTGGAAAGTGGTTTTATTGCAATTCAATACATCCTAGATATTGCCATCAAAGATTAAACATCACTCTATCAACAGTGCTTGTTAGGGAAAAACACCTGGTGTCTATGCAGCAAAGGTTATTATATTTCCCTTTCACAGTAGAGGTTTTCAGTCTTAACAATGGACTAGCTTTTTATAGCTGAGATTAAACCTGAGAATATGACAAGCAGAGCAAGGTGCTTCTCTGTTTATTGAATTATCTGGTGATTTAAACAGGAAGGGAAAAAGATAATTCCCCCCCAAAGTTTCTTTTATTTTCCCAAGAAATCATATGTATAATGCCAAGTTCTAAAAACATTATTCTTCTAAAGATTTTTCCACTTTCAATTTTTCAGGTATACCTGTCTCTCCAAAAAAAGCAATTTTTAATTTGTTTAAAACTTGAATTTAGTGTTTTTACATGCAACTGAAACTAGATTAATTAAAAGTGGAATTAAGGTAAGACTGATTTTCCAAAACCATAATTCTGGTACATTAATCACCGGAACAATTTCAATATAAAGACTGTCCTACTGAAACCTTTAAAACTACCTCCAACTGGCCTGGAGACACTGAAAGGGGGAGGAAAAAAAAAAAAAAGATGAGCTTTCTTTAATTTAAACAGCTTCCCAATGAAAATTGTGAGATTCACAGTAACTGGAACACATTTAAGAATGGTTGTAATGTTCTAGCTGTTCATTGATCAGGAATCATGGCAATCCCATGTCCTTCCAGTTTTTAGAATTCAGTTATCCTCAAACAAACTTTGAATAATTTGTGAACATTTTGAATGGATTTTTCTTTAGCATTCTCCATTTTTTTTCAAGCACAAAAAAAGGAGAAATCTCCAAAACAGATTGTGAAGTCTTGTTTCCAGGACACTTAAAAAAAAATGTGGGTTTTTTAAAAATCTGTTTTATGAAGACTTAGCTTGTGTTTGACTTGCATTGATGGATGAGATGTTAATTGGTTGAAGTATGGATGAACATATGGATAGAGAAGACCCACACTCTGGCAATGTCTTCTGTAAGCCTGCCTCAGCTGGAAAGTGTGTGGCTCTGGTAGCATGGGAGTTATATTGCAAAAAAGCAAACGCAACTCACTGCTTCCACTTTGCCTCCTAAGCTTGTACATTAACTTGGGAAAGTCTGATGTTAGCACAGCTCTACAGATTCCAGACCACAACCGGCTTGGATATGGCCAGCTTAAAAACTGGGCTTTTGCCAAAGTGGATGTACCTAAAAGAGAACACAATGATGTGTGTAATGGGTCCTTGCCACGCAGATGCTCCCTGCTGATGCTGAAGGCACATGGGGGCATCACTGGTGCTCATGCCACACGTGTAGGACACGTGGGAGACGAGCCCTGAGCTGTGGGAGCTGCCAGAGCAGGAGCCTGGGGCTGGGGCTGACCCCTGCTGCACAGACAAGGGGCTGCTGCAGAAGAGCCTTCCCTCAGGGTTCTCCAGGCTGCAAGCAGATGGCACAGCCAGCCAGGGATCTGGCTGCATCCCGAGCACGTGTGTGGGGTGCAGAAAGAACGCTTTGCCCTTCTCAGGCAGAGGGCCTGGTCCCCCAGTGAATGCAAATCCATCTATGCCTCTGAAATATGTGTAGAGCAGAACAGCAGCAATCCTCTGTTCACCTCCAGCCACTGCAGTAAGAGACAGCTGGACTTAAATGAATAAATCTCATGACAGAGATGGAGGAATCTGTGCCTTCTGCTTTATACTTCTCCAAGTATGATAAAAGCTGGCTGTTAGCTTCTTCTGTGTAAGTAAAAATAACTTCAGCTTTTTCTTTCTTTTTCCTTATGCATATTCTTTTCTGATTCTAAGATTCCCCATTTGCATCACAGTGCTATCCTAATTCCCAATGGTATGAGATATTATTTTCACATGTTCTTTTTTCTTCCTAGATTAAGCTAGTGATTTCTTGTATCCACTAAAGGCCTTTTCTAAACTCAGACCAGTATGTGAATCCCTTTTCTTTGCTCTCTGACTTTTAAAAACTTAAGAGAGCACCAGTAATTCAAATGCAAGTAGCCGTGCTGGGAATGGTTTCTAACTCACTGTAATTACTGGAGCAAAGGCAGTTAAATAGAGATACTGATAAGTCTGCTCCAAGGAGTATATAGCAAAGGGGAAAGATATTCCTCCTCCCTCCTCCTGTGTGTAAAAATAACTGTATTCTAAAAGGGCAGGAAAGCACAAAAGAAAAAAAAGGGCTTATTTTTTTTTTTAGCCTGAACTTCAAGATGATATGCCCAAGAGGGCCTACCAAAAACAGGGGACCAAAGTTCAGCTGTAGCATAAAACTGAACGATCAGAGATTTCATTAGAGATTAAAGTGACAAAATTAAGGTCAATTAATTTAGGTCAACCAAGGAATGACCCAGTTGTTAAGTATGGGCCATTTCCCATGTCTAGAGTACCTTGCCTGCTGCTCTGGAGAAGCCATGTCTCCTGTAGATTCTGTGGCACATCTACCAGTCCCTGTAGGTATCTCCTAAACCCTGGGGTTTCCCAAATGGCAATAGATGCCAATGCTTAGGCACTAGTCACTCAAATGCGGGCATTTAGGTGTTCTAGTTTTGAACTGAACATCTCATAGAATATCTGTTTCCTCTTTCATCTCTCTGAAATTATGGGGTGGGTTTTTTGTGGTTTATATTGCATATAAAGCTGAAGAAAGCATTTAGCAGTTATTGGAAAATGAATAATAACTTTTTTTTAGAATAACAGTTATCATTGTCAGCCCTTTATGTGCCTTTTCATGTAAAATAAACTGGCAAACACCTAAAAAATAGCTTCAAAATGAGTGTAAGTTAATATGCATTTGTCAAGAACAAATATATCAGACAAATTGTATTTCTTTCTACAGCAGGGTGACCAGAACCAGGAAGAGACAAGAGGCAGTACTTGTCACATAGTTAGTTCTCAGTGAGGCTTCTGGCACCGTGACCTGTGGCAAACTTACAAACAAGCAAGGGAAATGTTACCAGACTGAAACTACCACAAGCAGGTATAAGAGCTGCTAGGAAAACTCTGCTCAGAGAGTAGCTGTCATTAAATACCTTGTCACAACAGCAGCACTGATGGGTATTTGTCAGAGGAAGAGAAGGTCCATCTCAGGCTTAACATTTTTCCATTAGCTCCCAAACAACCCAAGATGTGGAACAGAGGACATGTTTATTACATTTGTGACTGATGTAAATTTGCTGCAGCACAGGACTGAAAACAAACATGATCCTGACGAGGTGGGATTAAATCCACACATGCTCCTGGCAAGGTGAAGACAGCGGAGGTACTTCTTCTGAGTCTACAGGGGTTGCAATGGCTGTGAAGGGTATGTTATTCAACTTCGACATGGTGTCATGAGAAAGGCAAGCACTACGTTTGGGTTTGAAGACTTGAATGATTGTTTTTATCCTTTTGCTCCAAACAGTTGATAAAGTTTTGCACTGAATTTTGTATTCACTTTTAGACACTGCCCTTGTAGTAAAAGCAATGTAGGATGAATTGAAAAGAATCCATAGGGAAGCAATACAAATGACAAGAAATCTCAAAAACCATGATTTATAGGAAAAGACCGAATCAACTGGGGGCTTTAAAACTACAACAGAGAAAAAAAATTGGGGGGGTGGTATTTGTCTTCAAGCACAGCAAGGAAGACATTGCCTGACTGCCATATTTGGGTGCTGGAGGTTCAACACCTACCCTGACAAGAGCAAGGATGCTGTATTCAAAATTTCCAGCATTTGGGCCTGGCGTAGCCCTCTTGGGAGAGCTGATGGGACATCAGAACAGGACTGTAATAATTGTAGGCTGAGAGTTTGCCTTGCCTAAAGTGATTATAAAGAATGTGACTTCAAGTTACAATTAACTACGTATCATGTCATGTCTCTGCCAGGACAAGCGTACAGTTTATAAATCTTGTATCATTGTTGGCTCTTGTACTTTCTAATTTTTTCTTTTTTTCAACAATAAAAGGTGAATAAATAGGTGTGATTCTTCTAGAATGAACTTGATGAGTAGTTCTGAGCAAGTTTAGATGGGTATCTCTGAGGCAAGGCTTTGGGAATGTGGTGGAAATCTGTCTTTCAGTCAAAAGTTATTTTTTTATACTGCTAATTGGAATTTATGACTCAGAGTTAATCCCAAAACTATGTTGATTCAGTAAGAGAGAAAAAAATCCTCTGAACTTCATTTCACTCATCTTTCCCACAGCACATTAATCCCAGTAAAATCCCCCTTTGTTCTCTCCTTAGCTGTGCACCTTTCCAAATTTAGTTTTGCTATTATTGCCCCTGACTTCAATAGTTCTATGTCCCAAAATCATTTTGCTTCAGAACTGTTTCACTCCCTATGAAATTACATGGAGGAGAAAGCTTGTTTGAGAAGGGTTGAGTGGCTTTGTTTCAGGCAGTGACCTTGATCTAATGTGAAGGTGTGAGGCTGGAAGCCCTTCCCTTCCCTTTGCAAGGAAGGCTGTTATCTTCGGTCGTAAAAAGTCAGGGAAATCCACCCATTGTTGGTCTGTTGTTTTTCCTCACTATAGCCTTCACTGTTTTCCTCAAGGCTACCTCTGGGAAAAATTTCTGGAAACCTGCCTCCAGCTGGATATGCCCTGTGATCTCCCTTCATTGGGAATTCCTTAGCAAGGCTATGATTCAGTTATTTGTCTGTTGACCATTATCTTAAACTGAGATTAGATAAGGTTTAATTACCACCCTTGGTTTTGTTGAGATCTATTCTGCCCAAAATAAAACTGCTACTGAAACTCACAGGTTTACTTTAGCAGAAATTAAGAGGTAGAATTAACATTATTTATTATAAAAATCAAGACACATTCGTACAATCCAAAACTTGCTAATAAATTGTTATTTCTTCTCATATCCACAATTTCCTTAGCCTGGTAAAAGCAAATCACTGACAGATGGTCAAAGTACCATCTTTTATAACCCAAATAATCTAGATTACACATTCATTTATATATATCCCACAATACATCTGCAGTATCTTATTCCAATAACTAAACATCAGTTCATTTACATTTACATAAATTCCATATTTTAACACCATTCAGAGCACAATAACTTTACAAAGATTTTGTCAAATTCCTTTTGGATTACAGTGACTGTGGTTACATTTCATTAACATCCTTGACAGTGACACCTCACCAATGCCTTGGCAAAACTTCCTCATCATCCAGCATCAAACATCTTCACCACCCTTCAGACACATTCCATTCCAGCAATTCAGCACAAAACCATCTGCCATAAATTTTAATCACTTAATCAGTGCCTGCTTCCTTGTAAAAGACAAATCATCCCTACTTCTGCCACATCAACTCACCAAGCTCCCAAACCTAGAGGTCTCAGTACTGATCAAGTTACATCATTTACCAAAAAACCTTGCCATGTTCAACTAGAGACAGAAAATGTGTCTCCACATTCCTTACAGTGTTGTTGGAAGAGCCCAGAGTTTATGAGGAGATAGGATTAATTCCATGCTTCTATGGATTGGGAAATAGCTAAGGATGTAAGGCCTTGCTTGCACATAAATGAAGATTGTATGTGGATAGAGATTTAGGCACCAGAAATGAAGGAACACTTTTGTTCAAATAATAAAAATTAGCAAAAGTAATGAATCGTGTTGCCACAACCTGTGAAAATAAGTTACAGTTTAAAAGCTGTCACCATTTCAATACTCATCAATGTTACAAATCCAGCGGTAAGAAGACTCATTTGACAGAAGTTTTTCATGTTGTGCTATTTCCCGTTCCCAGTTCCTTCTTTCTTGGCTTGTATTTCAATTCCATTATTTTCTGATGCTGCTTCCAACTCCAAGACCCCTAAGTAGGATGGGCCAGTGCAGTTTCGCAAGCTATTCCCATATTTTCTGTAAATAGAAATCCTCAGACTGGTCCCTCCAAAGCACACCAGGCTATCTCAGTCACCTTTCACCATTGCTTTAATCCCACTAAATCCCTCTTCGTCAAGACTTTTACAAAATATTTCCCTAGTTTGAGTGATTTTCTGACAGTTTTCCTTAGTTGACCTTCCTGGATCATTAATCCTTTCCCCAACAGAAAGTGCTTCCTGCAGAAACTCTCACCTTTTATTTGAGAATTCTTTTTCTATCAGCCTGAAGAGCATCAACAATCTTAAAATTTTCTCCAGCCTGAGTCATTTCCTTCCCTTTTATGAACAAGCAGTTAACAATACTTTGCATGTGAATGTTTTTTCTACTGTGCACTCGATTAACCCAAAGAATGAAGCATACCTTATCACAGCATCATTAGAGAAATACTCATGCTGTTTAGAAATATATAAAATGAAACCTCTGAAAGTGACCTATACAATATAGAGAGACGAGTCTAAGTTAAAACCCTGGAAAAAGGGATATTTACATCCATCTACAGAACATTTTTCTCTTATTAAGATTTTGTGGATGGTAACCATCCGAAACAATCTACCATGAATATCAAAAGGATTTCCAATTATCCTCCAGAGAACCAGCCCTATTTCATTCGCAGAAGATGTAAATAAATAACATAGAAAAATAAGTACTTTTGACCTCAGCATCCAACTTATATATTAAAGAGCCAGCACTTCTCAGCTATCTCTTATGCATTTCTTTTAATTTGTAACTGTTGGCTACTTCTCTGTTAGGAGACAGTTTTGCTGAGGAGCTCTTGATTCCATAACACAATCAAATCATTCAGCCCAGGCAATGCCATTAATGTGTAGCATTTTGCAGCATTGGGTAAGCAAATCAATTTAGAATCTAAAATACTTGTGCACAGGATCAGTGCAATAGTATTCATATGAGCACATATAATCTCCAAGCCAGTTTGTTTTGTGGTCAAATAAAAGTGTATTTATTTATTGACACTGCCTGAATGGACATTTTACTGAAGCATTATTATAAATGACCTCTTCTGAAAAAAAAAGGGCTCACTGGCTAGAACAGTCCTTGTTAAGAGATGTCTGCATTTAATATGACTTTGACCTAGAGTATTTCACCTTATTCATATTTAAGAGGCAAAATCTAGGCTTCACTGAGGCCAGTGAAAAATTGCCTTCATACTTCAGCACAGTAAGGATTTTAAGACAGAAGTTGTCTATAAATTTCTGTATTATTTCCAAAGAAATGGATTAAAACTATAAAAATGTCAATATTCCATTTGCTGAATATATAGAGTGGTAGTCACTTGATCTGGCTTTAGCTATCTAAAAGACAGGTACCAAATACACTCTAGCTGCCTGTGACTCCTCATATGACCAACGGTGAAAGTTCAGGCACAGAATAAGACTCTCCCTGTTATGAGTTAGGTGGCTAGAATATCTGGGACGAACATTTGCAGGTGCTATTTGTTTCCCATTCCTTATGGAAGATTCCTAGAAAATATGCTTATGCCTAGTTGACTAATATTTGGTCATTTAGACTGAAGTGTGATTAATTTCACATACAGAACTTCCTCTTGAAACAGCAAGGTTTCTTTATTCCTCTTGCCATCACACAAAGTAACCTTCTTGATTTCTATAGACCCAACTGTTCATAAACAAGCTCACTGCATTTATTCTTGTACCAATTTTGACTTTCATTCAGCACTGTTACTCTCCTTTCCTGGGGCTATCCCTAATAATACATTTACAAGCACAACCACTTTGTTATCTCCATTCAGACAGTAATGGCTGCACTGCCACATTTACATCTCCCCTCGTAGCATAGGCTCTTCCTTGGCTTTCCCTTAGGACAAGCCTTTATCTGATCCTATGTTATTGAAAATCACCTCTCTTTTAGACCAGAGTTTTGCAGTCTTCCAGATGAGCTTCTACCAGACTCACTGCACTGTGCTAGCAATGCTTTTTTTGGTTTTACATTCCTAGGTGTATTTCCCAGGGATGTTCTTTCTGCCTTCAACTGCTATTTCTCTCTTCCATTATTGGAGTTCCAGTCATCATAAATCCTCCAATTCGTTTCTGCTACTATCATAATAGTACTATTAATCTGCTACTGTTATAATAGTAGCAAATAAAAAAGTCAGATATGTCAGTGGTAACAAATAAGTTTTGCACACAGAGGTTTGGTTGCATTTTCTTTGGTTTTTGTTTGTTTTTTTCGTTTTTAAAATAATTTTCTTTGTTATTTTTTGCATTTTCATTGCTTTGACAATGAAGACCAGAGGTATGAGCCTTCATGCAATGGAATTTGTCAATTTTTTCTTCCCAACTGTCAAACTTTTAGGAGAATGGGAAGCAAAACTATGGGAAAATGATTTTTCACTCTTCAAATAAAGTGAGGGGCTGCCTGCCCACAAGCACTGCCAAACCTGACACATAAGGAGGCAGCTTTCCATGCTTCCATGGAAACATGGAAAAATGTATCCATCTTCCTTATGCAGACCTTCCTATGAGGATGAATAACACTTAAAATTTTCTCTTTGATCCTTTTGGACATGCCTTTAGAAAATGTGTCAGCCTCACAGCCTGTCCTGCAGCAGGTTTCCCTTCCTTTTCCTGACTGTGGCAGAAGCTGGAGAAGCTACTTGAGAAATTGGACCTTGCTACTGGAGCCAGTTCAGCCTCTCTTTCTGTGGGGTCAGGTTCCATCCCAGAGAAGCCAGCTTCAAACTTCATAGCATAATTCTGTTGCCACACAAGATGTGGAGTCAAGGGCCATCCTGTGCCTTTACTGTTCCTGCCATGAGGAATGCCAGGGAAGGATTAGAGATGAAGACCTTTGGGAGCTGGCTTGCTTCTCCTTCTACTTGTGGGGAATCAGGAAAAACTGGGACAGTGGAAACACTTTTAGGGCGAGTTGTACCCCCATACACCAACCAGCCCCTCAGCATGATTTGCAGAGCTTTTGAATTCCAAAAATAGATAAAAGGTTGTCAGAACTTAGGCCTTCTTTCTGCACAAGAACCAGCATGAGTACAGGTCCATAAAAATATTTTCCTTTCCCTATACTGAGTAGCAGCTTTGTAGTTGATTGATCACTTTTTAAAAAAATGCTACGTGTTTTTACTGGCATAGTTAAATGTACATGAAAGCATTCATAACTTGATGGTAATTCAGCCTTTAAACTGGCTAATGGCTTATGCAGACTTCAAGACTATTGAGAACTCTGTACTTGTTCCTATGAAATTTCTTCATCCTGAGAGATTTCCAAGTAACACTAATATGGAGCAGTGACTTCGTAAGAATGGAAAGACAAATCATTCCTTTTTCATCCTCTCCATGGAACAAAGCAGGAAAATACGAATTATTGATAGTGAATAAATGACTTTTTTTCCTTCTCTTTTTCATTTTGTGTATATAATTCAAAGGTTTATCCTAATTTCCTCAATTGTTCTTGCATTTGTTAAAATTTACAGCATAACTCAGGGCACTTTCTTAATAAACCCTGTTTGTCTAAATATATGCAATGTAGTAATTCTATGACTACACCGTTAGAAAGGTATTATTCTGTTCTGAACTCAATTTGCACCTGTTCTAGGTCCTACATTGTTCCTCATCTCTACACTCTGCCATAACCTGCTGACATTATATCAGCAGTGCTTGTTTTAAAAATATGTTTGACTAAATCCTAGTAGGTAAAAAAAGCCCCAACATTTTCAACTACAACTTTAACAAATGGACAAGGAGCATGTGGATGTAAACTGATGGACAAATTGAGACAGAGGCCACAGTCACTAGGAGAAATTAAAAGGATATGTTACTGATTGTATTAAGGAACAAATCTCTGCTAATTTCTAATTCTGGGATGGGTGTGCCACTGGTTGTAATTACTAATTCAACAAAGGGGCTTTCCACACCTTCCTGTACCAGCAAATCTGGATGAATCTATTTCATCCTCTGGCCATCACTACTACTTGCATAAACAAGATGACAGAACTATAGATCAAATTATCCTCTGCTGGTGGGAGATGTCCTCACTGTGTTAGCACCACCTTCACACCTGCCACAGGGAGGACTTTTTCCCAATTCCATAAGGAATTAGAATCTATGCTTCCCAAGAGAGACATATACTTCTAGGCTGGAAACTACTGTTAGTGAGGACACAGAATATTAATAATAATAAAATAAAAAGAACCCCCAAACCCCCAAGCTGACATTAATGAGGTTGAATATATATATTACTGCTATTAAAGGGAGCTTGTTCCAGGGTTATCCTAAAATAATCTACTATCTCTCTGCTTGTGCTCTTTAATCAGGTCTCCTAGTGCTGTTTTAATTAGAGAGCAATGCTATTAAGCCCAGAATAATGAAATCAAATAATTCAGTAATTGTAGAAGAGTGACAGGTTTATCTGCATTCCTTAACTTCTACTTCAAAAATATTCTCACCATTCAAGCTGCCATATTGCATTAGTATTTAGACTTCTCATTTCATTTCTTGTGCACATTCCGAAAACGGTAATTTTTAAGAAAATAATAAAAAAAAAAAGCCAGCTTTTTGAAACACACACTTCTTGCAACTCTAATATTTAAAAACTAAAAAATGAGACTGAAAACAGAAAGAAAGGTGAAGGAATAGAAGGATATCAGAGAAACATTTTCAAGTGGAATTGTCTGTTTTCCAAGTAAAATAGAACTGAGGGTGAAGTAAAAAATTGCTAATGAAAATTTTTCCCATCCTGTCATGTAGCAGTTAGCTGTCATTTGTTACGTGTTTCAATAGCTGATTTTTTCCTGTTCAAAGACTATAAAAACAGATAAGCTCAATTTGCTGCCTTTTAAAGGCTTGATTATAAGCTATTCTAAGGATTCATAATTTTCAGGAACACTCCTAATTACTATCTGTCCATGTGTATTAACAAGAAAGGAGGTGATATTCCTTAAGAGGAAAAATCTCCATGCGATCAAATAACTATATATATTAGGACAGTTAAAAGAAGCAGACTTCTAAACTTTTTAGCTATTATCCATTTTTAAATGGATGTCCAAGAACAATAGTCTTATGCTAGAACATTATATCATAACTTGTGTATCTGCCACTCTCATGATTTTTACAAAAGTAACACAGCACTTGCTAAGAGAATTGTTCCCACACTGCTTGGAGGAAACAGCAAAGCAGTGCCTGAACAATTCACCCAAGAAGAATGTTATTGAGCCATACATTTTGAAAGAACCAGACATTTTAAAACACACCTGTGCTGGGCTTGGGAAACAGCTCATGAGAAACTGCAGTTTTGCTAGCAGCTAAAGTGCTTTCTCCAAAGACATGATTTAATGGGAAGTCTGAGCTGTTCTCACAGGGGCTCCTGCTTCTCTTGGGTTTGACTCTTTGGAAAGTGAAGATTCATGGGCTTGTACCTACCTCTGTGTAAATCAGGACTATCTCCTTTGAAGTCAGCAGATGTAAAAATCTGGGTGAATAAAGGAGGATCAAG
Organism: Pachycephala philippinensis; assembly: GCA_013397055.1. NCBI lineage: Eukaryota > Metazoa > Chordata > Aves > Passeriformes > Pachycephala > Pachycephala philippinensis. The sequence continues at coordinate 405,496 of VWZT01006486.1, forward strand.
GGCTGAGGCTGTCATCCCTGCCCTGCTGCTTTTATTCAGGTTAGGATTTCAAATATGTAATTGCGATATTATTTTTCCTGTCATTTGGGAATGTGGGTTGAGGCTGAGCTGGAACAAAAGGATGAATAGGTGCAGGCTTGCTTTGCAGAGCTGCAGCATGGTGCCTAGGCAGGTAGTGGTGGCAGTTTTCAGCTGCCCCATCGCTCTGAGGGATGTCTCTCAGCACTGCTCCACAACTCCCTCTTTTGCTACTCCATTCCCCTCTCAGGCAGCAGTCATAATGCCACTGTTGATCACACTGTAGTAGAAGACTTTGTGACTTCCTAATATATTGTTGCTCTTCTAAACCAGAACTGCCTCAGCACTGATGGTTTTCAAGCCCATATCTTTCCTATATCACCCTTGTGAAATATGTGTCCCTCACCTCTAACTGGTATCATGATTTGTGCTAGAGTTCCTTACTCACAGCAGGATGAATCCCACATGGGAAAGTTACACACTTGGTCAATGGCATAAGCATCAGTCCTCACATTGGAGGTGATGTTGCAAAGGTTGTGGTTGCAGCTGATGTGTTCAGTGATCTGCCAGAGGCACATGATATGGCAGGGCTTGCTAAAATAAGTAACATGATGACTGATTGTATTTACATTTTCATTAAAAGGGTCTGCACTTGAATCAGAAAACCAATTAAAAAAATCAAAGAAACAGAATATTCCACTCAAAGAGTGGAGTTAATACAAAAACCTACCTCAGAAGAAAACACTTGCACCTGCACTGTTCAACTCCCACATGAATGACAAATCAGTCTGTTCTGGCACAGAGGTTTGATTTATGTACACAGATGCCCTAAACCTCACAGTCCAAACCAAGAGTCTCACCCACACTGAAAGCATTGTTAACATCATTGCTCTTTAGTCGCTTAACTTTTTGTATGAAAATCAAGTACTAAATCAAAGGTTAAAATGTAAAGTGGGTTTCTTTCATTTTAAAAAGCACAATAAATACAAACAGCTCAGCATAATCTAGAACAGACACCATCAGCACTAGGAAGCGCGCAGGACTTTACTCAGTGTGGAGGAGACAAAAATATTGTGCTCATTTCTATATGGGCAACCAACTCAGTAACACAGGAAAACACTGCATTTTACACCCCTATATCTCAAGACACACTTCCACTATTAGAAAGATCAGTATGTGAAAATACATCAGGCTGGTGCCACAGTAGAACTCCCAGCACATCACTACATAAGCAACCTGTGCACGTTTTTGTTTATCACCAGCTTCCCAAAGCTGCCCCACTGAAGGCCTTCAGGCCAGGTGTGCCCTGGCGAGGTGCTGAGGTACTGGTGTGTACTTCCTGTGTGGGTCCAGCACTTCTTCACTCCTAAACCACAAATTAAAACAGCGTTTCCAACTAAAATGAATACCCTCACTTTTGGTGATGCAGATGAGACCCACTAGCAATCCTCACTTTGTTTTGATGCATGGGCTTATCTGAAAATCGTGCTGCTGCAACTAAAAGCAGAATCTGCTAATTACTAGACATCTGCTTTATGAGAATAATTAAAAAAGAAATTCTGTGTTAGATATTAAATAATATTTTAATGGAATCTTCCACAGTCTTTCATGGTGCTATAAATGGTGGCCATCTCAAAATGAACTGGTTAATGAGCTGACATTTTAATTTGTGCTCTCAATAGTGTCCCGTTGCGTTTTCTAACATGTAAAGAATATAGTGTTTGCAATTAAGACACAGGACTAAAACAGATGATGCACACTGCAGTTTAGTGACCTACTATTGCTAAAATAATGAAGAACGTGTGTTTTCACCTGTACTTGCAAATTTCCTGCTTTTCACAGTGTACCCAGACCTCAGTGACTTTCATGCTTTCTACCCTTGGGACCCTCTGCTCACTGGGAGTGTCCTTGCTGAGCAATTGAAAAATGGGACCAACAAAGAATAAACTAATGGCAGAAAAAGCAGCAACTTTATTGCTCTCTGAAAGCCAACAGTGGGAAAATACAGTAGACTGAAGACAGTCTACTAAATAATTTATGACACATAGCCCATTCCAGAATGATTTTTTTTCTCTATTAGATGTGCATTAACACATGAAAGTCAAACACATGGAAAATCTTATCTGCTCTCAGAGAAAAATAGCCCTCCACCCTTCCATTACCTCAAGCTCAACACTACTCTGAGCTGCTACTATCTTCTAAAGAGATTATGCTATTATTTGCTCTAATTCTGCTGAATCCCAAACTGGGTTTTAAACACACTTTTGAAACAATCATTATACTAACACAGGCTACCACATTCATTGCTTGCATCTCAGCAGATTATTCCTCAAAAATCTGCATTTCTTAAACACAGCATTATACAATGCTACCTCATTCCTAGTCACAAAACTTTCAAAAAAAAGGGAAAAATCCTCATCTAAGAGCGCATGCTACATTAAAGTACCATGTTTTATTTTTATACAAGGACTACTGGTTCCCCCAGATTTCAGTTCATAACTATGGACCATGCAAAATGCCACAGACCACAGAAGCTACATTTTCAAATGGAAGTTTTTATTGATTAATCAGGCATTGAATCAAGTATTGTAAAATAAACAGATTCTGTTTTTTAAAAAATGTCCAGAAGAATACCATTCATAGCAAACTTGTTTCCTCATTGTCATACAGAATACGAAATTGTTCAAGAAACAAGTAAAAAAGCAACACCTGACTAATTGCTGTCACTTTGTATGTGTATATACATACGTATGTATATACACAAATTACACACTGTATTTGTGCCTATGCTGGTGTGCGTATACCCATACATATGTGTACATATATACACAAACATATATGCACAAAGAGTACTGACTGAGTTAAAAGGACATTGGAGAAATGTGGCTTAGCTCCAAATGAAGTATGCCATGTTAAAATAAAGATGATACAGCAAGGTCTGTAGATAACAGACCATGCTTTTTCCATTGGCCAAAACCATGATCTGTCTTTAGACTCATGCTCTATCTTTACACTGAAAATACGTGAAATCATTTGGGACCTCTCCAAATTAATGGCATTAGCTCCATCCAGCTCAATCTCTGCCAACATTGTATAACCTAACACTGAGCAGTGTTTTCAGTTTATCCACTACTGAAATCAGCTTCTAGATTTAATATTTCTGGCAAAAGAGAAGATACACAGCCTTGCTACATGTACTTTGGAAATTCACTCTTTCCTTTTATGCAGAAACTTGGCAATAACCCTAGATTAAAAGTCCTTTCTTCATGCATCCTTTTATCACTGCTTTGCATCAGTCATCAACTCATTTTCAAAATTTTCATACCATCTCAGCAACCTCCCAAACATCCCAGGTCAGATCATCTGGGCATTGTACATCAGATTGCATCAGTAACATCGTACTCAATTTTAAATTTAGTGCTTGGGGACTGATTTTCTTTTTTAATTTTGAGGATATATGTTTCTTGATTATTCAAGACACTATGATAAACACTGAGGTTCACTATATGTACACACTTTGCCCTTTTATGTCTACTTGGGAAAGATCAGGGGCTCCTACCTGTGAACTATGGGATGTTGCCCAGCTGAAAGCCATGGTATCAGCAATGTACTGCCAGATTTGTCTCCATTTAATTCAGCAGTTAGCAGGGCATGTAAAAGGAAACCAAAGAAACATGGAAAGCCATTTATTTTCTATTAAAAAAAAAAAGAAATACCCAAATGGGCATGCACATATTCTCCTCATCTTGTTCATAAATTTTTGATATAATCATAAGGCAAACTGTAGTACAGCTTTGTACCTGGAGAATCAGTATTTAAAAAATCTGAAGCTGAGCTTGGGACCATTTTATTTTGGACCCATTAGTGAACAAAGTGCATTAAGGCATCTTCTTCAAAAGACACCTAAAGCATGGTTATAAATTACTGAGTAAATCTTTAAAGCTGATATTCAATTTATCCTTTCTCTATACAGGCAGATTTTCACCACTTGCATAGGATCAACAAAACACTGTAGGAAAACCATTATTTTAAAGTTGTCATATGCCTCAGGCATCTCCCAAAATGATCATTTATACATAAGCATTGCAATAATTACAAAAAGCTTCTATCTGTAAAGGGAAAGAGAAAAAAATGCACCTGATTCAGCTCTGAGTTAAAGTACATACAACCCCTATTGCCTTCACTGAAGCTCTTCTACCAACACCAGGATGAATGCAGGGTCTCCCCATGCCAAATTCTATTGCTGCTGAGAGCTTGCTCTTTACTTTTCATTCACAAAGTGAACTGTGCTTTCCCAAACAACCTTGGACAATGAAAGCTATGAGCAAACTCCAGCTGCAGTGTTTCTCCATACAGCACATGTAAAACAGATTTCCTTGCTTTGTTGTAGACACTACACAGTGTATGACAATGGAACATTTGTGTTCAATTTAAAACCAATGGTAAAGTGCCGCATGTCTCACTTCCGAGTTGTTGGCTGGGCTTGCTACGTTGAACCTTGTAAAATCAGCAATGAGCATTCACATGTCTACCATCAGAACCGTGACATCTTCTATTACAATCAATCCTTAAATGATGCCGTGCTTTATCAAATTAGTCTACAGTCAGACCTTGGATTGGCTGTTCTCCTCCAGTGTTGCTGATTCGCAGAGATGGTATCGGACTCCCACATCCTCAGTGATTCTATAATGTTTCCCAAAGACGAAAGCGAAGCACTGGTAGATGGGAATATTGCCATCAATAAAATAAATCACCAGATGATTTATCTGCTCACATTTCTAGGAGATATTCCACATGTTTTTTATGAACTGAGAGAGCACTGCCCTGTGAACAGAAGTAAATTAAACTTTATTCTTTTGCTGTGTTGGCGAGCTCCACTTCCTCTCTTATTTTTGTTCTTTTGGTCTGCACACTCCCATGTGCAAAGTAGAAATTGGGAGATCTCGCACTCAACAAGGCTGGTAATGAGACCACTAATGTTGGCACAAGTAAAATCTGCAGTGTACTGACTTGTCCACTACGCAGTTTTCATCCTTCCAATTTCCTGCTATTATCCACTGTAAAATAAAATTATGCAAAAGGCTAATGAAACTTTACTTAACAGGACCACCAATGTGCAAAAAAAAACCCCAAAACAAGAAGTCATTTCCCAGGTGTCCATACTAAGCTTTCACTTTTCTCTTTTTTTTTTCTATTTTTATAAATAATTTATAAATCTTCCTGTAAGAGATGAAATACAAAACCAACCAAACAAAACCAACTGAAAAAAAAAGTTCTAAGATATTATTAAAGCCACTTGTCCTTCAGTACAAAATACACAGAAAGAGAGATTCTCTCCTTGTCAGTTTTGCCCAGATTCGGCAGCATTGTCTGGGATTGCCACACGGGTCCACCAGCTCCGGGGAAGCTCCTGCTGGCACCACCTGGTTGCCCTGGGAAGATTTGTCGTCCTACCTTTTGGCTTTTAGCAGTCACGCGAGCTGCTCGGAGGAGTCTAGGTGGTCAGGGATAGGCAAGCCAGTTATAATGGTCAAGCATTTATTCCACACTGTGAACGTGGGGCACACTGGCTGGCCAAATGTAATGTCAAAAGTGTAAAGGTGTAGGGAGTTCAAAGCATCATAAAAGGCAAGGGAACCGTTGTCGTAGTCCAGCAAAATCCCGACGCGCCGGAGGTGAGGCGCGGGCTCGATGGGGATCTCTTTGCTGTTGTGCCGCACCACCCAGGTGTTATTGCAGCGGCAGAGCACCCAGGAGGCAGAGTTCTTCCCAATCCACTCGTGCTTCGGGGCTGACTTGTAGGAAATACCAATAGCATACCTGCAAAACAAAGGAATGTCTCAAGGAAACAAATGCTTCCTGCCATTTTGTCTCTCGGTGAAGTCAAATGTTAGCCCAGAGGACTTGCTGGAGTGCCTCAGCCTCTTACTGCTGTGGGTTAAGCTGTAATTAAATGACGTTTCACCACAACATCTGCACAGGCTTAATTAATGCTTTCCTCTGTCTCTCTTTTGGGTCTGAGAGGTCAGGGAAACTCATTGTATTATTTTTAGTTTGGCAGCTATGGCAATTTTTTTGAGGGCTTGCCTCTGGTATTGAAAAGGAAGATTGTTGAGTACTCAGCAACTCAGAGTTTAAACCACTGGACCTCAAATTTCCATTTCCAACAGATGAATACAGAGGAATTCATTGATTTTAGAATAAGCGGCTATCTGTCAGCTAATCTGATCTCTCCTTGCTCCTTTAATACATGGCCCAGAAGGAGGAATGCAAGAGTAAACATCAAAGGGCATATTAAACCCCCTCCCCCATTTTGCCATTTTCAAATATAATTTGCCAGATGTTGGTGTGGTTTTCAGATTCAAATCAGCATTTTTGAGACTGGGTTTCAGACCAAGTGAAGCAATTGTAGGTGAAGACATTTGCTCTGCAAACCAAAATTTATGGCAAGATGTGCACAGCAAAAGGACTGTGAAAATGTTCTTATTAATGGACACTGAGGAAAAAGACCTGATTTGTCATATATAACAGAAATTTAAAAGTTCCTCACGTTCTAGACACACTGCAGTATTTGTTGGGTGTTCAACCAACAGAGATTAATGTGCCATAAGGTTTTTTTCCCCATTCCTTAGCACTGGCACAGACAAACAGCATTTCTCTTCTTTGAGACAGTGGGTAATACCTGAAGACCTTAGTGATTTTTCCAGTCCATTAACTTTCATCATGATGTCTTTGAATACCAAAGGATAACATCTCTTCCATTGACTAAAGGCCGTCTGAAATACACCCCTGTATGACACAGAGGATCATTCAGAAGTGGAGGAAAGCAGTCTTCTATTTCCTGCCCCTTGCTTTATACCCTGGGGCACAGACCTACAGCTCTGCTGCTTCATGTCCCCTCCCCAGAAGCAAATCTGACCTCTGCCCCTGTTAAATTGGATCATCAAGTTGTCCTCAGTTTTATTTATTTTTTCATGGTGAGGGACAGAAAATCTTTCACATTGAGTCTAGAAATGATCACATTTACAACGTTATCTCTCTGTATAAACAAGATGGAATTTTTTGATCCCTCCAATTAAAAAAAATCTTAAAATGTACTGTATGTGGGTTCAAAAAAACAACCAACCCCAGCTGTGGAGTAGAAGTCCTGTGAAGGCTGCTAAATACAAAGCTACATAATCTGACAGATTTATTTCCAGAGTCCAAAAGTGCTGGAGATTGGGAAACTCATCTGACAAAGTATTTGAAAATACATGCTTGGCCTGCTCTTGTACTGTTCCTGATGTCTCTGCTACCGGTCTCTGTCAGAGAAACTGTGCCAGCACCTGTGTGGTGTGAACTAGTGATTCTTTTCACATATATTTTTATATACATACCACGTACTCCCGCTTATAACCACTTCCCAGTAATGCCGCCCGCTGTCGATGAACACGTTGCCAGCAACTCCGTAGCTCCCTTGGCTCGTGAATCTCTCTGGTGTGTGACTCTTTTTGGATGATGTTTCATCCCGTTCCACAGTCAAGTTATCATGAGACACCTTCAATTTTCTATGAGCAGATTTGGGGTCCAGTTTAAATGGCTGACCTAGAGATGCAGAGACAAAGATGACAGAAGAATGGTTCGGCTTTGATTTTGAAAAGGAGAGTGGATTAGCAAGCTTCTAAGAAGCCCACAAGATTACATAACCATATTAATTTCCTCCTCTCAAGCATTCTTGAGATAGACTAACCTATTCTGCTCCCTGCAACAGCTAGTTTGCATTGCATTGTCAGTTTACTGTCAACTTCATTGTGCACTAACTTCCCCGTGTCGATAATCCCTGAAAAGAGCCCTGCATAATCATCATGTCCATTATCTCTGACCTAGAGGTAACTAGAATACTCTAATTCTTGCATGTAATTGAAACCAATATACATGCTAATAAAGGTCTGAGGGTTGCTTTTTTCACAGCATATTAGATTTAGAATAAATTGTGTTCGATTAATTCTCTAGGGATAAAGCTCCATAATAACATCTTCATCATTCCTACAAAAAGTATGATTTCAATTCCCACAAAATGAGCTTGAAAATAAGAAGCACTAGCCTTGTCTCTTTGTTCAATGACAGCTTTATTTGTAACAAGCACAGTCAACAATTCAGGATTGCTTTGGAAAAATGCCCATGTGGTGCTGGATACTGTGCATTAAAAGGAAGGAAGTGAACTGTAACTTGGTCCAAATAATATGGTGCAATAACATTACTGAGGCTGTTGCTCTTGGCAAGTACCTTTGGCTATAGCACAAGGTCTGTAGACAATAACAGGAAGCTTTTTGGTAAACCAAACCTTGTAGATATATAAAGCCCACCACAATTCTGACAGTCTTGCTCATTGTGTCAGAAAGCAGAACGATCATTTACCTCCACCAAGAGACAATTAGGAAAGTATGACTCCACAAGTGTCCAGCAAAGCACTTTTCCCTTCTTACTGTCTCAAAGCACTTTTCCCTTCTTACTGTCTTTCATATCAAGGGGAAAAACATGTAATCAGAAGATTTGATGACATGCACAGAAAATGTAAACTAGATCTCATGAAGTCTGTGTGAGGCACTGGCACATGTACTTAAAAAGAAGATGTAGGCTGTTCAGGGTTATCTACTTTTGCAATGTGCGTTTAGTTATATATTATAACCAAATATAGAATAAACCTGTTGAAAGTATTTGGGGACTATTTCTTACCGCCTGGAAGCAGTAACATAACCTCCTGCCTGCCCCTCTGACTGCTTAGTAGCCTTTGTGTGCTGGAGCAGTGTCTGAAGGATGTCTCTCTCTACTAAACTGTGTCTGGTCACATCACACAGGTTAATAGCAAACAGGAGGAAATCAGAAAGGTGTACATGCCTTTCTCTTCAGACTCCTTTCACCATCCACTATCACCCCTCTTCAACCACCCTCCCCTACAACAAGCAGGTTTCAGAGGATGCACAAATCCCAGTGTTTCCTTTCAAGCCCTCAGAGCTGCCCACGGTGACTACATGACTGAGGGATTAGCTGGGACAAGAGGAAAAAACAGATGAAAACTAGTCTTAAAATTGCTATTCTACATCTGCTAATAATTTGGGTAACCATTGTTTTTTTGAAGTGGGATCTCTGACTACTCTATCACCTTTCTGTATTCCATAAAAAAATGAGGGGGTTGAAGCTAAGTAGTTTTCCAATGCCCTAAAAAGAGATAATTTTGGAGGATAAAATTAGACTAGCAATTATCTTATTAACACTACACAAAAATAAAATGTTTTACTGCAAGCATAAGGAAAGTTTTTGCTTTGTAGAGAAAAAAGAATAGAGAGGATATTAAAACAAAACCACAAAAGAGTATTTTCAACCATTTCAAATGTGATAGCTTGGTTCCTACGTGATATTTCCAGTGACCAAACTACAGATGTTTCTCTCAAACCCCAACATATTTTCTATGCTACTGAAGACTCAGGCAATCTTGAGTTATGTTAAATAAGTGGCTTTCATTTTGGAAAGCACTTTCTTTCAAAGATCAGACCTAAAAAGGAAGGCCAGAAAGGAGAAGACTTCATGCATGCTGATCTCGTGTTACTCACTGTTTGTCTTGAGCTTGCCAGGCTCGCTGCTCCGGCTGCCAGCCTGATTAATGGCCTTAACAATGAAGATGTACTTGGTGCCACTCTGCAGCCCATGCACCGTGTAGTGGTTTTGCTTGATATTAGGAACAATCATCCAGCTGTCGGCTGAGTTGCATAAACCTGCAGTTTCGAACAGAGCACATCAGTCATAACACACCAAACACTTTGTAACAGAGGGACATTTAGAGCATTCCCAGGCACCCAACCACCAATATGAGCTTCGCTTCTGTACCTTTTAAAGTGTTGCTACATTTACTGAACCACTGCTTAAAGCCACTAATTCATTTTATCAACCCCCCAGCCAAGGTACCTTTTAAATTCTTGCTATGTGAAGTGAACCATGAAAAGTGGGCATTTAAGAAATGGCTCAGTGGAGACACTAGCAGTCTGAGACTTTTCATATCCCAACACAAGGCATTCTTTATTGCTTAAGAACTGGAGGATTATGGAGATCCCATCAATCTACTGTTTGGATTAATGAACTCAGTTTAAACCTCAGAAAACGAACGTAAGCAGTAAAGCCAGGAGGGCTGGGGAGGCACCTTGGCTGACAGTCCCCAGGTATGCATTCTTCAGAACCCAAAGCAAATCATGGGAGGCCAAACAGGGTAGAGCATGGGCTTCAGGGAAACCTTTGGCTCTTGCACTTCAGACTTTGCCAGAAAGTAATCTAAGCCAGTAAATTTAATGGATGCAACTTTCTGATTTATGTCCTCATGCTGAGATGCCAGCTGGGAAAGAGCTGGAAAATTTTCCATTTATAAACCTTTTTGGTTTATATTTGGTTTACACTTGATGCCTACCACAGAAGTATGACATGCAGAAAGTAAAATAAGAGAGTACCAATATCATAGTCAAAACAGGAAAATACTTTATTAAAATGAACTTATTAATCTACATAAGTTTTTCCTACTGCAATGGCAGTCAATCACCCACACCACTCACTGTATATTTGGAACAGCTCCTGGTCTAATGGAGTCTGTTATTGTAGGTGTTTACATAAATAAAAAAATTAACATTTATGAAGAGTATATCTAGTCACAACATTTTATAAGGTTATAGAGCTGGAAATAGATAGATGCAAGTGGAAGTGTATGCATGTGTGTACATATGTAAGGCTGGAAAACTTAACAGAGAAAGGCTTGACTGGATTAGGAACGTGACAGACTTCTTGGCCTCTGTGTTTACTGGGCATAGAACACACTATGAAAGCTGTTGTTATTTACAGAGAGCTTTCAGCTTTTAACTAATGTTCTACCAGCAAACCACTCATGAAGTGAATCTTTTAGAACTGAGTAGTAATTTCAGCTCTGCACATCTGACCATACAAACTTTTATGTAAAATAAAATTTAAAGGCTACTGGTTACAAAACCTGAAAGGAACAGATCTGTGATACAAATTTGCAGACCCATAGACAATTCATAGCCACACTGCGAGATCCCTTCCTAATCTGGTATGTGCTTTTCATAACAAAAGATCATTAGAAACAGAATTTAAATTCCAAATTTCAAGCTAAGTATTATGAAGTTTGTGTCTCAAAATTCTCTTGCATTATGAAGCATTCTTGAGAGGCAGGCAGAACAGAGATTTATCCTGCTGTGCAAATGGGTAACTGTGGCACAGTTTCAGGTTGGATTCATATTATCTTGTCACCTAATGAAGAGCTACAATGCCTAACCTATTTTTCTGGACTCTGAGGAGAGGTAGAAATCAGTAAGTAATTTCTTTCACTTCTCCAGGTGTGAACATCCTACCATCCACAAATGCCTCTCTTTTCTTGTCCACAGAGGAAGCTTAGGTGACCAGCATAGGTGAGATCTCTAATTTCAGGTATCTAAAATGATGTGAGATGAGTCACTCATCTATAGATGAATTTATATATATATATATACACACACACACATGATTGTATAGAACAATTATCTGCCTTTCTCATGAAGAAAAAGAACCCATGTTTATACCCCATAGTAACCCAGCTGGGCCCAGCACTGGTAGTGAACTGCTTAAAACAACATCAGTCCATGTGTTCTTTCACTGAGCCATATACGACAAATTTTATTTATTTTTTTAGGCTGTGTGTGAATGGGTTTCCTATAAGGAAGAAAGGAAATAAAGGAAGCAGCTTCCTGACATAAAATATTTCACTGACTACTCAGAGGAAATCTCATCTTTTCCCAATTTGCCACAGATATTAAAGGAACTCTTCTGTAGCTGAACCACATTGATTTTGCACTGAGACCATCCCTTACTGGACCAAACCTATCCTAAACTCTCTGCACAGTCAACAGAGAAAGTCAGACACCTCCTGTTTGACCTGACTCGTGTTCTAGAGGAAAACTCTATCCTCTTTGATGACAGAATACACCTTAGGTTTCCTTTCTTTGTCCTTCCAGTCTTAGGCATCGCAGACAACTGATGTGCAACAAACGCTGGATGTGCAGTGACTGTCTTGGTTACTTTGCTCAACAAACCTTATGCCTCAACAAGCTCAGCTCCTGCCTATGCACCGAGGGGCTCAATGACATGTTTTTGTGCTTTCTGACTGTAAGCTCTTTGATAACAGGCTTTAAATTGCACTTTGATTCAAAAATCCTGGAAATGAAGTTATTGATGATGCCAAACTACAAGTCCAAACTCCTTCAAAAGGGAGAAGAGTTATTATTGGCAGCCAAGTTAAGCTTTTACATATGAAAGAATAATTTGTCACTGCATCAAAGGAATTTGTCTCCAGTTATGCCCTGTCAGGACAGCCTTTCTTCTCTGGATACAAAAGAATATGATTAAGGAAGTTCAGGGAAATGAGCAGGCAGCCTGGTCACACTGGCATCCGGGGGTAGTGCTTGCCCCCTCAGTTCCCTGCCTGTGGCAGCAGGTGAAGTGGAAAAGCACACAGCTCCTCACTGGTGCAGCAGCAGGAGCCAAGGGTCTCCTATTGTACCCACTCCTAATCCAGGCTACATTCAGGTTTCTTGTTTCATAAACTCAGGGCTTTTTACAGCGTTATGCAGATGGTAAAACAATGTATTTTAAAACTGTAGCCTACAAAAATGTAGAGAATTTAAATTACATCCTGGAATGGTGCAGTGAGCACAGTGATGTCCATACAGGATGTGTGAGTTTTCAAAACAAGTTTCTCAGAGTCTGGAGGTAATAATTTGTAAAGCTATTTCCCTGGTGTTGGCTGTTGATGCACTTTAAAAGACAGATGGGAAAAATCCCAAGGTGTAAATCCTCCTAAAATTTACACTGGTAGATTTTAATAAAATGTATTTTCTTGAAAACTGGAAAAGGAGCACAAAAGTCATGGGAAGGTTATTTAATCTCTTGAGTATTTTAATTATTGCAAAATGCTTTATTTAAATAAATTATTACCAATTCAAATTGGTAGAGCAAATAAGGTAGGTGAAAGTAACAGATAGCTCTCTACCCCCACTCTTCATTCCCATCTAAAAAAAAAAAAAGTATGCAGGATTTCTGCAAAACAGATTGAATTTTTTTTTAAATAAATACACTCTTTTTATACTTTTAGAGATGCAGAAGTTTTCCTGGTTTTATCCCAAATTTGCTTTTGTGCCATTAAAAATTCTCACTAAAATCTTCAGTAGAAATCTGAAGGCTGTAAGGAATGTGTTTTTAATACAATACAATTTCCAGAAAGAGATAAAGGCTAGAATATTTAAAAAAAAAGAATTAGTGAATCATAAATTCACTGTTTTTAATGGAAGCTTGGGCTCCTAATTGTCTGAGATCCTTAAAAAAACTTTCATCCTCTCTCAAAGGAAGCGAAGTCCTGTAACAGTGGAAAGGTTCTGACAGTAGTACACTGTATCCTTGACATGGTGATTTTTTAGAAATTAGTCTATATAACTAATTAACCCTGATTTCTTTTACCAGATAAGAGAGAATGATTTACTGCTTTTTGTCAAGAAGGGAGAGATGTATTTTTCCTGAACAATCTTGTATCAGAGCTAGAGAAAAATTTGAACCATCCTGAAACACACTGTAACAAATCCACGGTGTTAAAAAAAGGCATACTCAATGAATACTTGAAAATCTATTGAAATGGGATAATGAAATTATAATGCATGTTAGTTAGCTAGTGACAAAGTAATTTTAAAAGCTTTTACCAGATTCAGATTGCAGGTGATTAGCTGCCTCTCAGAAATGCAAATGTACAAATGGTATAACTCTGAGAATAACTGCTTTAGTAAAAGCCTACTTAATCTAAAGTTCCGTATTGCTCTTATGCACAGAACAGGTCTGCCAAACATTCAATAGCCAAGAAGTTTGGCCACATTTGGAAATAATCTTTCCTGTATGAAATAGGATTCAAATGAAATACTCTATTTGGACCTTGGCCATCAAATGTTAACTTTCCAATTTTTCAGTTAATAAAAAAGAATATAGTTGATTATGTTGGATAGAAAATATACTAAAAAAACATAGTATCGCTTGTTTTTGTTACTGAATTCTTAGCAATCTCTGGATGATATATGCTTCTGGTGGGGGAAATGTACTGTGAGTGGAAAGTGCAGTCAGGCTGGCTATGTGGTTTAAGAAACAGATTCCAAAATAACAGCCTCCATTAGCACGGTAGGTGGGTATGTATGCAAAGTGATTCCTATTGTCTCAGGGGAAAAAGCTTGTTGGTTTAATGCAGTACTTGAGCTACTCCCCGGTGACTAATTCATAGCTACAAAAACACGGAACTGAAGTCAATCTATGAGCCTGTTTACATTGTCTGCTACAGGCAACACACAATACCAATGGAAATTTTTGGGATGTGACAGAGAAATAAAAATACAGTTACGCGCAACAGCATGCATATGCCATAAATGGGAAGAAATTTGTGTTAACCCAAAGTCTATTTCATTAAAACAGGATTTAAAAAAAAAAACAACCAAACAAAAAAACCCCACAAATCTATCTTCAGTTCATCAAAATATGAAGGCTGCAGTGCAGCACCTGCTAATGCCACTTACAGTGACAGTAGCTCTCTGTGTTCAACTGCACTGCTGAGGTACACTCTGATATTCTAAGAACAGCCTTGGAAAGCCATTTGTAACAGGTGGGATGTTAAATCCTTCTGCAGGATCAAGAATATAATGTAACAAAGTGAATAAACATCCAAGCAGTAAAATGATGATGGGATTGACAGGGCAAGAATAAATTGTCTCAAGTTGTACCAGGGGAGGTTTAGATTGGATATTAGGAAATTTTTTAATGGAAAGGCTGGTCAAGCACTGGAACAGACTGTGCAGGTAAGTGGTGGTGTCACCATTCCTGGAGGTACTCAAAAGTCATGTGGATATGACATTTAGGGCCATGTTTTAGTGGTGGACTTGGCAGTGTTAAGTTAATGGATGGACTCAATGATCTGAGAGGTCTTTTCCAACCTAAGTGATCCTATGATTCTGTGATGTTTGTTAGTGGGCAAATCTCCAATACCAGTGTAATTTGGAATGAACTGGGAGAGTCTCACGTTTTACAAACCCAGGCAGATTTGTAGCATGTTGGCAGGAAGATCACCATTGGAGGTGTTCAAGTTTATATTAAATAATGAAATTTTAAAAAAAGCTTTACAGCACTTAGAAAGGCCTTTCACATACAATACATGCTTGTATTTAATTTGGGCTAACATTACAGCTTTCAATTAAACCAGGATATTTGCATAAGAACTAGCTCTCTTAAAAAAAAAAACAAAACCAAAAGCAAAATCCCAAACAAAACAAAACAAAACAAAACCAAAAAAAGGGCCATTCTTTAATTTCTTTCTACTTTTAAGGTCTTCAGAGCATTTTGTAAACAAAGTTTCTTACAGTGTTAATTTGTTTTCTCTTCAAAGTTTTAATTACACTATTTTTGCAAAGTGATATGAAAGTTCAGACTGCATACTGAGCATTTCATGCTATGCATGAAAATTATATTGCATCCCTGAAAGCAGACTTATTGCTACATGTTTTTCAGATCAAAGCTTTCACCTCCACATGGGAAACCTACAGTGCAGCCTAAAATAGAAATACTTTGCTATTTATTCACTAGTAAGCAAGGAGTAAAATCCCACGTCCCAAGGGTGTGGAAATGGCACACCTTTTGCTGTTGCCATGTTCACACATAATGCAAATAATTGACTTGCGCAGCATAAAGCCAGAGATAAAAATGGACTAGAAAACAAGCAACACACTGTCTTATCATTAAGCCCTTTCTGCTTAGTAGTGATTAATCAGGGAAGCTTTTCCTTCCTTATCTACCTCGCTTCAATTTTTTTCAAAATTACTATTAGACTTTTTTATTATCCAGCTTGCTCAGATGTAGAAGTATGTGTTGAAGTTTATTTGGTCTTTCCAGCAGCCTTAAATTTTGCAGTGTGTTCTTCAAAATCAGGCTGTTAAGGGAAATACTAAATAGAGATTTTGACAAAACATTCATCAAATTTTCAATAATCCATCTTCTTTTTTTAGTCAGTCCTGAATACTATAATACATTCACAGTATGCTACTTAAAAAATGTGTTAAGATGCCAGCACATGAATCCTCAGATATCCTTTCAGATGGCTTGGAAACCAAACTCCTGCTTAGCGATGGAGAAGATGAAGTGCACACAGTAACAGAGGAGTCAGTGGGAGAGTTCGGCTCAGGACTCAAACTTGGCATAGACCACACCATTTTTCCACTGACATAAAGCATGTAAACATGCCCACAGCACTGAGTTTCATCAAAGTATCTCAACAAATTTTCTTCTTATAAACAAATTTTTCAAGAAGAAAAACATTTCTGCCCTGTCTCACAACTAGGCCTATCTAGCTCAGTGCATGGCCAGTGTATTTGATGGTGGACAAAGGTGAGGGCGTAGGAAGGTTTAAAGGAACATGGAAAGCACACACTGATCATTCTCAGCATGCCCTCCAAGGCTTCAACAGCTTACAGCTCTGGGATTTCCAGAGCCACTTCACTGCACTTCATTGTTCTCAGTGTATTTTTCTTGCACGATCTGTCCAGGCATCTCTTGAACTCTAAAACACACCAACCCCCTGTGGCAATGAGTTCCCCATCTAAATATATGTTGACTTGAACAAACTCCACATTTTGACTGATTTGGCTCATTTCAGAATCCTTATTTAATAAAACAAGTTTGTGTCTGCTAGTGGTATTCCCATTAAATGTACAGGGACCAGGAAGAAGTTAAATGACTTCTCCAAATTCATAGTCAATGATCCCAATGATTGCAGAACACTGAACCCAGAAGTGTTGACTTCCTGACCAAAGATTAGACAGCATTTTTTTTTTTCTGTGATGAGCAGTTATTTAACAATAAAGCAATCTAAAATCTAATACGTAAATTTGGTCGTTAAAGAAAGTCACAGATTCAAAACAGAGTGTACTCATAAAAAATGTGCTGTGATACAAAATATACATTTGTTAATCTCCTTTTAAGTAAAGCCAAGTTACCATATAAGTTGTTGTTCCTCTGATGTTTTCTGACTTAGCCTGTAGTTCACTGAAACCTGTGCTTTGTAGTCTTGAAGACAGTAAAAATCAGAGGGAAGGACTTAATCTGTATTTCAGACAAAGGTCCAGATGTCAAGTCTATATAAATGACAGTGGGGCTGCAGTTCTAGCTAATGACCAGTTCAGCACAGGCTCCCACGTGCAGACTGCCTGACTAGTGCAGACAACGGAGCTGAGGTCTTTGAACTCGCCACATCTGCAAAAAGGGACTTGGGATGCAAGAGACAAGTCCTCTAAATATAGACAATACTTGTGCTGGGTTTAGTCTTCAGAAGTTCCCAATACATGGCACTCCCAGACAAGACACGAGAAATTCTAACTGAAGTAATTCTGAATTTTAAGCGCTTTTAAAATCATTATTGGTTTGGATTGAAAATTTTGGCTTTAAATCTCTCTAGAAAATAATTTCTCCTTTTTTTCTTGACACAGGAGTATATTTATCTTTAAAGACACTCAGTTTACATAGAAACCATAAGGAAACAACACAAAAAGAGAAGATTTATACTCACTAACAACGTTGGCTTGTCCAGTGAAGATGGTGTACTGCAGCTCATAAGAGACCACACTGAACTCATCATCTGATGTCCAGTGCACAGTAATGGTATCGTAAGAAGCTGTACAGAGCTCTTCTCGAATGGTGGGTGGGTTGGGAGCTGTGAGATACAACACAGGAGGCACAATCAGTGAAGTATTCCCCCTCCCCTGAGATTAGTACCAGTTTGTAGCGATATCATCCAACAGACTTTTCAACAACTTTTCGCTAATTCCAGTACTAACTATGATTATCAATTAACTGTTAGGAAGGAATTCTTAACATCAATATAACCACCTAGGAACCCCAGATTTTGAAAACATTTTGTATTAAAGTAACTTTAGTTTCAGATGCCCCAGAACAAGTGGTGTATCGGTGGTCACATTAGATGGATACAATGACAAGTTACCTTTTCTAAGATTGTTCTGACCATTTCACCAAATTTATCAAAATTTTATTGATGCATGCCAAGAGGGAGGGTCAACATTTTTCACTGTTGACTTGAAAGCAGTGTTTGCCCAGCCTATCTTAACAGAGGTTTCCATAAGTGGTATTGTGGTGGTGCATCCTTCCTGGCCCCACTCCAGGCTGCACTATGATCTGTCACTCATTAGCAAAAAATGTAATTTTGGGGAAGCTCCCAACACTCCTACTTTCATGCTCAATTTTCTCCATTTTTATTGATCTGTTAGCTATCCTTTCTAATATAGATGCATATAATTTCTGCTGGTTATAAAATTCACTTTTTTCAGCATTAAATAAAGAGCTCCTATCATAAAATAATGACTGTGTGAATATTACAACCAAATAGTCACCCAGGAGCCGTCTCTCTCTCTCTCTCTCTCTCTCTCTCTTTTTTCTAATCGACAGGCAAGATCTCTGTGTAGCAAGATATACAATCTTTTCCCATATTAATACATGTTTGTTTTAAAGAACTATTTAAAGAAGTGAAACTTGAAGCAAATTACTTAGGTCTAAATTTTCTTGTTTGCAATCTTTAAAAAGCCAAACTTTTAAATAACAAAGAAAGGAGTCTCTCTTTGAAAGACTGGTGGATCTTCCCACATCCTTGTCTCAGTGGGAGCTTCATTCCAAATCATCTTCCCTACAAGCCACATCATGAAAAGAAAAATAACAAATCATAGTGCTTAATAGCGTTTCTCCCAGCTGTCACAGAGTGAAGAAGGAGAGCACTCAAGCTGAACCAACCAAAATATGTCTGTATTAAAGCAAAAGAAAGGCAACGGTGAGTGTCTGTGGTTTAGTTTCTTTTTTTTTTCCTGTCAGCTCTTTAACCTCTGATAGCCACAAAAAATAGCCTCAAAAAAGTCCCTCTGAAGGAATTCCACCTTTACTTTTGTAACATCTTATTTTTATGAAACATCTATTTTATTTTCCATTAAGAATTTTTATAGACATGTCTCTAGTTTACTGATGTATATTCCCTAGGATTAAAGTGCAGACACTTTCCAAGCAGCCTCTTTTAACCAAGGGGCATAAGGAAACATTCAAATGTGTTTCATGATATGGCCATGATTTGTGATGCTCTAAATATTGAATCACAGAAGACAACCAACGCCTTTTTTTAACTTGTCAGAAAAACCCTTGGGACAGATGGGTACTAATGAAAACAAAGACAAATAAAACTCAAATAAGAACAGGAGAAGAATATAATCAAAATGCGGAAAAAAATGTCCACAGTTTTCTGAGAAGATTAATGGTAATATTAGCTATGTTCTAGAAATGTATCCTGCAGAACAACCACAGAAGGTTTTTAGATTTTTTTCTTCCTAGCTGGGGCTTCATTTCAAAATTTTGCCTGTCCTTCAAAGGCCAAACAAAAACTGGAACAAGTCTTAATTACAAATCCACAAGTAGATCCATTTCTTTTTGTCTGCTGGTGTTCAACTAAAATTTTCTTCTGTCATCTCCTGCACCTAACAACAAAATATTTTACTTGAGAAATGTACTTGTTATTATTTCAACACAGAAAATAAATATTAATTTATGGAAAGCAAAAATTACTGAATGTTTCATTAACTGTAAACTGCATTTCAATAACACCTAAGCATCTTCAACTCCTTTGAAAACGGCAGCCTAAGTTTGCTTTTCGTATGTACACCTGGCCTTATAGCTGGAAATTTACAGGCCTTCGTGTAACGAAAATGACTGAGATTTGACCTGAGCAGGACATATTTTCCCTGGCTCTTGTGATTAACCCACACTCACCTGAGACTGTACTGCATTAATTCAGCTCTTTGGCAACATTCATTTCATAAACCACTCAGAATAAAACAAATACACCTGCTTCTTCTTCAGAAAGGCAGGAAAGTCTACATTCAGATGCTTTGTATGACAAAACAATATAGCAGTCTGACTCCCAAATTCATCATTCCACAGCACGTACTCCTTTAGAGAGTGTAAATTTGTAATGCAATTAAAGAGATTGACCTCAACCCGTTAACTTCAGTATTGCATTTGGTAGGGTGTGACTTGGTTATTGAATCCACCAGTACTGTTACAGAGCTCTGTGCCACAGGAAAACTTCCTCAAAGATTCCAGTGATCTCAAGGCTGCAACAGCAACTTTCTCTTCCTGACTCGGGTGTGCTTCACCACTGCTCCAGAGGGGAAGCCCAGTATGCTTCCAGCACAGCAGTGGAAGACATAATACACTTCTCCGTAGAGGATGAGAGAAAACATCTGGGAGTGGTAACTGCTTCAGACACTCAGACTTTCATTCACCAGCATTTGGGAATCAACACTCTCTCACAAGACAGAAAAATCATTGCTGAAGTCTGTTTTACTTCATTTTGACTCAAAACTGAGTAAACACACTGAAAAAGTCAGTAACCACACCTGAAATGCCTGAAAGGCATTAATGTTAGAAATGCAGTTTCTTAAATTTGCTCTCAGCAGTAACTGATCTCATGAGCATAACTACTCCCTTTCAACCCAGTTAGTTTAATGCACCTTCCTTTCCATGGCATCTGCATGGCTTTTGCTCTGAAGCAGAATGAATGGCTCACAAGGTCTACACACCTGAGAGACAGTTTAGGGGCACTTCCTCCTCTCCCTGGTGAATCCCAGCACGAATGCAGTGCCTCCTGGGTGCCTATTGGGATTCTATCTAAATCGTCTCAGCACAAGGTCACAGAGATTGACTAAAACCACCTCAACTTCATTTTGTTTGCCCAGTTTCTCTCTCCCTGCTGTCATGCAGTGATTGACTTTGTAAAGGCTCCTTATGGATTTTGATACTGAATAACAAACAGAAGACCTAAGCAATCTGCTTGACTTAATGGTGCTAGAAATACCCATATTGCTGGTATGGCCATCAGGGAGTTGCAGAAGCTGCTCTGAACCCCTGTCAGATATTCATTACTGACTCCATCGTGTATCACGACGCTGGACTGAACTAGTATGCAGGAATTTGAAAGGCACAGCTACATCAGATGTGAATACAAATTTTATGTATTATTAACTTGTCATGTATGAGTTGGTACCAAGGGCTCAGTCATACAACCATCTAGACATAGATGGTAGACCAGGACTTTGGGTAGACCAGGACTGCTCAAAATCAACAGAATGAGAAGAGATTACACCCAAACCATGAGACTGAGCATTGACCATAGTTGGTTTTTCATCTTTCAATGCTGAAAGAGCTAAGAAGTAAGACAGGTTGTGAAGAATTTCCAGAACAAAGTTGTTTCTGTGTGAAAAAATTGCTGGCATATGCTAGGCAATACATATTTCTTTGTGCAGTCATAGCTGAAGTAATGGATGAAGAAAATTTATCATTGTATCAGATGGGATTTCTGAAGTAGGGCAAATTGCAAGGTCAAAGAATAGATGTTCCTGCAATTGATTTCAAAGTATTAAGGCACAAACCAAGCATTTTTGATTCACAGTGGACAAAAAAAGTCCTTATAACAGTAACATTGTGCAGAGGGTTTACAAGTCGTGGGTATTGCCTGGATCTAGCTAGATACATGTTTAGAAAAAGATTTCCAGATGAAGCGCTTGAGCAACTGTTAAGATAAGAATGCTTTCAAAAGACATCAAGGCTATATATACAGAGAACAGAACAGTCAGATGAAGATTAAAAGTATTGTTTTAATATACTGAGCTTGATATCTCAATGTCTGGCTGGCAACTTTCAGAAAGATATCAGAGATCTTATTTGGATAGCAGAAGCTTTGGACAGATATCTACGTAAATGATAAGCACAAACTAGTTGAATTTATTTCTTCAGTAAAGAAATAGCCGAGGAAGAAAGAAAGATAGGGTTGGGGAGATGGAGGATGAAGAAGATCTAACAAATATTATACTGGGAAGAACCAAAGGAGAAAAAATCTCCAGGAGACAGCCACGGTCAATTGTTTCAAAAGCAACTGATAGCAGAGATAATGAAGCTGGAATTTAGGTTTTGACATTTTGTTCAGAAGCAGTACAGATGATAGTTATAAGGTAGGCTTCACTTAATTCACAGCATAGATCTATGACTAGGATGTACAAATGGTTTTTAACTGTGAAACGTGATAAAAGTAAAGCCTAATTCACTTTGTCACAAAGTGTTCAGTTTATGATCTATGAAAATTCCATGCACCAGTCTGAAAGGAGTAATATAAATCTTTCTGTGGAATTTCTGGACAACAGTAGAGAACAATCAAATGCATTTTACTATTGGAATATATATATATATTTATATATATATATCCCTATATCTCATATATACCTATATACATATATTTACATAAATATATTCTGTCTGCATAGGTTGCATTTTATGCTCAGATAATTTGGACATGTGCTTTGCATTTTGCCACTGCAGCCATATGCTATTTATTAATGTGAAGAAAAGCCAGCTAGAACTGTTTTTCACTGGGCATCAAGGGCAAGGATAGAAATGGTTTGTTAGGAAAAAACCAGCTAAAATGCTTGATACATATGCAAGTTTCCTTAGACTGCATTGTGAGCAATTTTTTAAGACTGTGTATGAGTTAGGAAAAAGGCAGAGAAGGAGTTATGTAAATGACACAGCCATCATGAGGGATCACAGAAAATACCTTTGTAGCAAGACAACCCTTCATTTTGATACAGATATAACCTTTGTTTTCTACAGTGTACAGCAATTAGGCTGATAATATTGACATATGATGTACAAAGAGGAGAAGACCTGAGGGATGCAGGAACAGACTGCTAGACAGAATTCACCTCATGTAACTTTACAGATCTAAACCACAGTTACCTGCATTTGTGTGAGTGTATCTATCCTCTGTTTGGAGACAACTGGGAGAAACAGGCAACTTCAGAATGGAGTCAACTGCCTCGATATATATGTGCCTCAAAATGAGATGGTTATTTCTCCGACTATGAAGGAAGATGAGACTGATTATTTACAGATAGATTGCTAGATTAGGGCAAATGAATCTGGTTTTTGTTTTAATTCTTCCTTTCATTTCCTTGAATTTTTATAATTTTGGGGTGAATGCTCAACATGATGTCAAAATTCCTGCAGATTTGGAGAGAGGCAGACACCATAACACTTCACTGGTACTGTATAAGAAGCTGAAATTACTCTTATCACATTATTATTGTATTTTATTTACCTGAATATGTGTTAGACACTGATTGTATTCATCCATCACACAGTGATAAAGAAATTCCTTGCAGATAAAATTTCTCTTTTAGATATGGCAAGAATAGCTCTAGCAGGCAGGGGTGCTGCTGCCCTGTGCATGCACAGAGTCTTGTGCTTCCCAGTATTAATCTGTTCGCTTATTCATAGAATCACAGAGTCAGAGAATAGTTTGGATTGAGAGGGACCTTTAAAGGTCATCTGGCCCAATCCCCAGACAATGAGCAGGGACAGGTTGCTCAGAGTTCTGTCCAACCTGACCTTGAATGTTTCCAGGGATGTTTCTAGGGATGGGACCGAAATTCCCCTTCTGGCAACCTGTTCCACTGTCTCACCACCTTCATTTTAAAGATTTTTTCCTTACATATAGTCTGAACTTCCCCTCCTTTGGTTTAGAACCATTACCCCTTGTCCTGTCTCAACAGACCCTACTAAAATGTTTTAAGTGTTGACAGACCACAATGAAATCTCGTTGGAGCCCTCTTCTGCAGGCTGAACAACCCTAACTTTCTCAGCCTTTCCTCTGAAGAAGAGCCAGAAGCCAGCCCTCTGCATGGAAAAGATTACAGGGGTTGGCAATGAGGAGACTCTGCACCCTCACACTCTCCCGAACTAACACAAGTACACCCTCTGCAAACTGGGACAAGTGAACGGACCCAGGAAGTGTTTTCCAATGCTTTTCTAACAGTGCTTTGTGCCTTTCATTGCAAATTCTTGCTGCTAACAGCAGATGCTTAAAAACCCTGCAAAATAAAAACCTACCACATCTCTTCTGTTTTCAATTGAGCTGGAATGAATTGTTCTAATTCTGGCATTGAAATCAAAACACCCTTAATTACAGTAATTTGTTTCTCTTTGTGAGTCATTGTACACTCTGAGACTGCACATTACTCAGGCTTTCAGTAAGGGTCTAATCCTGTGGGCTTCTTCAGGCTAAAGATCTCAGTTAAGCGAGGTGGGGCTCTGCTGTGCAGAGAACCCACCCCACAGCCTGGCTCAGAGCACACTGTGTGCTCTCTGGCTCCAGACACAGCCAGATCCTCCAGTTCTGTGATGGGGGAAACACACAGCGTCACCGACATGAGAAAACATCTTTCACTGCTGAGCCTGTGATGTTGATTGCTTGAGCAGCTTCTGGTTGCTTATGGGAACTCTGCCAGGCAGCAATCTGCTGCAGCAAGGCGGCAGCCCCAAGGGAGAAGATAACACCTGGAGCATCCATCTCCTGGGAAATTGGGTTTGGTCCCTGCTTTCCCTCCTCTGGCTGCTCCAGGCTGAGCTCCAGCTGTTCTTTCACTTCACTCTGCTGCAATGGTTTTTAACCATTTCTCAGTCCCACTTCCTCACACTCTGGTGGTGAAGAATGCAAGGTGAGGAGGTAGGAAATGCATCCCAGTTGTTTGAAGCACCTAATTCTTCCTGGGGCATTCTGGGGCTGCTGGAGGTAATATATTCAGGATTATGAGGGAGATTGTGTTTGGTTTATGCAGCAAGGTTTTGGTAGTGGCTGGGTTGCAAGGGTTATCTCTGTCAGAAAAGATCAGGAGCTGACTCAGTATCAGACAGATACTAGATCAGTTCTAAGATACATCTGCCAGATCCAAAGCCAAGCCCATCACTGGTGCTGATAAGTGCCTCTGTGACAGCTTTTTAAAGAAAGGGTAAGAAAGGCTGTGCAGCAGCTGCGGGTGAGAGGAGTGAGAAAATGTTATTAAAACAGCCCTGCAGATGCCAAGATTGGTGAAGAAGGACGGGAAAGAGGTGCCCCAGGTGCTGGAGCAGAAATTCCCCTGCAGCCTGTGGTGAAGACTGTGGTGATGCAGGCTGTTTTCCTGCAGCCCACGGAAGACTACAGTGAGGCAGATCTCCACCTGCAGCTGTGGAGGACCCACACTGGAGCAAGCTGATGTGCCCTGGAGGAAGCTGCAACCTGCAGAGAGAGGACCACACAGGAGAAAGGTTTCTCACAGGAATTGAGGACCATGGGAGGCTCACACTGGAGCAGTCCACTCCTGAAGGACTGCATCTGGCAGAAAGGACCCACTCTGGAGCAGTTCTTGGAGAATGGCAGCATTGAAAGGGCCCATGTTGGAGAAGTTAATGAAGAACTGCATTCCATGGGAGAAAGCCCATGTCAGAGTAGGAGAAGGGCATCAGGAAGAAGGAGTGGCAGAGACGATGTGTGATGAACTGACCACAACCTCCATTACTCATTCCCATATGCCTCTTGGCGGGGAGCAGGTAGAAGAGGTGGGAATGAAGGTGAGCCCAAGAAGGATGGAGGGGGGAAAGTTTTTTTTATAGATTTACTTTTATTTCTGTGTCCTACTTTTACAATTAATTTGCAATAAATTACATTAATCTTCCCTGAGCTGAGTCTGTTTTGCCTGTAGCAGTAATTCTTGAGTGATCTCCTTGTCCTTATCTCAACCCATGAGCTTTTCATCTTATTTTCTCCCCCTGCTGAGGAGGTGGAGTGAGAGGGCTTTGGTGAACATCTGGCAATCAGCCAAAGTTGCAACCACAGGGAGGAGTGAAGAAAATCCTATCACTACTATTTTATGAGGAATATATAATGGTAGCATCTCAAGAAAAAAAAAAAGTACCTGTAAGGTAATCAAGGCATTCCAACAGTTTCTTCTCCCTGGTAAAATCAAGTGCGAAAGTATCAAAAGTATCGTTGAGATTAATTTCAGGAATTAGAACTTGGGAGGATGCAGTTGCCATGGAAACCCTGTAATGAAAAGAAAAAATGTCTTTTAGCACTCAAGACACAATGACTCACATCTAGGTGGACCTGATCAATATGATTATTATAGCTTCTCAAAAAGCTTGGCAAAAGCTTCCACATGTATTTTATTTATATGGTTTAAGTTAGGAACTTCTTCTGCTTTTATTTTTGAGAACAAGATCTCCAATAATTTTTTTTTTTTTTAACTGAGCTTAGGCCTAACATGCAGTGTCAGGTAAGATTTTAACAAAATATTGGTCAAGCAACAATATACCTTGAATTCTTCTTTTTAATCACCCATTGAACCAAAGAAGAAAGAGCACTATAATTAACTGAGTTTTAAGCAATTCTGACAGATGCTGCGTCTCTCCCAACCCTTGTTTTCCCAAGCAGTTCCTTGCTCCAGGCACGCCTTGGCACTGCTGTCCCAAGGGCCTGGTGCAGTCCCCACACCTCCTCAGCTGTTCAGCACAGCACACTGCTGTTAACTTCAAATGGCACAGGAGGGAGATAAAACAAATAGATGTCAGCATGGTTTATTTGAAAAGGTTTTTCCCTGCAAAACATGTGTGCAGACTTATATTTCCTCCAAAACTGAATCCTTGCCTACCTCATTTCAGGAGGTACATCCACATTTTCTCTGTCCAGATGTAGTAATACAAAGAGATGTACTTTCACAAGAAAAATGCTGTCAGGAAGCATTTTTCAGACCCTTCAGCCTGGTATCTCAAAAGGCATGTTTCTGGAGACCTAGATACTACATATGCGTGTGGAAAGTTCAACTGGTTTAAGGAGAGAGATCACTAAATCTTATGCTATGCAACAGAAATTGGGCAAATGATTCAGTTTGGGAGTAAACAGACAACTATGCATGCCATGTATATGTTATCTGTCATTCATGACACATCTGATCAACATATTTGATTGCTTCATTTAAAATTTTCCCAAATTAGAGTATTCTTTTTCTGTAGACAGGACTGGAATGACTCCAGGACAAATGTTTACTACGGAGAACTTTTTCATATTTTTTTTGTTTAGTATTTGAGGAAAATACAATAAGGAAAGTCAAAAACTGAGCTGTACATCTCATTGTCTTCAGCATAGTTTTCAAAAGCTGAGCTGAGGAGGTTTCCTAGTAAATATTATTGTTATACAGTTTTCAGCATTGTTTTTTCTTGCAGCTGTGGATGTAGAACTTAGTTTAAAGTGGATCCTAGGATAGATTTTTTTTTTTTATATCACCAGGTCTTTTTGGACTGTTGTTTCGGCATATGCAAAGGGTGCTCTGTATTTACATGTGTTAGTTTTCGGTGAGATCAACAATTCAATATTTCAGACACCATGTTGCCATATTAGTTTCAGAGGACTGAATTTTGTCCTGCAATTCTGCCTACTGTTAACACTGTAAACACTGACACTGTTGATTGGAAAGGGTTTTTCTAGGAAAAATGCATTTCATCCATCGTAAATAATGCACAACCTAAATCATCAGAGTGTATATAATGACTTTGTGTAGTCACCTGTTGTGCTTAAAACAGAGAATATTATACTGCAATTACTTTGAAATGTGTGGATGAAGAAATGCAATGAGCGTGATTTCAGGAGACTGCTTTAGCTGCTGGAGCTCTGAGCCCTGGTGAGACTGTTACATGAGCAGTCTAAAAGCAAACAAAATGTTGCTCACCACATGAGAACCAAGAGAGTTACTTGTGAGGAATAATTTATTAATCCTATTTAGCCTCTTTTTCCATTTGCAATTTGTCTGCAAGCACTTGGTTGTTTTTTTACCCTCAGTTTTATTCACTGCTTGGAATGATTCTCTGATTTTCAGGGTGTTCACAGCCATCTCATTGCAGACAGCAATCTCTGATAGCCAAGAATTAAGTTTGATTGGGCACATATGTCAGCTTGTCTCATTTTTGCTCTCCCAGTGTCTCTCCTGTGATTATATTTATGATGCAACTGTTCATGCTTACAAGTTCAAAATGGAGCTTCTCTGAATATTCCCTGGTAGTCAGTTAGAAAGCTCTGTGTCTCCACAGGTTTCTGCCCTACTGCTGGTTCTGCTGAATACTGAAAAAAAAAGGCAGACCCCCACCTCCAGCTTTTGATACTCGTTGTAGTTTTACTACTGGCTTCAACTGGGATGCCATAATGTTGGTGACAGAATATAAACCATGGTCTGAGAGACAACATATAACTCACTTCCTTGCCTGGTCTTGCCTTTTTCAACTGATTTTCAATTCTCTGAACCTGAACAGGAAACCCAGTGTCACTGGCTTATTTATAAATTGATAATTAGCTTTGATGAAGACTGATACAGCATACTAGAGTAAGTGATAGGGTTAAAAAAAAAAAGAAAATATAATAGGAGCAGAGAATTTCATGCCTTGGATTTGAGGGAAATTGGCTGGAAAATGTGAAGGTATAATATGAACCCAGAAATACAAAACATAGATATTTAAAAAAATAATAAAAAGCATACTTTTGATCTCTTTCTTCTTTGTTGTCCGTATTCTCCTTTCTTTAAATTTTTAAAATTTTTTAAAAAAAATTTCTGATTGATTTCTTAACAGCTGATATTCCAGCAGAATATTTTTTCATCAGAGGGAATGTTTCAGCATTCACAGCACTGCACTGAAAACCAGACCAAATTATCTGATTGCATGGTCCCTGTCTTTGGGATCCTTGATATATCTGGCATGCTGAAGAGGAGCCAGGACCCTGAAAGGAGCAGAAATTCCCTGCACTCAGGGACCCAACACAGCAACTTCCAAACCCCCTGGACTGGTGAATCTCCATCCCTTCAAGATGCATGGTGCAGGTTCACAAATTTACACATTTCATTATCTTGTAGCTTGCTATTTTGTGAAGAATATGAATCCATTAAGATAATTCCCAGTTTCTTCTAAGGAATGTACTCATTGCCTGATTTCTTTCTCAATCTCAGAATTTTTCATGAAGTAGGAATTTCAGCCATAAAACTATTTTTTTAGTGTGTTTAACATCAGACATCTGCTTGGCAACCATTCTACCTCTTTCAATTGTGCATGCTGTTATTGTTCTAACTCTTAATTTGCACCTTTTTCTGACTGCTCCTCTTCTCAAAGGGATGTTTTGAATTAGCATTACAGTGAGGTTCTTCCCACTCTGGTACAGCACGAAGTAGAGTTTTGGGGGAATATGTCAACTACCCCCTGCCTTTGACCACATCTCTGGTGTGAAAAGGCAATACAGAAACTATGACAACCCAGCTGCCTTAAAGTGAGGTTCTCCTTTGCATGGAGAGGAAGGTCTCCTAACCCTTTCAGTGATATTTTTAGCTGTTTGCAGGAAGCGAGCGTGATCGTTCTCCTTCAGCGACTGCTCAGCCTGGGAGATGAGGGACGTTGAGCGCTCGATGCACTGCTTGCAGTTTGCAATCTGCTGAGCCAGTTTTCTCAACCTCACCACCTTGAGTGGAAACACAGGAAAGCAGTCATGTCTCTGAGGTCACAAATCACAACTGGGTCTGCAATTCAGAAGCAAAGCTGGGCAAAGGAGGAGGTAAGATGAATGGCTTTGGTGACAAGAGCTTCTTTCACACAAGCTTTGTGGTGAACTCCATCTAGCCATGCAACATTTTTAATAGTGGACAGGCACAGCCTTTCTGCCTGCATATTTTCCACATGGAAAACAACAGGGGAGAGCCAAAACAAGCACAGCTGGCCTATTTTCCAGCAGAAGGAACGTCATTTCCTGGTAATTTCTGCTTACATGATAACTAAGGGCTATTTAGATAACCATTTCCCTGAAATTATGAGATCTGTGTTAGAGGCTACTTATAGATTAACTACTTTTTTCCTTTTACTTAGGTGAGTTTCATTAAAAAATCTGAAAATAAATCTTAACAGAAAAAGACTTCAATTCTATTAACAATACATGCCTGACCTTCTCATTATGTTGCTTTTAGTAAAAAAGGGTGTTTTCTTGTTGGATATTTTTAACTGGACAAAAGCACAGTAGTGTTGGAGAGCTGATTATTATTACTGCAAACATATGTGCTGGAGATAAACACAGTAGATGTGACTGTAATCATTAGCTGGAAGTTTAGGGAAGGGCACAGTCCTCTGTTTAAAGACAATGTTGGCTAAGAGAGCTTTCAGGAACTACAATAGTTCCTGAAAGGTCTGGGAGTCCTTCCCTTTGTTATCACATCAGGATCATAGGTTGAACAGGAGTAAGAAATAGGAAGGAAATTAAATAATTCTGGAGTTTAGAAAGGCACATTAAGACCCAGTTACATGCAAAATGAGGAAACTAACAACCAAGTGGTTTGGCAGAAATATCCAAATTTATCATCAAGATAACATTCCCAATCTCAGGAATTAGGGCACAAGCTATGAAGTTGCTGAATTGTCTTTCAGATATATTTGCATCCTAGGCAGTGATGAGGGTATCTTAGTGCATGTATCTGACAACAGAAACAAGTAGGAAAACAAATATTTTTGAAAAACTTTCCAAAAAAGATACTGGACAAATGATATGTGTCATGTAACATTTGTATCCCTTTAAAGATAGAAACAAAAAAAGAGGAGAAAATGCTGGGAATGCACAGATTTTGGTAATGCTAACGATTTGATCAGCTTCTAGGATGAACTAATGCCATAATATTTCCTGTAACTGTGCATATGCGGAGATTACAATTCAGTCTACACCAGAGGAACCAGGGAAAGGTTCACTGCAGTGTTAAAAAATTAATCTCTTTATTTACTAATTAACTAACCAGCAAACAGTGAAATGAAATAAATGTTAACTTGTGAGGTTTTTGCAGTAGAAGGCATGTCATGATTTGTGATGTCTATATATGAACTATATTTTTGACTTGATTGATTCTTTTTTATATCTTCAAGAAGATGAAGATGATAAATTGAAAAAGGAAGAGTCTCGTCTCACTCACTCCCCACCCACTTCTGCAATGGTAGGAACGACATCTGCCCTAGGATTATCTTACCTAGTTGATAATTCCTTCTTTCCTGTTACAAATTCTGTGGCATTTTATCGGGTTTGTGTGATAGGTGAGAAGACGCATGGAGCTGCACAGGGTTTTCAGACTTGTGTAACTGAATCTGCAACCTTGCAGGCACAGCTATAACTTAGCATGTGAGTGTTTCCAGCTCCGTAGCCACACCTACAGTCCTATAGAGAATTTTGTCATGCTCTACCTTCCAAAAGGCTCTTAGCCGTAGGCCCCCTTAAAGGAAGATACATTGGGCAGAATTTCCTGTGGCTTTCCACGTGGGTCTCTTGAGACCCTGAAATCTTCCAATATATACCACATTTGAGTCAAAGCATTCCAGATCTTGACTGGACCTCCACTGATATAACTTTCAGCTCAACAAAATAGAACAAAGAATGGGGACAGATTCTGATAACAGGTCTATTCAAATAAATTTGGAGTCAATTGTATTACAAATCTTCCATGCTAATGGAAATCAGAAAACATCTTTGCAAACAACAGAGTAAGTTTTCCACTTCATTGGTAGCACATCTGGTCTCTCTGCATAGAGTTGAAACAAAAATGAAGAAGGCCACCTATTTCATTTGAAGGGAATTATATTTTTTTAACAGCATGAGGAAATTCAGGTTTTGTCACACAGTGTACAGGACCTGTGGTTTCAAACGTGTTTAAGTTAGCCCTTGCCTACAGGCTTTCCATTTCAAGTTAATTGGAATAACTTGACAGCCACATGAACCATTTAACCTGCTCTTGACACTACTCCTTTTCTGAGCTATTCCCACACAAGAAGAATGAATATCTGGCTTAGCTATTTTAGGAGTTAAACAGTAAACACCTTGTATGTAGAAAATAAAAACATTAATTCAACTCTAATGCATTTCTGAGTTAACAGTTAGCTAGCAAAATATGTTGAAACTTGAATATCAGAGACTTTTCCTGCTCAATGTTTGCTACTAATAATCATGGAACTTCGGAATTTAGAAATGCACACCTAATTTAATTTCTTGCACACTTCTGAATATATTTTTATTGTAAATAAGTTAAGACTTCTCATTCTCATGAATGGCAATGGCTGGAACAAAATTTTTATGTGATAGTATTTGAACAAACAATTAAAGTACCTAGGAAAAAAAAGAATAATTGTGAGACATGATTCTATATGCTGTGACATTTTGTGGAAGTTAAAACTTTGGGGGAAATACCAGCAGGCACATAACAGAGTGAAGGAAACAATAAGTGGGCGTAATTTAATTGTCATTTAGCAATCATGATAACACTTCTGGTTTTATCCTTAAAATCCATAACCACGGGTAGTAAAAGAAATGCCAAATAAACAGTTGAGGTCTAGCATACTAATCTCCAAGGATTTCATTCTTCTTTACATGAAAGTAGCAGTAGCCAAGGACTACATAAGGACTTTTACAAATTTCTGCTAATAATATCTGCAGTCAAAAAAGCTGCAATCAAAAGGAAACAGTGTTGACCTACTTGTGATCCAAAGAAGAAAAGCTTTTACCTTTCCTTCCTTGATTTTGGTTCCAATTATCTGTCGTCTTTGCTGGATTATTTCAATGAGTTGGTCACATTCTTCCATCAGCTTGGTTTCTTGGCGGGATGCATTTACCTAAGAAGAAAAATGTTATGATTAGCAAAACCTTTTCTTGACATCATCCTTTTCCAATTTCTAATTTAAATATTGCAATTTCTAAAATGTTGGGTTTTGCAACTTTTTTGCTCCTTTCAGTGTATAATCTCTGTTATTTTCAGTCCCCTCTTTTGGATTTTGTGAAGTACTGAATTGAGTCTCAATGTCTTGTTTGCAGGAGGCAGGACCTGCAAATAGATAATCAGGTATCTCTAACTCCAGTGAGGAAAGTCAGGTCTGGTGAGTATTGAGTGGTGTCAGCTCTAACACACATCAGTGAGGAGTGAGGTGTCTTCAGGAGGTGCTTCACACGTCACAGTTTGCAGCCACATAAAGCACTGCAGTGAACAGCAGCACGCTTCAGAGCACAAGCACTGGATCAGAGTCCATCTGGTGCTGTATCCCCTCTCACTGCTGCTAGTGCCAGCATCTGTTAGGAAAGAAGGTTAGGAGAAAAGGAGTGCCAACGTGTATGATGACTCCCGTGAATGTTTTGTCATCCTCCAACCATTTGCAGCTCAGTCTTCTGGAACCAGACACAATTTATATATCATTACAAATACTCAGAAGAATTATATTACGTGGATTTATTTGGTTTCTCCTTCAAACCCTGGAAACCTTGGGAATCTGCATGATTCTACAGAAATGAGCACCACAGCTTAACTCACAGTGAAGTGAACAACTGCCTCCATTTAGAAGGATTTGAACCTGTCTCCTTCCAGCTGCATTTAGTGATCCTGAGTCTTTTTACTGGTGTCTTGGGGTGACTTTATGATGTTGTATCCCATATCGCCCAGATATGAATCCTATGCCTTTCTGTGCCTTTAAAACTGGGTGTGAGAGAAAAAAAAAGGCCAGATGAACTTTTTCAAAGCAGTTCTGTGCTTCAAGGACACTGCTATCTTGCTCTGTGTGCTTCTGCGGGGAGCAGAGCGGGAGGAAGCACCCTTCTTGCTTTCCAGCCAGCTTTCAGATCTGTTTCTTCGGAGAGAGATGGAGAGTTAAACTCTGTTTTCCTGGGACTTTTGTTTCTTCTTCTTCTCTTCTGGACTGTTCAACAACACCAGAACTCACTGGGAAAACTTTCCACCGAGGCCTGGAGGGGGCCTGCGCCGAAACCCCAGCTCTGAGGAGGAGAGAGACCACACCCCCAGAAGGACTTTAAAATCTTCCCAGGTTTCTCTCCACAGTGAGACATTTATTTGTTTAGCATTATTATTCTTTTTCTGTGTGTTCGTTAAATAAATAGTTTTTTTTCTCTTTCACTTTCCCCTGAGGAAGATTTTTTTTCCCGAACCTGGTGGGGGAGGGGCAGCTGTAATCTGCCTCCTATCAAGGGATATTTTCCTCCAAATTTGGCCCAAACCGGCACAACTGGAAAGGACAGTGAATTACTGATACCATATATATATCCACATATTGGTTCCTGAAAGATTAAATTACCAAATATCCAACTCTACCAAAACATGTATGTTGACTGTCTTAATTATTCCCGCTTTGCCTCAGCAATTAATCAGATAGAAAATAATGGGCGCATGTAGTTTTCTGGAGTATAATTATATGAAGAATTGAAACATTTTTAGTGCAAAAACCCTCACAAATATTATCTTTCTATAGAAAATGTTGACTTTTGATAAAAAAAAAAAAGAACAAAACTCATAATAGAAAAGTTTGGGTTCTCAGATGAATATGCTTTTTTTTCTGAAGGAGACTGACTTTTTCAGTGAAAAGTCAACATTCTGTACAACCAGAAAAACGTACTTCCAGCAGTGGAAGTATATGTTTAGCTTACATATATGTGTAAAGAGTCACAGAAAAAGGTAAAAAGTTCTAATCAGGTCTAGAAAAAAAAAAAAAAAAAAAAGAAAGGACTTATTTCAGAGCTATGTTTCCATTTGCACTTTGTTAAAGGAGGGTAAGAAGGTAAAGTAGCTTTCAGCCCTGGCTAATTGCCCCTCCAGCCATGTTGCCTTTTCCACTGGGATAGTAAGAGTCAGTGGGGAACAACAACAGGGAATAGTTTCAGGTGACAAGTAACTACATTGCACCCCTTGTTTGGTTTTTCAGCCTGATGAGCCTCATGATCTGCATCAGTATTCTTTTCTTTCCTTCCAACAATGTGTTTAAACATGCATTTACCTGTAAGCACATTATGGAGCTCATTAAGCTTAAGCAAATGCTTATATATCTAAATTTGGACCAGAACCAATTTTACAAATAACCTTCTTATGTGAAATACACGGTGTCCTCCAGGCAAAGAGGGACTTGTTTATAAAGGCCTTCTTTTATCAAGGTTTTGGATTATCCTTCTCAAACCTTCATAAAATTAAAGTTTGTTTGCACATTTTAGAGGCTTAATTATTAATCAAGACATCAAGATTATAAAGAGTGAATACATTTGTTTCTGGAAGGGGTCAGATGTAATTGCAAGTGTGGATGAAGATGTAGAAGGTATTCCCACCATCCTGTTTCAGGTGCCCATGGATCTCCTTACATTTGCTGTTTGCTCTGCCTGGCTTCTCACCACAGTCCATGAGGAGAGACAGAGCACGAAGCAGCTCACCCAAAGTCTCTAGCAGTGCCACTGGCTCTCCACTGATAGCTCAGGTAACCTACAAAAGTCAGTCACTCAGCACTGTCCCTCCTATTCCCTCTGTTCCTGTTGTCCCACCACCTTGGCTGTATCACGCATCTTACTTTGGCATGAAACTCTGCAGAGCTGCTTTCAAGAAGCTGTACCGTGCCCCAGTTTCCCAGCCCAGATTCCAGTTTCACTAGTGGACTGAAATTCCACCAAAGAGCAGGGAATCCTTCCCAGGCTCACCAGAGGCAGCGACCACATCCACTGCATGTGGGTGCAGCTCCTGTGTCAATACCAAGGTCGGCTCACGCCACAGCCAACTTCAGCACTTAATTACAGTAACACTTTTGGCACTTAATTATGGTAACACTTCATGGGATTTTTGAGTAGCTTCCACTCAAAGTGTTACTTCTAGCACCACTTACATCACCAATTTGCTTTGTCGAGCAGACCTAATTAATTTTTGGGATAACTGTCATGAAGCACAAAGTTACAGGAAGGTTAAGTCAACATTGCTTCATTTAATGCTCTGGTTGATTTGAAAAATAATGTATTAATTGGATCTTAACCTAAAAAGTTCTAGACTAAGAAAAACAAAATGCTTGGAAAAAATCTCTGGATTTCTTAACACACTGACTGCAGACTTCTCTTTTTCTTTGAAATCTGAAAAGTACACTCTTTTATAAACTCCATTTGAAGAAATTTCCAACTTTATAGCTTGGACAAGCTTGTTAAACATGAAAATAATATTCTAAAATTATATGATATGTCTGAGCTTTGTATGAAAAAAATCTCCAGCATTTAATCTGGGGGCTTTTCTCAAGCTGAAATACTCCTTAATCACATTTTCAGCCCACAAAGCCTCTGATTCAATAATAACTTTATAATTGAGCACATGCCTAATTTTAAGTGCACTATGTTAGCTGTGGCCCTAAAGGGACTATTTGTGAGATTACTACTGAATATTATTTACTTGTATGTTCCCAAGGAGTCATATGTCAGACCAAAGAGCCACAAGCATGCATCAGGGCTCCACTGTACAGGTGCTACAAAAATACCAGAGTAAGAATTTTCCTTCTGCTTGAGTCCTTTGATGAACACCAACCTTGACAATAACTTCCAGCTGGGCTGGCCAAGGAATGTGAGTTCTGTCTGGTGAAAATATTTGAGGTTTTACATTCTACATTTTTTCCACATTATAAAACAAGCCCTGTTTCCAAGGAGTTTGTTAAAAGAGACTGAGAGCTGCCTTATAAAGTTCTGGTGACTGTGTCACACACTTTGTCAGAGTCTCCAAATCATACAGAGAGCTGACTTCAGTCTGGGCATCTTCCACCCAAGATGAAGGTTGATTCCTTGATCTGAGGTATCTATTGTCTGAGAGTTTATGCTAGACGTGGGGACACCTTTCTACAGAAAATTTCACTGACATCAATGCACTTAGTTTTGGCATAAACCAGTTCCTTAAACATCCATGTCCAGAAATACTTTGAACCTAAAACTCTGTCTTTTATTGGTATAATTTCTATAAACTTCTTTTCCATGCCACAAAACGGTTTTAAAACTGACTAGAAGGACTTATGATTTAGCAAGAACTATGACGTCTACAAAGAAGAAAAAAGACAGATTCTAGTCCTCCTGCTTTTGTGGGGAGTTTATTCCCATTTCTGCAACACACACAGACCTCAAATACTTTACTGAAAAAACCCAACAACCTTACAAATTTCAGGTTTCTTTCCAGGTTTTCTAGACAGATGGATAGGGGTTGTTGCCCTTTGCCTCAGGAAGAAGGTGTAGTTAAAAAAAAGAAAAATGGGGGTTCCTCAGATGTCTATCTGGGAGCTGGAAACAACAAGGCCTCCCAACCCAAAAGGGAGAGCAGACCAGCTGTTCCCAGCTCCACAAGCTGAGAACTGATTTGGAAAGTGTTCTGCCCTCTGTAGAGGCTTCCTAGGCTTTCATCTTCAGAGACCTGAGTTAAATTGCAGCTTAGCTCATAAGAAAATGAATGTGGTGGTTTCAAAGTCCCCAGCAGATGTTTGGGAAATCACAAAACTACACAATGACTAGAGATTCGAGGTTACAGTAGAGTTTCTATGGTTAATTCAAAGGCAAACAGAATCAGAGGGCTGGATTCATACCCATGAAAACTTCCTCAACTAATATACTGAAGCAAAGGATTTTTTTAGTGTCTCAGCAGAATTTTCCTTGCAAGAGCAAAACTCTCCATCTGAGATTCCTTATGGGTGAGGCAATTCTCTCCACAAGTGGAAATCCTCACGTGTCTTTTTGGCAAATAATCTCTAAATGACAAGAAAAATAAGACATCCTAAATTGCATGGGGTCTGCATTTTAAAGGCTACACTGTCTGTGATAAATTCATCAAAACCAGAGCAGTTTTTATTTACTAGTCATCTGTTGATTATGCAAAATGCAAGAAAGTAGGTTGTAGAAAGAGTCTAATCTTTGGAAATTGAGATAGGAATTTGAGTTTCAGCTTCATGATTTAAAAATGGTCTCGATTCCTTAAAAAAATAAATTCTTTGCAGCTGTGGCTGTACAGGTAAAGAAGAGGTACGAATTTTTCTTTATGCATTTGAGTTGATGGCTATAGAATGACTGTATACTTGCAAGAAAACAATTCCTGTATACTCAAAACACGACAAAAATATCAGAAAAGTAAATCAAATGATTCCACTCAAAACCTGTTACATCATTGCCACATACTTCACTCTATATTTGAGCCCGAATTCCTTCTTACACCAAACCTACAAACTGAGATTAAAAAAAATCTAAAGTTTTTACATATAATGGCCAATTAACATTTGTTCTAGGAAAACTTTCTTCATTGCCATGTAGACGTGGAACACATTTTCTTGGATTATTGTCCCTAGATGAACTAAAGGATTACACTCCTCTAAACAAAGAGGCTTGTTTATTTTACTCCACGTTATAAAGTGAGCAATTTTCTTCACAGAGTCACAGTATATTGAAGTAATATTTTAACGTCATCCATGTTTAATTTATTTATTTAATGGAAATACAAAGGATAATCATTAATGCACATTTATGAAAAAATTTCTTCCCTTTCTTTTTATGACCATGCTGAATAAAAGTTGTGGATTCAAACCTCCTCTGTTTCATATCCCTGTTTGATATTACGGGTTGTTTAATTTAGTCCTCTGCAGAGCAAAAGCAACTCTTGGAAAACAACTTTTTCAGATTTATCCCCAGTCTAAGCATAAATCTGATTTTATCTGTGATGACAAACTGTGCCTTTGGAAATATGTGATATTAATCAGCTTGCCATCTGAATGGATCTTCTACAAATTCTTTGAATTTTACACTCTGAAATGGTGTAAAAAAAAGAAGAAATGGTCATCTTCCATTTCAAGTGTGCCAGAGGCTTTGTTTTTGTTTGCATTCCACCTCTATCTCTAACCAGGAGATCTGTGTTTAGAGGCAGTCTCAGAGCAGGTTAAACAAAGGTCAGTGCAAAAATATGCCAGCTTACTCTGGCTACGTAGGAATTTTGTGAATGAAGGATCGATTCGGCTGGGAGAGCTAAACCACTTTGGGTCAGGCAGATAAGATTATCTGCCCCAATCTTGACTAAAAGTGAACCTTTTCTAGAAGATTGAAGTACTCATTTTACTTACTAAAATACTGTTTTAAGGTTTTTTGTCCTACTGTATTTTGAAGCACATTGTTGAGAAACTAACCAGCAAGACATCTAGAAGTCCTCTAGTGACATTTACAATCTAATTCCGAAACAAAAAAGCCCCCAGAATTTAATGGGAATTTTTTTTTAAATAGGAAATTATTTTCACTCTTTTTTTTTACGCTTTATGTTAGTACTTTCTTTAAACCGAAATAATGAAAATGCTTTTTAATTGAACAGTATTTAACTATTTATTGTTTTTACTTTGTTTTTCCTGCTGACATGAAGCCTTTGTTGCATGTTGAGCAAAATATTACACTTCATGTGTTTCATTTAGGGTGGAAAAACAAAAACTATCAAATAATCTCTGAAGTTCAAAGGACTGCTCATACTTTCATGATGTTGAAACCAGTGCACTTGTAAACAATAGCTCAATATTTAAAACTGTCACCTGGGATCCAGGGTCTTTAGCCTAGTGTTTAACATGCTCACAAAAGGACCAGTGCCTTTGGTCTCCTTGCTGCTCTAGTTGCTCTTTAGCTGTTTGTTAGGCAGAAAAAGGAGTAATTCAAGAGTATTTTGTTCCCATAACGATAAATGTCTCAGAGATAGAAGGCTGCATAAATTGACAACATTTTGACTGCCAAGTTATAGTTTCTGATAGCAGGTACAAAATATTACCTGCTGCATTAGTTAACCAGTGGTTAATAGTGAACCAAGCTCCATTTACCAGTCTAAGGACAAAGTCTTGCAAGAATATCAGCCTAACAAAAATCTGAACATTTGGATATGAGACAAAGGGAGAGGTGGAGCAAATCAGAACTGGCCACCTTAGCAGGCAGTGGCAAGCTCTGCTATTAGTTTATGTACAATCGGTGTGACCCCTTACCATAACTATGACTCAATTTACAGAAGGTACAAAATGGTTGTAGGTGCAATAACGTATTCCAGCGTGTGCCTAATCTGTAAATAAAATGTATGCCCAAGTGCTACAGTTCCCTATTTGTCTAGGACCAATATTACATTTAATTAGTAACTTTTTAAATCAATTTAATATATCTTTAGGGAAATAATATTTGACTACTAGGCTATGGCTTACTAGACATGCAACTTAGGACATCCTTGAATGAATATTCTGTATCACCATATGCCATGCAGCATGCTTTGTCAGTTTTTGTTTCTGTAGTTTCTCTTTTCAGATGCTATATAAAGTTAAGACTGACTAAAGCTTACCTGAGATTTCCACTGAATGAAATCAACTTTTATGAGAGTGGAATTAAATGCAAAATGAAAGTAATTAGAAATCAAAATAGACCATGCCAGATATTTCATCAAAATAATGTTAGAAGAGAAAGAGTCTCTTGTACCTTCTCTCATTAGAAACTGTCTGAGAAAAAACAAATGCTATAAAACCCCATCTTGGATTTTATGCATGTTATCAGGTTTGCTAATTAGTACCTTACTGCGAGTGAGAACTCTCAGTTTCCTTCAACTCATATTTTCCTGTCTATTTCAGAAATAAAAAAAAAAATCACTTCTTTTAGCACTTAAATATAGCAAATAAATGAGCTGCTGAACAAGCACCTTCACAAAAATGAAAGATAGTGGGGCAGAGGAAAAAGCAAATTTCACTGGAGGTCCTTTCCAAGTTATGTGCCAAGTTATCACACATATTCCACAGTGAGGGTAAGCACTTATCTAACTCATTGGTCCTTTCCTAAAAAAAAAAAAATCCCCAGCAAAATAGATTCCTTATTCCAAATACCTTGTATGACTCTGAAGGCCATTTGCTGCATTTCAGACACCAGGATTTCCATACAGGCTTTCCAACTAAATTTCCCTACTGAGAACTTCTCAGTTTACTTGGGTTTTGACAAAAATAATCCCAAATCTCAAGGAGTGAGCACCATGAAAATTTGTAAAAACAGAGTACTCACTGTTTTTTATTGTCACAGACAAAGAGTCTTTATTGTTTGAGAGTCCTTTGGGAATTGTATTGACAGCTGAGTTTTCATTTTGCTGTCTCTCAAGTAACAGAAAAGCCATAGGTATCTTACACAAAAATTGATGGAGACATTTTGTTGCAAAATTTGAAGGAACTATCTTGTAGCTGAAGTCTTACCAGAAACTCAAAATTCCATTATTATATAATTTTCCTCTTTGGCTTATTTCTTTTTTATCATCTATATATAAAAATGGCAACAGCAGGATTTTTTAGGTTCTGCCATCTTCTCTTCAGTGGTTTTGCACTACTGTTTTACACTGATTTAAAAGGTAGCTGGTATGTGTGAGTGTTGAATATCTATGCCAGTGAAATAAAGGTTCTTTCAATATATTACTTTTTATGCAGGTGATTATATAACATGACTATAAAAAACAGACACACAAAAAACCAATTTTTGACTGGCAACTTTACACTGAGATTTAGCCTGCAGCAGATCTTCAGAAGTGAGCTACAAACTGAGCATTTCCATTACACACAAAGAGCAAAGGATGCAGCAGATTGAGGGTTACACAATTAGAGGAAAATGCCTCCTCTTCTTTATACAACCAAAAATTATTTTACAGTGTTGTCCAGAATTCGCTTCCTATGACGTTTGGTGAATTCAAAACAAAACAAAACAAGCAGAATGACTGAGATACAGATGTTATAATGCTGTCTGCAAGCAAAACCTATTTCCTTTCTCCTCCCCCCTAGATAATTGCTCCAATTTCTCCTCCAGCTGAGTTCAGATTATGTTTCTGTCTAACAGATGAGAAGCTTCATGGTATTGACTAAATAACAGACATTTAATCATGTATTTCCTAGAAGAGAT
The DNA here is from genome assembly GCA_013397055.1 of Pachycephala philippinensis. Classification (NCBI taxonomy): domain Eukaryota; kingdom Metazoa; phylum Chordata; class Aves; order Passeriformes; genus Pachycephala; species Pachycephala philippinensis. The sequence goes on from VWZT01006486.1 coordinate 447,260, forward strand.
GAGAAAAACAATCCAAAACCAAAACTCAGATTGCTTAGGAAAAAAGTAACTGGCATAAGAGTCTCATGCTCTAATTTGTGCCTTATGTCAATGAATGCCATGATCTAAAAGACTTCTACAGAAACCTCACACAGTTATAGAATGGAAATTATGACAGAGGAGCAAATTTTATGCGACACAGCACTTTGTCAGCCAGAGAAACCTGTAACACTAAAATCAAGGGGAGAACCTGAACACTTACAGCATTACATCCTTCCCAGATCCAACCAAGAAGTGGCTAAATCCCGAGCTGCATGCAGCTGGAAGAGGCACAGCCAGCAGAGCAGGATGCAGCCCCATCACCTCGCATGGGGCAGGCGTGCAGGGGAGGGTGGCAGTGCTGCAGTGCTCACAGGCAGGGCAGGGGTGCCAAAGGGCACGCTGGGGCCCCTCCAGCACCCAGCAGGATGGAGGGAAACCTGGCAGTGAGTTGGGGTGGCCACGGGGGTGCTGCCACCCAGGGATTCACCATACCCTGGTAAAATCCAAATTTTACCACAGCATTTTTGGAAGACTTGTACAAGGCCCTTGCATAAAATTTAAAGATAAAGTTATCCAAGACAGTTTTTAATGTCCTTCAAAAATTTTCTCCAGATACTATCAGATGTGTGAATGCTGTGAACTAGGACTACAAAGAAATATGTATCCAAGTAGTAGCCATTTCTATTCTATTTTCTCAGTTTGTGGAGAAGGCTCTATTTTATCCCATGAATCAGTTTATCATTTTATGCAGCCAACCTTGCCATCCCAGGGGAGGCAGCCACAGCTGCCTTCCCTGCACAGAGTGAGGGGATGCTCACCAGGGCCAACCCAGTGAGCTGCCCTGGGTGAGGGGATGCTCTGCAGAAAGCAGCCAGGCCAAAAGCGTGAGGTTATAGACCTGCCATGGTCTCTAAGGAAGGAAAGCAAAGCTTTCCTGATTAACAGCCTTCAGGGTTTCTGCAAAACTGAGTAATGACAGACAGGATTACAGAGGAAGGGAGAGTGGAAAGACAGAAAAACTAGTGTAAAACGAAAAACATGTTAGAGATGTGTCTGAAAGATGAGTAGAACCAGTGTGTCAGTGTACTCCTAAAGAAACAGAAAAATTTGGGACAGAAAAGAGTGTTACAGTCTCAAGCAACCACATTTCAGGGTGTGGTTCCCTTTGAGAAAATGGAATGTTAAAAATTGTTACCGTTACTATTAGCACAGACTACACATCCATGTTAGGCATGAAAGCAGACATTCAGATACTAAAATTATTATTATTATAAAATGCTTAATATTATATCTTACTTAAAGCAGTAAAGAATACAGGTTTGGCATGGTTTATTCACAAAGGTTTTCCTGCTCTCATGACCAGAACCGCCCACAGGAATGCAAGACTGGAAGCGGACTTCTTGAGTGTCCCAAGATCAGGTTCTCTGTCAGGATAAATCCTGTCATAAATTGATAAACTCCATCTAAAAACAGGCAAGATTTATGTCTCCATTGCTGTGATGAGAGGCCAAACCAGATACCCCCTGCCCAGTGGCTGGAAGGCCTCCAGCTTCCTGACAATCAACATCACTGATCAGTCTAAGATCAGTGGGAAAAAGAAGCGAAATTAACTGTTTCAGAAAGGAATAAGCATTAGTTTTAAGACAGAGAGATTGGGATTTGGCCTTTGCTACGGATGAAATTACAGTTGGGAAGGATGCAAGGGTGGATCACTAATCTGCCATAAAGCTGGTTCCTGGGAAGCCATTGACAGCTCACTTGGTTGATGAGAAACAGTGGCTTTGTGACAACATTTGGTTTGGCTGGCAAGGATTCATTTATTCAAAACACACAGAGCCTGTTGTTGTTCCTTTTTGGAAACATCAGTTTCTGCTCCATATCAAAAGCCAAAAAGACATTCCTTTTTCATTTTTCATGTCATACTGAATTTTTTGGCTTATGACATGATAAAGGCTTAGAAAAAATGTTACTGCTTATAGCTATAAATAAATGTTAATTAGCATGACTTTTAAAAGTTTCTATATCTCAGAATAAAATCTCGGTAACTTTAACACAAGGAATAATAATAATTTCCTTTCTTTCCTTGTTTTTAAAAGTTCAAACTATATGTGAAAATGAAAGCTTATTTCCTTTTTTTTTTAAACTGGTTTTAAAGTCCCCAAAATCTAAACAAAAATTAAAATTATTTCAAATTAGGTAAGGAAAATCAACATAGGTAACAGAAGTCTTTAAATTTACTACCTATGTTTTTATATGTTTACAAATGATGTACAATGTATTTTACATTATTATCTGTAATATAATATATCTAAAAACAAAAAAGAAAGCACTCATTGAAAAATTAACTTTCTGTTCAGTTTCAACATTCAAGTGAGTTCATATGTCAAAATGAATACAGTCATTAGAAACTTTTCCTAACATTTTTTGATTTTAAATTTGCATCATTAATGTTTTAGCCAACACGTTTTTTTTTCATCTGGGTTCCTGGCTTGGGATGAATTTCTCTCATGAAGAAGTAAGAAGAAAAAGAGTGTACTGACTTTTCAAAAATCTATCTAAGCCACAGCTTCTCCAATGCTGGAGATATGCACATAATATCTGAAGTTTTCACAGAGCTCTGAGAAACAGAGATAACTTTAAAGTTTACTTCCACATCCCACTTGCCCAATTTCCAGCACGGCTGAGGTCCAAGGTTTTGACTGAAGCTCATTTCTTAATATTTAGCTAATTTAAATGCTAATTAGACTAATTTGATGAATAAAACATGGTAGGGATTCATTAACAACTATGCTGCGATTGCTTTACGTCTACAGAGAAATTTTCTAAAACAGGACTCCAGGGACAGCAGTGCATCTGTTACCAGCTGAACAAGTTGGACTCTTTGTGATACTAAACTTGGAGCTGGTAATATATCGCAGAACTGCAGAGAAGATGGAGGAGCAATTTTAAATTTTTCAGATTTAGCACATCTTGGACATAGGCCACCAATGAAGCAGAGGCCTTATGCTGTCCTGAGCCCACCTGCTTCATGGGGTTTGCTCTGAGTTTCAGAGGCAGAGGAAGCAAATGTGCCTTATCTCTGTCTCCCATTACCTGCTAATGTCGTTCCAGTTGTTCTGCCTGGCGTTATTGGTGCCTATATAAAGAAATTAAACCATTCACCTCATGTCTGATACTGTGGATAGACTTTTATGGTTTTATTGAGCTCTGTGAAGTTACTGAGGCTCCAGAGAAGTGGAGCAGATATAAATACAGATAAGATTATATCTTTGAAAGAATAGGGGGTTGTTTTGGTTAGTTGGTTTGGGTTTGTTTCTTTCTTGTTTTAAATTTTTGTTTGTTTGTTTGGTTTGGTTGGTTTGGTTTTTCTTAAAACCGCCTTTTTTGGGTGAACTTCTTTTCACCTTTTCCCGGGGGGGAAAGTATAGGTTCAGATCCCACCCTGTTAAAGATTTTTTGTGATTCCTAGAGTAGAATATGTAAGTGAAGCAACTAAAAGGCCTGTAAGCACCTATCTTCTTTGGAAGATAAATATATTTTATGTATGACATTTGAGAACTGATACGTATTTTGATAGTTAATTCTGGTTAAAAAACAAAACAAAACAAAACCAAAACCTGGGGTAAACAGAAACCTAAATGAGGCTGGGGATCTGCATGTTCCTATTTCTTTGCCTTCATTTTCCACCTGTAAATATTCCACTATCTCACAAAGGATCAGGAAAGACAAACATTACAGATAGTAAGTGAGGTGTTCCAAGTGTAGTAGTGGTGGAGGCCATACTAACACACCATAATTAAAACAGGACAGAAAGGAATGTAAAGGAGGTTATCTGTATTGAGAATACCACTTATCAGTGAAAAAGCTTAAAGTCAGTTTACCATTATTTAAATTCATTTCTTCACTTGTTTGTTTGTTTTTGTTTGGTTTGTTGGGGGTTTTTTTTGTTTGTTTGGGGTTTTGTTGTTTAAATGTTTGCTCCTGAATGCTAGAAGTGAATGTAATTAAGTTTATAAGTATTTCAAATGAAGGTCAGTACTCACTTCTACATGTTGACAGGTTTGAATGAGTTTTGCCAGAAGAGTTTCCAGTTCTGTGTTCCTCTTAATAAGGTTGGTGAGGTTACTCTCCAAATTTTGCTGTTAAAACAAAACAAAACAAAAAAATTAGCATTTCAAAGAATTATTATTTAGGTGACTATCTGAAAAATCTAATTATACAGGTATGAACATGAGACTTTCATATTGATATGTTCCATTACATGTTTGATTAGATTAGATGTTTTGTCTATGCAAGACAAGAGAGCAAAAAAGTTCAAGATAAGAGTGAATTCTGGAAAACAGGTTTTCTAAGGACCAATAATCATTAGATTAAGCAATTAGTTTTTTCAGGAGGAAGTAAATTTAATAAGGAGAAGACCAGAAAAGGTAAGAACATTTCCCCTCAGAAAGAGGTTTATTTTAACTGAGAACATTTTTGACTCTTAATTTCCTACTTTCAGTCTTACATCTGAATTTAAAAGCCTGCTGCTAACTGAGGTCTCTGAGCTGGTCAGCACTTTCTTCTTAGGATTCACAGTGCTGGGGGGGAATTGATCTATTTTACTTAATTCCCTAGTTCAGAAGAGTTATATTTTTAAATAAATAATTCTAAAGAAAAACATCCTTTCTATGCATAAGAATGAAATATCTACTCACAAACTCTGCCTTCACTAACTGTTCTTAAGAGAGAACTTGTGGCATGTTTTTGTGTTTATCAACTGATTATGGCTGCCATAAATATCTGCAGCTGTGGCAGAACAAAGTCCTTTCCAGCTCACAGATCCGAGGCTGCATCCTGGCTCTCTTCTGCTGCATGGGAGATTGAGATCTAGCAACAAATGTTTCAGCGTCCCTTCTCCTCCCGGTATCCACAGGAACGAAACCCAAGCATATGAGGAGCAGGTCTGTGACAGCTCTGACCCCCTCCCTGGAGTTACTGAACAAGAACACCAGAAGTGGGTCCTGTGCTTTTCTCCTGACAAGGGCTGCAAGTGTCTCTGCACAACTTTCATTAATTTCAACCCTCCTCATGTTTTATTAATGATCTTCTTTTCTTCACACTACTGCTTTCCCTCTGGAGTACCTATTCTATCATTCCAGTCCCTGCAGCTACCATTAACTCACTCACCTGACGTGTATAATTCTCCCCCAACCCCCTCCTCCATACACGCATTTAGAGAGTGTGTGTGTGTTTCCTGGTGCTGTTATTCCCCGCCTGTTTCATGCTGCTTTAAAACACTTTGTTCCTTGCCCTCCCCTTCCGGAGCCGTGCAGTTCCCTTCCCATTCTTGCATATGGCTACAAACAGAAGAAGATGGCAGTATTTCATTGCTGAATGATACACACTTTGGCATGTACCAGGGCTGATGCTGTAAGCACTGGGGAGGCAGTCAGCTCTGTTCCACCAAGGAAAGAACAACATTTTAATGGCTTTATGTATATTACCCTTCCATGAAGCATGATGGGCGCTTGAAGTACATAATTTAGGCATTTTCTTCCCAGCAGAGACATGCATATTGTGTATGACAAGCTCTGGCTGTAAAAACACCTTCTACACCACATTTATTTTACAGGCCATTAAAACAAAGAGTAACAAGAACGGGCATTTTTCCAAACTGTTTGCACTAGATCCTACATTTCCTTAAGCTGTACTGTGAACGATCTTAATTCTAAAGGCATGTTTGCTGTGCTGTCAGATATTTCTTTGTAGGGCTGAGACTCACATGCAAAGTCAAAATATCATATATAGTTACTATATCAGATAACTTTTCTCTTCAAAAAACATCTTCCTTAAGATGATCCAAATGTGCAAATACTCTTGAAATTTTATTTATATAACTTCTTAAGCTCATACATTTATTTTTTACATGTCGTAATATTTTAAAATGTTTCAATGAAAAATGTGTATTCTTGATTGAGGCTATCTAATTTAAAATGTATTATTGGATATAAAAAATACTAACAGTTGGAACCTCTACATACTATGAAGAAAAAATGTATTCAAAATGGTCATGGAACACTGCAAGGATTTTAAATTACTGAAAGTTATTTCTCTTCAACTAAGGCCATTAATACATGAAGAGTCAGCGTTTTCCTCTGAAACAGAAATGTATTAACCCATAGATTATATATAGATTATTATATTCAGGATATTTCCAAAATCCAGATATAATAATCTATATGCCTGTATATATATATTTGATGAAGAAAAAAATCTTAGAATAAGTTTCCTATTCAGTGACAATAAATATAAACTCCTATATATTATTATGGCTTCACACAGGTCTCTTCATATCTTCTGCATTTCCTGACCTTGAAAATTAAAGAAAACTACGAAAGAAGTGAGTCGCCTTAGAAAAACTGGAGTTAATCCATTCCCATGCTCTAGCTCCTTGAACTGTGCAATTTTCAATATGGGAAGCCTGGAATTTTTTTTCCATGCAGTTTGGTATGTGAGAGATTGGTTTTTTTTAAGTCAGGAATGATCAGAATTTTGTTACATTTTTGTTGAAGAACATCAGTTTATATTAATGCTTTACCAAACGACAAGAACCTGGTGGCTGCCTTCTGAAATTGATGCCAATCTTTCCAGTTTCACTGGGGCAGTGCTGAATGCAGCTCTTAAAAGTGGCCTGATTCAAAAGTTTTAAAGGTCATAAAACTTGATCTATTCCTGCAGTATGTTTACCCAGATCTTCTCTTGGCAGTATCTTCCTCTAGTACTTTCCCCTATTATTTTCTCAGGCAGACCATGGTGCCACTTCAGCTACCACATGATACTGGGTACCAGAAGCAGAGTTTGAGCTCTGCCCTGTTTCTTCACTCTGTATAGGGGGACACAGAAAAGGCCTGAACATTCACATTTCAGAAACAGATGTTTGCTGACAGACTTTCCAAAGTGTTGCAACCTCATTTCTCATCCACAGCAGGAACTTCCCCAATTGTGTAAGACTACAGTGCCAGATCTGGAGGTCTGGCCAACTTGGAAAAGTAATCCAGTTGTTGTAGACTAGAATTCTTGGGAGAGTGAATTGTAGCCAGGTTTCAAGTCTGAAGAAGGTGTGCTCTCACATTACAATGAGTACATGACATGTGAAGATGAGTAGCAGAGTAACCTGATTCCAAGTATCTTCCTTCTTCCCGCCTAATCTTCTACTGCTGTTCTGTTGGGCAAACCAAATTACAATTATATTTTTGGTAACATTCTAGGGAACTCGTAATTTCTGAAATATTCACACCTGCCTTTTCCTATCTTTTTTTTTGTTGGTTGCTGATTTTCACTCTTACCTGTTTATTAAAAACTGATCTTAGAAACTCTGGGGTTGTGTTTTGTAAAGAAGCACAATAGCTCTGCATTTGCTCTGTGGACAGGCTTCACGTATGTTAACTCAGTAGATGCAAACTACTCTAAAAAAGCAAAAGCAAGGCTTAACGCTTCCTGACTCACCAACATAGATCCAGCCCAAGATCTTGACATTCCATGCATGCTTTGAAACTGTTTTTACAACATCCAGTATAAAGTGAACAGAATGCTTACTGTCCATTTAGCATGGTTTGACAATTATACAACATAAATATTCCTATAATCTTGGGATAAATCCAAGTAGATGAAATCACAGACATGTAATTGAAAAGGACAGTTAAGGATGATGTTTCATTTTGACTCTACATGCCTATAAATTGATATGATCAAGGGACTGGAGTCTAAGTTGGAAAAATTAATACTAAAAACTAGAGGAAGGCAACTCAGGACTGATCACATTTTTTAAGCTGCTGTCTAGCTCATGATCGTGTTGCTGCTGAAGTCACGATCATGTTGCAGCAACGATTGCGTGAGGCTTGTGCCCTGATTGAAGTGGGAGGTCAGACTAGATGATCATAATGGTCTCTTCTGGCCTTTAAATCTATCACTCTATGAAAACCAAATGTGAACCCATGCCCTTTACCAAATTAACAGTCTCACGCAAAGCATTGCTTGTCTAAAATAGGAAGGTAGCACAAACAGATAGTCCTAAGCTACTATATGGGTTGGAAATGCTGTCAAAATAAATAAATGTAAGCTTCTAAAGAAGAGAAATGCTGAGTTGTGTGTTCCTGCCTTACGTCACAGCAGACAAAACAATAGCATCCCCAAGATCATCTTCTCAGAGACATTTTCCATTAAAAAAATCTATTCAAAAAGCCACAAAATAAAACATATAGCTATCAGGTACAATGAGATTTTAAATTCTGTTTGAAGTAAAGCAACTGTATTTTTCTTCTTAAAAATATTATTTTTCCTCCCATTGGCAAATATAAGTACTCATTTGAATTTTCCACTCGCTGCTTACTGGAAAGCTTTGAGAACTGGTCCACTGAAACTGCAGCACATGCTAAGACATACACTATGGGATAGTATATGTAACAACAGTCCTGAGCACCATTTATATCAAATCCACCACGATCAAAGCCTTTCAGCAGCAAGCACTGACCATAGTTTGAATTTCCCTTGACCCTGGTGTGGAACTGAGGAGAGTAAAGCATATTTTGAGACTATCTCCTGGTTTAAAGAAGAAAACAACTTTATATAGTGGAAATTAAGTTTAGTGATTATATAGGTTTTTTGAGAACCACTGCCACCCTCCCAGCACCTCTTTACAAACAGTCAAAATGAAATAGTCTATCATTTTCAGATTGGGTTGGTTAAAGTGTGTAACTTAAAGCCACACAGTTACACTGCTGTAAAACACAGATGAGGAATAAAACACCACAAAGCAGAAGTGTGATCACATTCTAACTTACTCAAGCCAGCAGGGAAACCAGAGTGGTGTTGACATGGCAGATCAATCTTTAGTACTTGCAGGCTGGCTAGAGATCATAAAAATACTCCCTGTCACTAACACAGTCCATGCAAACACATCTTCACTGAAATGTTTTCCTCCTAATTCAAAGGTATTATGCTTGCATGTGCTCTAGTTATATTTTCACCTCGTCATAGTGACATACCCCATGAACTAGTGCTGTTGCCTCCAGGACTTGTGTCTAACCTATTAAAAAAGTTGCCAATCAAATCCAGAATAACTGCCAGAATATCAAGCATGGTTTTGAGCCAGGTTTGGAGTATATGTGAGCTTAATGCTTCCTTTGGTGTTCTTTATTTAAATGGACATGCCAGGTGCACATGGAAAAACTTAAGCTAATTTTTATTCTATGTACTTGTCCTGAAACAGATGACTACTCTCCTGTAGTAGTCACGTGATCAACCTTGTATTTCTCCAGCCAGGGAATGGTAACATTTTAATAGGAATAATTGACCTTAAGTCTCAAATGTGCAGAGCTTGACAACTGCACTCCACATTCCTATGTGTAAAGAAATAACAGCTATGATGTTGATCGACTCCTGGGGATGAAGATTTTTACCTCAAGTGATTACAGTATCTCACAAGGAAAGACCCATGAGATGCTGCACTGTTAATTAATTGTCCAGGAGTATTTTTATTAAAAGTGCCATGAAAATATCAGCATAGGAATTATGACTCCAGTGACGTTAACGAAGTTGAGTCTATTTCCATATTTCTTAGGAATAGCACTTAATTTTTTTATTAATCTCTATTTAACATGAGACATTGTGGAAACTAAAGGAAATCCAAGCACTTCAAATTCTTGACCACATAAAATCTTTATTAACTGAGAAAGCAATACTCCAGGGAGAACCTCCAATTACACTCTTGTGTCTCTGCAAAGCCATGCCCTCAAATATACCAGGGGTTCAAATGGTTCTTGCCATCTGTAAGTACAGTTCTGCCCTTTTATTTAACTACACTAATCTGTCTTGTGAGTTGCTCTTCAACCTTCCTTCACTGCTTCTTCTCCCTTAGAGAAAGAGAAATTTCATACCTGGGGCCTCTGAGGAAAAAGAACAGGACAAGAGCTACATATATGTAGCACACTACAGCAAAAGTTTTCCATTGATGATGGAAAAGAAACAATATATATACTTAAAAACGATTTGCTTATAGCAGGGACCATGTTTACCAAAAACACAAGTTAATGAATCTTTCACTGCATACTTATTTTCATAATTATTTTGTTACTGTGATGGAAGGACATACAAAAATGAAGTGAAAATAGCATTTTCTCTTAAACAGAGGCAGTCAAACTTGTTATAAGAATTTTGTTCCAGTTTAGACAGTGACAAAACTGACTATATAGGACAAGTTGGTTTTTTTTTTTTTCAATTAAGCTATTAGAAGATATCCAAATCTTGGCTGGGATATGGGGGGTTGTTTCAGTCCTATTTTTAATGAGTCATTAATCAAAGAAAGACCAGAGTAATAATCATGAATCAAGGATCAAGAAGGAATAGATTTAATATCTGACCAAATTAAAAACTAAAATGCAATTTGGACAGACATGTGAGTTAATAAAGGTTTGAAAAAGTGTAAAAACATATTTGAGGCCACAATATATTTGATGGTTTTTTTCCTGCCTCAATGTAGGAGTCAAACTGGAAGCTGAAGTGTTAAAAGAGCACAACAAATACCAGACACCCTGAATTTAAAGTATATCACTAAAAACTTATTGTGGCGAACTAGAGGGCTTATAAGCTCAGTCTTTTCCCCATGGGCTAATCCAGTGCAATGAAGGGGGTTAAGGACAACCTGAACTATTGCACAGCTGTCCTGCAGCACCCTAGCTAAATCTACTTCCAACCTCCCAGGACATGGAATGTACTTAAAACCAAGAGTTCAGCATGAGCTCCTGCCCATGAGATGCATAATGTAACCCTATGCAAGCAAGATCTGGGAAGTTTTCATTCCAAAACCTGAAATTCTAAGTTTTTCACGTAACTAATGACAGACATGTATATGAAAACAAAGCAAAAATATTATCTAAAGAACCACAATTTATGCAGTGTTATTAAAGTCCCGGTTTCTACAGATGTCTGCCTAAACATTTCTGAAAGTTGTATTTATTTAAGAGGTTTTACTGTGGAAAAAAAATCTGGGTTTAATCAGTCAATACATATTACTGCATTTTGCGGTTGAAAAATTCCATCTTATCTAAGCGGGTATGTGCAAAAACAATTCAGTATTATGCAAAGCTGGCAGGTTAGAAAGGACAGCTGGATAGGTAAGGAATGGAGAAGGTCACCGTGGTGATTTGGTCTGCATTAGGAAGCAGTGGTGGAGCTGTCACAAGCCTAATTCAGCTCCTTCTGCTGGCCTGTAATAAAGCTGACACTTGCGGCAGCTGCCCCCATCTGCATTTATGTTTCTCAGTATAGCAAACAGCACGTTGAAGGATATTTACTGACTGCCCTCCTGACGATACTGATTGTCCATCCAGAGAATGAAGCTGTGAGTCCATCTCCTGGCATGGCTAGAAGGTCTGGCACACCCAGGACTCACACTGGCTTTGTCTGCCAGCAGTGCAGCATGTCGCAGTTGGGCTAACACAGAAACAGAACACCAGCAGCTCCTGCTCAAGGAATGGGAGTGACTTCCTGAGCAGTTCTGCTGTAGGGAGGAAACAGGTGCACCTGTGAACACAGCAGATTCCCAGCTGCTGCCCTAATGGCACCTTAGGAGCCATACCAGCACCATTGGTAAACCCAAGGGAAGCCAGAGAACTGCACCTCTTTCGGAAAGTGCTCATCCCACTGTCCGATGTCATGGTGCATGAGGCAAGTGTCACCAAACCAGCTAAGTAGAAACCCCAATTCTGACATAGGTGAATTATACATTCATATATATTCATCTGAATTGAATATAAACCAAGCACCACTCACCATTGTGTTTTATGGGGGTTTGTCTTTTATGTTTGTGAACCCTCTGAAATTTTGCCAAGAAGTACACCATGAGCTAATTACAACACTCTGGAGCACTCTGCTTTTTAGTCACTGAAGTCACTGATGGCTCTGCCTTTTCCTTGCAGTGAATATACCATGTATCATACCTTGCAGCCTTCATACCACAAAAAAGTTGGCATCTGTCCAATTTGCTGTTCATTCTGTCACATGTTCACTGCCTTGCTGCCCATGGTTAGAGCTTCCTCTAGAGAGAAGTCTAAATCTCTTTGTGTTTTCTTCCCCTCATGTGCTCTATTTTGTATTCAGAAAACGAAAACCATCTACTAGATTGAGTAAATGCCCTGAAAGAAGTTTGGTGTGGGGAACTTGAGTTCCCCACAGTTTTCAAGTTTAGATATAAGTTTAACTTTTTTGAATAGAAGGCTTAAACATTCATCTAAAACACTTGTCAACCTGACCTGATAATATAATTTTTCAGTATTTTTCTATACAAAGCTTTTGACCAAGCACCAGCTTTCACATTTAGGAGTTACTAAAATAATCATCTTTGGCTCAGATTTCAGGTACAGAGCTGTTATTATACTTAAATCTTTGACTTTATAAGTTGTTATGGATAAAACCAGATAACAATATTAAATAATCTTAGTATAATTACATTCTTAGGGACTTATTAAGAGAATGTGATGGTGGTGAGCTGAGCTTAAACTAAATAGTAAGTATAAATTGCAAGGTACAGATCATGACTTGGAAGCAGATTTTGTTTCATATTTCTGTAATAGTCAGGTGAAGTTTCTGTTCTGACCTGCCTAGTCCTTATTGCCAATACTTCATCAGAGATCAGCTCAAGATTTCAAATTCACTAACCACCACCACTACCGCCAAAATGACCAACCCACCCCAAACCAAAAAGACAAAACCAAAACCAAACCAGCAACAAACCTCCCACAAGTTTTAGCTGGAAACTTAAAGTTCTGAGAATACTTAAAATACTGATGGACTAGAAAAATAACGATGACAAATCCAGCATTATTTTTTTCCCTTGCATTTTGCAACTGATAAATGAAAGAAAAGCATACCAATAAGATACTCAGCAGGCAGAAGTATCATCCTCTCTCATTTAATATAAAACACTAAAGGCTTTTCCTTCCCTTACCATCCAACTCCATCCATTCAGTGCATCCATCTCCATTCCCAGATATCCTGATCTCCCTCACTACTCCTACTTCCAAAACATGCTCATATTTTACTCCCTTTTTTCTGGTCATGCTGTGACCTGTCCAGCTGCTGCTACAACATGCTCCTCACCTCCTGCTAGACTTTATGAACCTGAGTTGAACTCAGTTTCTGGTTCTTGCTTTGCTGGCAGTGTATAGTGCCAAGAGTTTCTGGGAGGAAGGTCTGAAAGTAATGTGGATGCTCAAGAAAATGCTCAGGGGCTGAAGATGCATGCTACAGACAGCGGAACAGCCGAAGAAATAGCTCCTTCCCCTGCTATTTTTCACTCCCTATTGGAGTGCACTTTCACAAAGAAATGAAATAATCAATTCAGTGTTAATCCAACTCTCACTTGAGAGGCAAATAATTCAGGGACATGTTATTTTTCAACAGTCCTCAATAATGTATATGCAATGATCAAAAAACCCAACCAGCCAGAAGCAAACATTCCATGTGGAAGCCACAGCAGACTTGCATGTTCATTTACCTCAGCATTGCAAATGATCACAGATCTGTTTTACTTTATTTATGTGAACTAATCAATTTGTATCAACTAACGTGTTGTTCATGCTAGTATGAACAATTGCATGAGGATACTTCAAAGTAGTGAGTTTTAGCTCAAGAAGGCATGTTTGCAAGTATTTTTGTAGTTTATTTTTACTGTGCTCCTATAATCACTTGCAGCATGCCAGACCATAAACCTAACTGAAGCCAGTTCTACTTCATCAATACTTGAGATCCCGTGACTAAGTACTGAACATTATTTTCTACTTTTTATTTCTGATTACGCACATTTTGAAAAGGAAAACTGGAATTAAACTTCTGTCAGTTAAGAATCAATGGATTGTGCCAAAATGTTACTGATATCACCACAGAACTCTGGTCCCACAAGACATTTAAAGATACATTAAAACATAAAACTTCTGCTGTAGTTTGCAAGGTGATAGATCATATCATATGAAATCAAAGGATGTTTTTAGGAAAAAAGTGCAAGTAGAAGCCCAGATACATGCACCTGTAAGATTTCAAACTCACAAACACAGGTCTGTTTCAATTTCTAAAACATTATTTTGTATTCTTCTGAGTTAGAACTTTGCTTTCTTGACATTTCAGGTTTTTACCTGAAAGGCAAAACACAAGGGAAAGGCCTATGTGTTTTCTAAGAGAACTGGAACAATCAATAACAGCTCTGCATCTTCTAACAGGAAAAGACTTTGAATATTTTACTAATGAAATAAGGATGAGAATCTTTGTTTATGGCCTTAATATTAAGCATACAAATATGCACTAGTAAATGTAGTAAATCTGTCATCAGAAAAGAGAGCATTTAGTCCTTAGAAAATAAGAGCAATTTATAAGTGCACATATATATTAGACTTCAGTAAATGCTTAATTAAGAACAAAATACTTATGAATAATAGAGAATAAACCACCTGAATCCACAGTCCCTTACCTATAAGAAGAGCAAGTGACAGGTATAGCCCAACCCTTCTTTAAAACCTTCAAAAATTCAGATAAATCATTATAATTTTAAAGGGCCCTTTTCCTGGTAATTTTTCTTCCTCCAAAATGCCAAATGCAAAAATGATGGTCCTCTAGAGGTGTGAGTAATGAAGGAAATGCCAGATTCTGTACCTAGCACAGAGCAACCCAGGTTGTGCGTATAGACTGAGGAATGAGAGGCTGGAGAGCAGAGCTGTGAAAAGGGACCTGGGGATCCTGGTCGATGGCAAGGTGAACACGAGTCAGCAGTGCCCTGGCAGCCAGGAGCCAACCCTGTCCTGGGGGGCATCAGGCACAGCATCACCAGCCGGGCAAGGGAGGGGATTGTCCTGCTCTGCTCTGCACTGGGGCGGCCTCACCTCGAGTGCTGGGGGCAGTTTTGGGTGCTACAATATAAAAAAACCCATTAAGCTATTAGAGGGTGTCCAAAGGAGGGCCACAAGGATGGTGAGGAGCCTTGAGGGGAAGCCGTATGAGGAGAAGCTGAGGTCACTTGTTCTGTTCAGCCTGGAGAAGAGGAGCCTGAGGGGAGACCTCATTGTGGTCATCAACGTCCTCACGAGGGGAAGCAGAGGGGCGGGTACTGATGTCTTCACTCTCATGACCAGGGACAGCACTCAAGGAAGCAGCATGAAGCTGGGTCAGGGGAGATTTAGTTTGGATAACAGTAGAAGGTTTTTCACCTTTTTCACTGCCC
The DNA here is from genome assembly GCA_013397055.1 of Pachycephala philippinensis. Classification (NCBI taxonomy): domain Eukaryota; kingdom Metazoa; phylum Chordata; class Aves; order Passeriformes; genus Pachycephala; species Pachycephala philippinensis. The sequence goes on from VWZT01006486.1 coordinate 462,528, forward strand.
ACCAGTGGTTGGGCACTGGAACAGGCTCCCCAGGGAAGTGGTCACAGCACCAAGTTTGACAGAGATCAAGAAGCATTTGGACAATGCTCTTGGGCACATGGTGGGATTCTTGGGGTGTCCTGTGCAGGGCCAGTGTTGGACTCAATGTCATTTTGGGTCCCTTCCAACTCAGCATATTCTATGATTTTATGACCTTTGAATGATTTACAAAGAATCTTAGAATATTTCATATTATCCATTTCAGCATACCTAAACTAAGGATGCAAAACTGAGCTAGTCTTACATGGCCTGCTGATCATCTTCACGTCAGCTGGGATAACTAGTAAAATGTAGAATCAGCCTGCCTGTACCCTCTCATATATCTTTGCCTACTTTTCTGTAACCATTGTAACCATAATATGACAGGCATTCAGGTAATGAAAAAAAAATGACCTTACATTTTGGTGAAAAGACTAGCAATTTAGAGAGAAGTGCAAATCCAATTATTCCTGGAGAAAGAGGGAGATCTTAACATTTCATTTGACACATTTACATAATGTGACCAATTTATACAGACTTCCTCCAGACAAATTATTCATTTGATTTAAGACAGCCTTTGAAGTTTTGCCTACTATCAAGGCTACCAAACTTTTTCTGCTGAAAACATGAGTCAATGCTGATTATATAAGTATGCTTTTCATGGCACTTTGGGAAGATATAAAAACCGTAAAGCACATGGAAGTCTCAACTTGAGGCCTTCAATTAATTCAGTTTGATTTTGATCTCGGACAAAGTTTTCTTTGGAGAAAAGATATGGACTTGATTTACCCAGTGCATTATTTCACGTCTGTATTTTCTACATCTATTGTTTCTGAGAGATGAGCCTATAGACTTTGTGAGAAATACCTTCCCTTTAGCCATACAAAACGTACACAAAAAAGCACGCATTCATACAGGCGCTCATATATGCTCTGTAACGTGAAAAGAATGGGTAATGCAATGTGCAAGGGAGTGTAGAGACAGAACAGAGTATTCTCTGGTGTTTCTGTGCATGGTCAACAACGGCATTTTGAGGTCACACAATACTGACTGAGTGCTGAGCCTGATCTCATATACAACAGCTTTTTTTTAATTTCCTCCTTTTTTCATTGACTGAAGTGTGATCTCTTCTGCCTGGATAAATGAAGACTCAAGGGGCCTCATAACAGTATCCCTACTCTTAAAAGGCACCTACTTGTCTCTTCACAAGCAGACACATGGAAAAGACAAGGAGCAATGGGCACAAGTTGCACTGGGAGACATTTCACCTCAATGTAAAAAAGACATGTTTTATGGTGGGAACAATAATTTAATAAAATAGCCTCCCCAGGGACAAGGGAGAGTCCTCATCGCTGGAGGTCTTCAAGATGCAGTTGGACAGATAGTTTACATAGTCATCTAGGCTCCCTTTTACATGAAAGGTTGAAAGAGATTATCTTGCAAGGTCCCTCCCAAAGTGTGGTGTTCTACAACTGAGGGTTTATTAATCACTCTTAGTAGTTAAAGAGCTGTATCTATAACTAATTCATTCTTTTAAGTATGGCTCTGTGTGCATGTGTGTGTGCATGTGTGTATATATGGATGTGTTTTAGCAAATACTCCAGTGAAATCAGCTTACAGGTTAGCTTGGCCTCTCATTCTAGCTCGCTGAGCTCCAGGGCTGTATTTTGAGCTGATTTGCCCAGTTTGAAACTATTTCAATCATGCAACTCTTCCCTGATTTTGAACACTACATTGTCATTAGCAATCAAACTGAGTTACGCACAGGAGAGGAGAACTGACATCTCTCTAATTCCTACTGGCCTGGTCCACTCTTTCCTGTATCTCCAGATGTTTGGAAAACAAAGCCTGGCCAGACGTGCCAACCCTCAGGATGTCAGGCTCTCCCAGAGTGGGGGCCTTTGACTCCTTAGTTCTGTGCACAGGCTGGTTTGCCCCGTGCATAAACACGCAAGTCTGTGAGATGGCCAAGAAAGTAATTGTGCAAATAGCTGAGGAGGGGCTGGGAAAACCATGCCCTGTATTGCCTGTGTAACTGTGTCAAGAGAGGCTCTACTCTCTAAATTGCTGTTACACTCTGATAGGAAAAACAAGCTGGCTTTGGTAAGCCTTTCACTTTGTTGTAACTGTTCATGCAGGAGATGGGACATACATTTTGGAAATTACATATTCTACGTAATATTATTGAATATTGAAATGACAGTGCCATTAACTTCAATTTTTTTTCATTTGTTTCTGCCAGGGTAGTTGCTATTGAACATATAAAACTAGCTTTTATTCATGATTTTTGTAATTAATAAGGAACTTATTTTACTTTATAATTCAGTATCTCTGTTTTCTTTGTTTTCATAATAATGTATTTGTTCCTGAAGTTAACAGTGATGCAAATCTTCCAAAGTCTTTGTTTCCATAGTAACCACCTTACTTCAACTGAAAGAACCAAATCACATGCCAAGTACATGAGGCCCTAAAATGCTTTAAATTACTCATTTAACTAATTAAAAAAACCCTGATAAAACAAATTTTCTTAATAGAGATAAAAGGGTAATAATGCCTACTTTGTACTTTCCCTATATGAATTTCAATTACTTTTACAAGAGAAAAACATCCTTATCCTTATTTTATAGATTATTCAATTTCCCTAAGATCAAATGCCTTTAATCAAATATACACCAAAGGCTATGCTAGTTTTCCTACTGAGGCAATGGGCTTTAAATGAGAGTCATCAGAAGCCAGTAAAGTTAAGAAGGTCTCTCCCCTTATGGATACTATAGGCTGGTAAAACTTTTGTTCAGGCAAGTAACCTGGGTGCTCAAGAAAATGATTATTACTTGTTTGTTAGAGTGGTATCAGCTGTTTCTCAAACAACATATACATGGTTACCGAAGACAGTAAAAGCAGAGATGCCTAGGTTTGACATAACAGAGGTGTGTTGCCCTTGCCACAGTCCATTGACATGTGCTCAAAACGAAAACTTAGTGGATGAACATTCTCAGTTCAGATTTCTAAAACTAGCCCCTTGGAACCATGTTACCAAAANGAACGTAATTTTGAAACTGCGTGTCTGAAAAAAGAAGATTTCAATAGCTCTTGATGGGTTTGTCCAGACCTTTAAGGTTGTCCATTCTCATTATTAAAAATGTGCTGTGGTATGTCTCCACTGTATGACACTAGCTGCTGGGTGCTTTTCAAAGTAAATAGAAGTCTGCTTTGTTTCATCTTGCAGAGTTCCCTAAAGGTAACCTCAGAAATGTCTTAGGTACAAATGAAATTTGCACATCAAAAATGCTTTTGAGACTAAGGGTCAAACAACTAGCACGAAAATCAAATGTGAATGAAAGAAAGAAAAAGGAAATGAAAGAAAAGGGAATCACAGTAAAAGCAATGGATTTCACAACTTGGTGATTTTCTCTAAGGAAACACTGTATTTTAGAAAAACAGCTGTTAACCCTGACAATGGCAGTAAAGGCTCCATGGATCCTATGGATAAGGAGCTGACCATGTGCTCTCACAGCCAAGGTGGCTGTTGTTGCCTTGAAGGTGTTTAAATGATGAAGTTGCACAAAGGGGCTGTGAGGTTCTATCCTTGAAGACAGTCAAAATAGTCGCTAGGCAACCTGCCCTCGTTGTGAAAGGGGCTGCTGACTAGATAACTTCCAGGGGTCTCTTCCAAACTAAATTATTCTCTAATTCTGTAATTAAGACACTTATTTTTATAAATCGTAAATGTTACTGAAATTCTGAAAATCTGTAGATAATTAGTTGAGCCATAAATAATTTTTATATAAAGAACTTAATGAAATATATGTTTAGAAGCTAAGTTTATCATATATGACTAATATATGATCATCATTATAGTACATAAGTGACAATGTTTTGTACATTTGACTGCACTATTCTATGTTGTAAACCATGAGTGGATAATATGGATACACAGCTTTTTCTATTAACTTCATTTAACCTATTCTTTTAATTTTCATCTTCTGCAGGATATCAAGCTCCAGTGAATAAAATTATTTTTGGGTAGTGTACAGTTACAGAAACATCACACTTTTTCTGCTTCACCTGGAATCTTTGACAAAGAACGAGACTGTAATTTATTAAGGGATGTTTTCAGGTTTCAGTGCCCTTGTGAGAGATAAAAAAAACAGAACAGGAACTGCAAGGCATCTTCAGCCTTACCTGTTTAATGTACTTACTAAATAGAGAAATCTGATTTAATTTCCTTCATTCAGCATTGGCTGAGGACTTCAACCAGGGGTGGAAAAACTGCCACTCTTTTTTCAGGACTTAGTCTGCCAGCACATGGCATCAGACAGTTGTGGTTCAGTGCTCCTGGGCTGAGCTAACGGGGATGAAAGTTTCAAAGAGCTTTAAATTAAAAACCCATTAATGGAGAGGACAGATTCAGACCTGCTTTTAACTGCCTTTAACATTTACTTGCTTGATATGAAAGCTGTAGGGCAAAAGGAAGATAAAGCCTTAAAATTTGTGTGGATTGCTTTACATAGGAGTACAAAAGAAATTAACAGAATTTAGTCCCTTATAGTGTTAAAAAACTGTAAAGAGAGAACCACCTACATGAATTACAATGCTTATATAAAACTTATGCCTACTTCTCAGTGTTCCCTGAATAGCCTGGCTGCCCTGGTTTTCTCTGCCCCATTATATTGTGCTTTTTTTTTTCACAGTCAAAAATGTTACTTAGCTGAAGTGAAATCCTTAAATCTTTTAAGGGTATACAGTATGGGTCGCCTAATTAGGACATCCTGTAGAAACACAATTTAAAAAAAGACTGGAGAAAGGGGAAAGAAATACTACATCATACTTTGTACTGAAATAATGCCCCAATTAAATAAAAATGTAAGCTAAAAATTGCACGCTCTTCATTTTTCCCTAGAGGTCTTGCATAAGGCTAAATGCATTTTCAGTTTAGTCCCCCAGATTTAGAAAAATTGTGTGCTATTATGCATCAGAGCTGTAATTAGTCATTTTGATAATAACAATGGAGTTTATAATTTCACACCAGGCTGATCATCACTTGAAACCATTTATTTCAGTTCAGCACATCCTCTGTTAATTGGAATGTTTTGCTAGTGGTGTGTTCCCATTAAGATACAGTCTTGTCATTATGGCCATTAGGTTTGACCTCTTCTCTTGAATAGAACCCAGGAAACAGCCATCCGGAATCCATGCATATGGATAGCTGGATTCAGATACACTAACAGCCATCCTCTTGTTCCTCTGTGAGTTATAGGTGAAATAAAGGAATTAGTATGCAAAATGTTGCAGTCTCTCTTGCATGAGGTCAGATTCTGCAATTACTGTGGTCATACCTGGCCTTAGAAAGCAGAGAATTTATGTCTGCCTGCAGCAAGGTTTTAAAAGTAGAAGTTTTGCTGTACACAAAAGGGCCAAATCCAGCCATTAGTTGAATGTTAAGAACTGGATGATTTTGAGAGATGTAACTCAGATCATAATTTATCCTCAGCTATTTGGAACATATTTCAGACTTTTTAAAGCTGTTACTCATATCAACAGGGATTGTAGTTTCATCTGTGATTATGCGTATTTGACATTTCCCATTATTAGATCCTTATTTCACATACTGCAATGTGAAACTTCAGTTATATCAGATTAAATTTTCCAGTTGCAGTATTTCCTTGGCCTGATTTTATTTAATTTTCATTTTTATAGAAATGTCAGATAAAACCACCAGTTAATTTCATTAAACAAGTTACAGAAAATATGCTGCCATCAATGATAAAAAGTCTTGCTTTGCTGTTTCAGTGCTTTGAAAGCTGGACTTAAATTTGCCAGGAGATGTTTTTGTGCCAGGTATTTGCCTTTTTTGCTTTAGCTGCCAGTCCTTCCAAATTCAGACAAGGTCTGAGAAATCTGTACATCACAGTTTTGCAACTGAAAGTTCTGAAGACTGTCAACACGAGGTGAGCTCCAGAATCGCAGCAGACCAGATGGGATGTGTACTACCATGGTGCAGGTCAGGGCTACTCAAACTCCACTACAATATCCTTACAATGACTTCTCCCACCTGATGACCTAAGGCAGGGCCATATTCCAGATCTAAAAGCAGAGAGAGTTTGTCTCTCCTGTGCCCACAGTTCCCCTCCCTTGGGAACACACTTGTTAACGCAGAGAAGTTAAACTGAAAATTGAAATGAAACGAGCACCGTAAGTTAGAAACAGAGAAAGGAGTATGACAAACACATGGAATTAGGTAGGTTACCAATGGATAAAAAAATGCACCTGGTGAGGCTAGATTGGAAGGAGGTGCTGGGAAGAAATGGGGATGGATAACTGGAACAGCGAGCAGAGAGTCACTATGAAAAAGGGTGCTGAGACTGGGAGATGGGTGAGCTGGAAGCCTCTCTGGAAGTACAACCAGACAAGAGCCTCAACTGAGAGGGTAAAATAGCAATGTAGATACTGGAAATGATAACCCCAGGACTGAAAAAGGGGAAGAGATGGTGGAAAGATAAGGTGATGGGAAGAAGAAACAGCAGAAAAAGGACGAAGGAAAAGTCAGCAGAGTGGGATGAGTATATACAAATGGGAATTACAGTGTTGGGTAAAGAGCTGGGAAAATAAAGCCTTGCAGGGTAGAACCACTAGGGCAAGAGACCAGGGAGGGCAGAGCCCTGAGCAGAACAGGGGTCTGTGGGATGGCAGGGGCTTACCGAATGTAGTTGAGCATCCATGGAAGTCCGAGCAGTCTGGGAACCAAAGGAAAAGGTTCAGAATAAATACAGATTTAGTAGAAGCAGGGAAATACTAATCTCGGGACATGGATGCTGAGCCTGTACAACTGGAAAAGGATCTGAGCAGGCAAGGAGACTGAGACTGGGTGTCAGGAAAGAGGAAGACCAAGTCTAGGGAAGGAAGATGGGAGTTAGAAATTAGACTCCGTCAGAGGAAAAGGCCTCTAGGTGAATAATTTTGCAGGACTTTGTGTGGGTTTATTTGACAGGGAAAAAAGTCAGCACCAGATAACTTTCTAATAAACCTCAAATGATCCCTATGATATCAGCTATATTTTCCCATTTAGTAAAACATTTCCATCTGCCAGCAGATGTGTAATCATATATTACAACAGAATCACATAAATGAGACCAACAGAGACAACTGGTCTCTCACCAGAGTCGAGTTTTATTGTTTCTCACAAATCTTTTTTGTGACCTTGGGAATACTTCTTATATGCAAAATGTGAGAAGTAAAAACCAGAAAGGGTCCAGTGGTTGTCTTTGGAAATGCTGCTCTTTTGTATGTACCTAAAAAGGCAAACATCAAAGGATCCTTTACTCTTCTAAATTATCAATTTGTGATTTCTATGAGTTTTTCCATTGATCTGATTTAGGTAGGATTTCACCCCTTCACTGTTTGTAAAGGAAACTGAAATAAAGCACTTGTTCTCCCAATCCAGCTTTTAATTAACAAAAGACTTCAATGTTAATGTGATCATTTGGGTTTTCCTTTGCTGAGGATACCTCAGTGTAAGGATCAAAACTTTGATCTCTTTCGTAGGTTTTTTTTTTCTTTTCTGACATTACCAATCAAAGAAGAAGTTAAAGTGGTTTCATTTCCCATAATACAATCATTTAACAAAATGTGTTTTCTCACTTTTATGGTTTAACCCCAGCTCTTGGCTAAGTACCAGCAGCCAGGTTGGACAGGACCGCAAGGATCATGTCGTCAAACTTTCTTGGCAAAAGCACAGTCTAGACAAGATGGTCCAGCACCCCGACCTGTAGAATCTTAAAACTGTCCAACACTGGGGAGTCCACTTCCCTGAGGAGATTATTCCAGTCTCTGTTTGTGAAAAATTTTCCTTTCATGTCTAATCAGAATCTCCTCAGTAGTAACTTGTACCCATTACCCCTCATTTTTCCATGGGACTCCTTGTAAAAAGAAGTCTTTATCCTCTTTGTAGTCACCTTTTAAATAGTGAAACATGATGATAAGGTCCCCCCTAAGCCTTCTTTTCACAAGGTTAAACAAACCCATTTAGATGGAGTGAAATCCTTAATTCTTTTGAGGATATACAGTATGGGTCTCCTAATTAGTACATCTTATAGAAACTCAACTTAAAAAAAGACCGGAGAAAGAGTGAAGAAAGTCCTTGTTTTAGGCTAAACACTACTTAGCAACAACAAGTCATCAGCATGTTATCAACATTATTCTCACACTAAACCCAAAATTTAGCACTGTCCCAGTCTGACTCTGCCAGCTGGCTTTAGAGATATTTTAGTATTTAACACTTGTCATATGTAAAAGGTGAAATGTTCTCCTCCAATACTTTTATTCACTGCTAGCCATTTCTCTTACCCTGCTATATACTGTCATTTCTTCAAGGAATAAGTCACTGTCTGGAACAAAAACTGTTTTTGAAAATAAAATTAATTTGCCTGTCTTAACCTGCACAGAGAAATCCCAGCAAATCCCAGTTCCTTTGCGAAAAAAATACTTAAGCATAACAAGATTTACCACTTCTTTAAAAGATTCTGGAAATGGCATAGTGCACAATGAGTATGCTTTTAAAAGCAATGGGTTTACTATGTTACTTTCTTACTAGTCTTAAGGAAGAAACATTCCTGTCTAGTAACATCCAGAAAAGAAAAAAAAAAAAGAAGAAATCATTATGAGAGCTGCATTATTTCAAGCACAGGCTGGTGAAAAAAAAAAAAACCCTACAGAGCAAGTTTTTCCCGTAAGTTTTCTTGACTTTTATTCCCAGGAGTGATGTTTATTCTATGGCCTTTGCCACTTCACATCACTGAGTATTTCAGTTCTTTCATCTATAAAAGAAAAAGAAAAGTAATATTGGCCTAACTCTCTTTCATGAGACAATGCAAAACTGGCCTCAGGGCAGTACCCAGAGACCTTCCATAGCCACCCTTCATGCACTGGGACTTGCTGGTTTTCATGGGGTGGGAACAGGCACTACAAATGTCCTGACAGCCTTTACATGTCAATTTTCCCCATTGACTGGGACTGGTTATTTGCAAGTGTTACAACAACACTGACCATGAGGAGCCCTGTAGTCTCAAGTATGATACTGTCACTTACTGGCTGCGATGACAAGGCCAGTTTAAGAAATATGGGCTTGCCCTCCCCACTACTCCAATCCTGCAGGCACCACTCTGTGCAGCCACGCTGTAAGCCAGGTGTGGGTTAAACCTCTGGAACAAAGTAGGGAATAAGAATTATCCTTTAAGCATGTATAGGAGATCCAGTTTGCAGCATCTCCACAGACAGTTGTAGCAGAAAAACCGAGGACCTGATGAGCTGTGACAGAGCGGGAAGGGCGAGGTGCTGAATGGTCAGAAATTGCCAGGCGGTCTTCATGCCAAGGGCAGCATCTCGTGGACTCACTAAAAAGTAATCCTGACTCACTAAGTCCCTTTAGCACTTTAAAATACACTTACATAGATCACTATTTTCACTGATGTGATGTTAGAAGCAGAGAGAAATTTACTGACAAGAAATGAAAAGTCAGCATCTGATACTACATGTGATGCTAAAAAAGAAAGGGAGGGAATAGAGCAACTGTACAACTGCTGTCAGTTTTCAGGAAATCTCATGCCAAGGTGTGTTATCATATCTCTTTGGTCAAACATTATTCAATTTGCCTAACAGCCAGTCAACTACAGATGCAAATTAATGTTCCTTACTCAGTAAATCTGATAATTTAATGATGTTCTATTTACTTATTTTAAACTGGCATGACGATTGCTGCTATGAATGCCTTTCTTCTCTTCTGTTTTAAAGTTATGTACGTGGCCAAAATGTTTGCTCTACTTCAAATTACGAAACCAATGCTCTCATTTACTGACACCACTTATTTCACATGACCACTGGGAATGTATTCATTATGAGATGAGTATATATTTCTGTTCAGAAAACTGAATTACGAATGCAGGTTTCCTTACCTGGCCTGCCATGGCACTACAGAGTGATACTGCCACAGCTCCTGAATTCTCAGCAAGTTCTGGGCTCCAGGGTGGGGTTATTTCCTTGGTGAGAAAGAAATGAATTGATACAGAGAGAGTTTATGGCATCTTCGTATCTTTTATTTACGGTAGATGCAATTTTAAAGAGAGGAATTAGATAGCAAAGTCATTGTGTGGTATGTGAATCAGGCTGGTTCTGAAATTCCAGAAAAGACTCCCTCATATAAAAACTCAGACTGTTTTTCCACAGGAGAGGAAGGACTCTGTTTAAGCTCGTATCTCCAGACAGAGAAAAACTCTTAGCTTTATCTGCCTTACTTTTTTTTTTTCTTTTTTGGCAGCTAGTGACTTAATTTCAAAATTATTAAAATAACTTAAGAACGTGCCATTGTTGAAAGGGTCATTCTTGCTCTCACCTTTTCATCAGCACTACAGCATGTGGGGGCATATTGCCAAATACATCAAAATATTAATCTTACTGAAAGCAAATCCTTCTCCAAGGTACGTGATTGTAACTGCCAGCACCAGTGAGGAGGTGGATAACAAGCTATCATGAAGCAAGTAGTGAAACAGAGCCATCTCTCCTATTAATGAGATCTCAAATTACCTGAAATTACTCACAAAACTTCTCTAAGTGACATTTTCCTCAGAAGTTTCTAGAGCCTATGCTCTTTTCTTTAGGCTTATGACTGTTGAAAGTCTTGCAGCCCTTCCGAAAATCAAGCAACTTTTACTTGGAAATGTTAATGATTAGTTTTCCTAGATGACTTGGATTTGAAGGATTTTCAAGGCATGGATTAAACAACCAAAAAACCCAAACAAAACCAGAAACTAAAAATCCATTGGAAAAAGTAAAGGGTAAGTTAAATTTCAGGTAGTCACAAGTATTTTATTTGCATGGTATTATAGTTCTTTTATTTTTCTGGATGAGCAAACTACAACTGTAGAATGGTGAGTATCCTCAGAACAACTGTGTCGTGAAGTACTGGGTCATTCAGAAAAATTCAGAAACTACAGAAATATTTTAAACAATTGCTCCCTGGAAAAAATGGGTCAAACTAACTGTGTAGAGTTGTACTGGTGAAAGAGGGAAGAGGAGGGAGTGAAAAAGTAGGTTTTTTAGCATTCTAGAGAGAGATAATATACTGTGGATAGTGAAGAAAACCCTTGTTTCCAACAGGGTTTCATTTAAATTCATCCTTCTCTCTAACGTTGACTTTACTACCTATAATATCTCCATGCAGCTTTCTTTCACATCTACAATAGTCACAAACGGAATGTCTAACTTCAAAGAAACAGAGACAGAAGTTAGGTATGCTAAAGTCCTACAAATTTCATTAAAATTTCTTGCTGAATGGTGGAGTGGGAGCTCTGTTACTTCTCTGTTGAGGAAGAAAACTGTGGTGTGAATTGACCTGACTCAGGGCCTGCTGAATCATCCGTGTGCCCTGGACACATCCCCTGTGCTGCCCAGCTGCTTGCCCAGCTGTTAGCCTGTGCAAAGGAAGAGCTATTGAGGACATCCACAGGTTTTCAAGAAAGCATAGCAAGGAAGGAAAACTAAACCCATGGAGCATGAGAAGAAACTGGGTTTATTCAGAACTGTAATTGAGGCACAAGCTGCTCTGCTCATAGCTTTGCTGGTCCTGCTGCCCATACAGCCCAATTTGTAATGCACTTGCCACTTTCCAGATTCCAGCCTGGACTGGGGCTGGGTGATGAACACCAGGAAAGGAGCTAACCTCTAGCCACAGGAGAAGTAAAAGCAAAGAATAATTTCTTGCCTAAATTCCTGAGCATTAACTGCTCTCAAGGCAGAAAGTGCAGTATTGACCCCAGCTGGAAAGTGCTACAGTAAATACTGGTTGTATCCCAAAAATACTGCAGGGTACCACTATAAATAATTGCACAGCACACCAAAATACATGTGATACTGTATTCTATGCATTATTACGAGGCATACTACATTGCAATATTGCAATATACTACTGCAGAATCACTAGGTGCAACAGGATAAGTAAAAGCACAGTTTATGGCCTGGAAAGGATTCCAGACAAGTATTACAGTGAATGCAGCTTTGCATTTTTAGCACATTTTTTGTATTAGCATAGTTTCACGTTCATATAGCAATATTTGTGTGCCTGTCAAATTTGGGAAAAGAGTCTAAATTAATGACAAAAGTCTGAATTGTCAAAACAATGCAGTTAGATCTACGGACTGGCACATTTCCTCTAAGCACTTTTAAAGAAGGTTCACAAGAGCTGTTCTATCCTAGAAAGCTGTTCTAATGCAAGCACTCAGCTAATTCATCAAATCTTGGTAGGGAGACTTTGCCATTTGAGATGATAGTGCCCCATTTTTACATTGCAGGTGGAAAAGAGAGCCTTTTTCTTGCCTCCTGGAATGGTTCAGAGGACTTAGGCTGGAATTCATCAAACTGCATAAGTATGTGCTCACTCTTAGATTCCTTTGTAATTATGAGGGCTGTTACTCAATACCAGGAATCCATTTGAACTACACCACTCTAAAACACACAAAATCCAAAAAATAAGCATACAAAGTAAATAAATTGACAGGTAATCAAATAATATGGTAATTATCACAGATAAGAAAGGACAAAACTCTAAATTTTGAGCTGGCTAAAACCTCTTTCCTTCCTCAGTGCATGAGACATTTATCTGTAAATAAAAGGTCACTAGTGAATAACTGTGAAGTTAAAAGAAATTTTTAGTAATTAAAAGCAGAGCTGAGCACTGAAATATTCCCTCCAGGGACACTTATTCAAATAGTGCCTTGTTCAAATGTTAGAGAATTTAGGCTAAAACACAAATAGTGATAATTTTCCATAGTCCACAGATGACTAATTGATTACTGATGAGTGATAGTTGGTTAAAATTAAACTAATTTATCAACTTTATATATAAATATTATAGAGCATGCTTTTAAAACCATAATTCATGATTAGAGAACTGTCCCAAATGTTTATAAGCCAAAAATCATGAAACTAACATTTAGAATTTTTCCCTGAAGTTTTTAATTCTTACTATATTGTTGTACAGTGGATCCAAAACTTGAATTAGTCATTAGTTTTGAAATACCTGTGAGAAAGCAATCAATTTATAAGAAAATGAAGTGATACTGCATTCTTTCCTCTGTCTCCTGCTACAGAGTGGTGTCCCACATCCAAAGTCTGCTCTGCTAGATACTGTATGAATATAAGACAAAAATGCAGTTCTGGCCCAAAAGTAGCTAAACATTTTAAGCAAAGAGCCTAGCAATAAATGATCAAAAATTGATACCACCTTTTATTAGCATGATTTTTAAATTCCTTGACATACGACATTCTGAAAAAGCAAAAATTCAGACTTCACTGCTTTGGAAGCACTGTCTTTGAGCCTGAAGTGACCTTGCCCTGAAACATAGAGTATTCTTCTAGGTAAGAGAATTAAATATGAGAAATGGATATTTATTTGGAAAATGGCAGCACTGAGACAATTGCAAGATCAAGGAAGATGGACCAGCAAAGTATCGCCATGTAGGCTGTTCAAAGGAATCATGGGGAGCTGAAATTCAGGGAACATCAAAACAGGAGGATACTAAAGGAACATGGCTGAAACAATACCTGGGACACATAGTTTTGACATTAGTTCCTCGGACAATGAGGAACAAAACCAGCCAAGGATTAAATTCATGAGGAGTAGGAGCCTATATTGGGAATGATCAGTGTATAGACAAGCAAGGACTTCAGCATATGAGCAGCTGTATGAGAAAATGAAAGGTTAAAGATATGAGAAAATTCAGCCTGTCTGAAAAAATTGTTTTAGATAAACACACACATATTCATACACAGATACACGTACACAAAAATATATTTACCTGTGCACGTGTGTCTATACACAGACACACACACAAACGCTTGTCAGTGGCAGGTCAAAAATACCTTGACAAAATGAAAAAACTTCTGTGAATGTCCCATTCTGTGGATGCCCCATCCCTGCAAGCGTTCAAGGCCAGGTTGGACAGGGCCCTGAGCAACCTGATCTAATGGGAGGCATCCCTGCTCATGGTGGGATCGGGGGCTTAGGTCCTTTCAAACTCAAGCCCCATGAATGCAGATTGTTCAACCCATGTGACTGCCTGATTTTCTGCAGATTGCAGCAATTTTTATTTTTGTTTCAAGCTGTGTTTGTTTCTCCCCAGCTCTTTAGCCTTCAGACCTTGCTCCTGACTAATCTCAACTGCAATAAGCTGCAGCAAGCATGCTGATGAGAAGTACAGCCTGAGCGTACGGGATGCTGAGATATGACTCTCAGAGAGAGATGTCAAGCCTCCCAAATGTCATTAAAGGTCATAGTGTCAAAAATTTTAAAAATTAGTTTCTTAGATGCACATTCTCTGAGGGGAAGTCTTAAACAGTAGTAGACAGATGGGGACAAGGAAACAGTTGTCATTGTTGAGGAAGGAAGCCCATGTGGTTTAAAGAACAAAAGAAAGTGTGGGAGCACAGGGAGCCAAATGTGTATGAGGCAAACCACAGCTGGCTGAATGTATTCTAGCAAAAAATGAATGAAGATTGTAGAGCTTTATAAGAATGATGGTAGAAAGGTAGCTGAATTAACTGAATACACTGGTCAGAAACTTACTGAGATAAGCAAATAGTAGGCTTAACTTTTACATTTTCTATTGGCCCCGAGGTGGCTCTTTTAACATAGCTGCACATCCAAGGACCTATGCTTTCTTTCCTGAATTGCAGAGCAATATTCTTATCAGGTATGAATATATTAGTGTGAGAGATCCATGCTCCAGCTGTGATTTCCATGTTTATAAATGGTTACAGATTGAGCACATAGTGTACGGAACATATACTTGAACTTTGACATCCCATATTATTGATTTGAACAAGTTTCCTTCAATGTCAATTAACAGTCCACCTGCAACAGGAGCATGTAGTTCCTATCATAGTGTTTCACAAAATTGCCCCTTATATATATGATCATTAACAGGAACAGTTGTGAACTTCCAACACAGAGTTCTCCCTAATCATTACTGAAGAATACAAAGGTTAATCTGGTTCCCCTTTTCTCTTTCTCTCAAGCAATTTCTGGCTTTCTGCAGAAATTTTATTAAAAATGGAACATATCTGGAGAAAAAAACCGTAACTACCAGCATACAAAAAAACAGCAATAGAAAGTTCATATTCATATTTCTAGTTGTCCCTGCTTCCAGTCCCATAGAGAATCCTACCACCTTGATATCTATAGATGTCTGTAATAACAGTTCTGTAAAGACAGGTAGGGTTTGCCTTTGGACTCTTTTCTTTGCAGCACAGATTGGAATGCATTAATTAGGAAAAAAGAAATCAACTAAAAAACCACAAGTTGGCTCTATTTGAAAGTTTACCCTGGAATGGAAATTGAATCTTTGTGACCTAATACTGTGTTTAAGTGACAGGCAATTCAGTTACTGGTTCTGAAATTATCAAAAACTGTTGAAGTGAATTGCAGCATTAAAAGTGGATCTGTGCCCAGGCATTAAACTATATTTCATTTAAAGGTTTTGGGTGGTTTTTTGGGGGTTGCTTTTTTTTTTGCAGGCTGAAAAATGGAATAATAGGAGATAATTAATTGAATATTAAGAGTAAGAATGGCAGGAGAGTATCCAATTTTACTTCACTCAGTCTTAGCTTTGTTTTAAATAGAGAAAAGTAATTAAATAATTAATTCCTCATATAATATAAATAATAATTGTTTCCAATCCTTATCTCATGTTCTCTATGAAAATAAAAGAATGCAAAATTACTATCATTATCTCCTGATGTTTTTGGCTCTTGATCAAAGATAAACCTAATCTGCTCTGCCTGTGCCTTATACTGAGATATTCTATTGGGAGTTGCACTGAAGCATTCATCATTTGTAAAGTTTCAGGTTGCTCTTTTTGTTCTAGTAAGGCATAAAGCTTTGTCAAACTTCTAAGGTATTTCTATCTAACATAATTAAAAATAAAACATTTGTTCAGCTTCCCTGTTTGAAATAAACACTGAACCCTTTGGAATAAAATAGGTGATCCAAATCTGAAACACAGATAGGAATTAAGAAAATTTTTTCGTTTACTTGAGGCAACATTGTTTACTAGCACGAATATGAGCACAATACTTGACAGAAGAAAAAAACCCCTGGGTTCCATCTCAAGATTTGGCAACGACTGTGGGTGAGATAAACACAATGCTTTCTGTTCTTGCTTTAAACTAAGGGTGCAGTCACAAAAACTGTGGGAGTAGATACGGTTTTGAAGTGCTTCAAGGGGAGAGCACAATAGAAGTAATGAAAGAACGTTTGTGGTGGTTCTGCAGTGTCACGTTGCTTTCACTTCACAGTGTGGTTTTCTTTCAAGTTCCAACAAAGCTCTTCTCTCATGCTGCCTAAGTTCTGCTAGCACCTTAATTCAAAAGTTTAGATAGAGAATCTAGCTTAAAAAGTTCAGAAGAAGTCAAGAAATCATGGCTGTAGCTGTCATGATGTTCAAAGTAATTTTCACTGTCCAAAATTCTCCAAGAGTAATGATAACCCAGTGACTGAAAGAACTGATTTTCAGGTAAAATCCACTAAGCAGTACAAAACCTGTATGATCTCTGTGATCTCTGTTGCAAATTTTGATGGTGACTTACAGGAATAAATAAAGTCACAGCTAGAAGTAACAGGCTGCATCTCTGATTTTCAGGTTGTTTATAAATTTGAGACATGCTGCACTCCTACTTTGCAGGGATGATTTACAAGACAATAGTGCTACCCATGGTACTTTAAAGGGAACCTGGTCCAGACAAATATTAAGGCTCAATAAGTTTTCATTAAACTTAGGATACGAAGAAATTTAAACAACAACAAAAAAATAAACGCTTCTCTTTTTCATTTTTCACATGAATCTGTCCTCCTTAAGGCAGCCCTATACTTAAAAGAGTATGTTCTTTTCTCCCTAACATGTATAAGTAAGTTTGCCATGTGGAGGAAAATATGCCAAACAGAAAGGCTTGCCTTCAGTTTGTTGTTTTGTACTGTGGTAAAAAGTGCTGGTTGAAGGAATTCCTGAAAAATACAATTGTTTAACAATTCTGTTTAGTGCTTTGAAATGGCAGCCCTGGACTTTATCCTGTAAGTCCTCATAAGAGTGATCCTCACTCCTGCAAGCAGTACAGCTGGACAGAGAAACAGATCACTGTTTACCATACATTTCCATTACATGGAAATATAAAAGGGCTGATGAGCTATATTGTTTTAACTATTCATGCCTCTTCCTTCTTAAAAGCTTTGAGATAACATGTTCAGTCTTTAAAAGTTCCATTCCAAATGGTACCACAAAATCCAGGATAATTTTATTTGCAAGCAACATGCATTGAACGGCAGTGATCTCTTCCAGGTAGGGGTCCCATCACAGTTATCCCACTTTGTGGGACCGAAGCACACTGAAGGGTCAGGTTATCCCTAAGTGCTGAAAAAACAGCTTCCCATTATCCCTAGCCTAGGGCAAGAAACAGATAAATATCACAAATTATCCAATGCATGTATGAAAGACGTTTGTTTTTTGAACATATAACCTTTTTTTCATGATGTCTGGAATTAACTTTAATCCTGATAATTTTCACACTGTACAAGTGCAGTATAAAATGACATGTGAATTGGTTATGAACCTATCAAACCTATCAAACAAATACTGCTGTTAAACATCCATCTTTAAGAGTCTCAAAGCAAAGGTCTTCTACATCATAGAATCACAGAGTGGTTTGGTTTGGAAGGGACCTTGTTCCACCCTCCCTGGACATCTTCCACTAGACCATGTTGCTCAAAGCCCTGTCCAACCTGGTCTTGAACACTTCCAGCAATGCAGCATCCACAATTTCTGTGGGCAACAACTTCCAGTGTCTCACCAACCTCATACAAAAGAATTTTTTCCTAGTATCTAAGCTAAACTGACTCAGTTTAAAGCCATTTCCCTTTGTCCTATCACTACACACCCTGGTAAAAAGTCCCTCTCCAGCTTTCCTATTGGCTCCCTTTAGGTACTGGAAAGCTGATGTATGATCTACCCAGAGCCTTCTCCTCTCCAGGCTGAACAGCCCCAGTTCTCTCAGCCTGTCTGCACAGTTGAGGTGCTCCAGCCCTCAGACCCTTTTTGTGATCTCCTCTGGACCCACTTCAGCTGCTCCTGGCTGGTACCAATGTGAAACAACAGCAGCAGGTAATGGTCAGTGGGCTGTACAAGGGCTGGCAGTCTGTCAGTGACTCTCATGACACAGCCCCTGGTGTGCCTCTCGAGCACATGGGTGCCTCCCTCTGTACCTGGCAGCAGAATCACCCACTGCTATCACCAGTCCCCTTTTCTCTGCACAAGTTGCTACACAGGGAGCAGATGGAGCTGCCTTACTCAGTTCCAGAGATAATCCTGATCTGACAGGTGTTTACTCTCCAGAGTGGTGAAGCGGTTCTGTGAGGGCACCTCAGCCTTCAGGGGAACTCTGTTCCTCCTGCAGATCCTGGCCTGTTCAAACTTCCATTCTTCTGCATTACTGCCCCCCTCCCTCTGTGTGTGCTGGGGGGGAGCTTTTGCCTCTTTGTCCCTGGGCTGTGGGTCCCCTGCAGACTGTGCTTGTTACCAGCTCCCTAACTCCTTCTCAGTGTCCCTGACATCATGCAGCCTTCATGTTTTGCAGCTCAGTCACCAACCACAAAAGCATAGGGTACAGACACTGCAATCTCCACTAAAGATTGATGATAAAAACTGGATGGTACTTTGTAAGAGGTTACAGCCAGAGTAGAAAAATCCAGGGTGGTATTAGTTCTGATTCCCTAAACCCAACCCACAGTATTCACAGTATGATTTAATTTGGTGATTCTGGATAATTTTTTTAAGTTAACAAAAGTAATTTGAAAGTTTCTCATTGAATGTCATATCTATAGTCCCTGAGCTCTTCAGTGGATTTCAGAGATGTAAACACATTTCACACCTAAAGACACCTCACTGACTGAAATATGTAGTGAGTTGAGCTAGATATCTCCTGCTGTACTCTTAGGGCCAAAACAGCACAGAAAGTGTGGTACTGTCAGTGAATTAACTTTAGATTTGACCTACAGAGGCAGGTTTCTGTGGGGTAATGTTAAGTAATTCACTATGGGCTTATTGAGTCCTGAGGTCTCTTGCAAACAAAGCTGTCAAATTGCAAAGGTGCTCTGTGAAATCACCTACTGTACATCAGACAGTGCACTGAGACTCCAGTGTTCATCCTCTGCCAAGTTCTCAGACATGAACAGCTCATGTTTAACCTCACTAAAGACCCTTTTTTTTGACAGCAGAATGAGAGCTGCAACAGACAGAAGATTGTAATTGAAAGTAAAAGGTTTACGAAACTTGTATTAGACATTAATGCTAGCCTGGGGGTCTTTAGCTCTTGGGTGACATGAAAAAATATGGCAAATACACAAAACCATTTTACATAATGACAGTCCCATGTCTTGTAAGCAGTCATTCTGCTAAAGGGCAAGTTCCTGCTCCCATTTAAGTGAACAGCACAATTTCCATGAATAAGAGTGGGGCCTTTACACAGTTTTATTCACCTTTTCTTTTCTTACATGTTTTCTAGTCTGATTTTCATTCTTTCCTCTCTTTCTCTCTTTTATATTTTTTTCAAATTAACTGAGCAAAATGTAAGTCCTGAAATACTTTTAAATTATAGTAAAACAAGACCTTTCACTAATTAATTTATATGTCATCAAAATGAGCAGCCCTTCATTTCAGACAAAGAGCAAATTTTAATGCTCAGAGAGATCAACAACACGACCATGAAATCTGATGTTTTCCAGATAAAAAGTCAATAAATAACTAATAGGCCCACCAAATATCTGCCTCAGAAGCATCTTATAATTGTATCTTATTATAGCTTATTATTAAGCATCTGTATTAGAACGAGGAATTTCTGAAACATAGCAATTACTGTCTTTTCACATGAAGTTTGAAAGCAAAAAATGCATTAGGATGCTCAAAAGAAATGTAATTATATACTGTAAAACTTAAAGTAGTTGAGTAGCTTTATCTTAACTCAGGAGGAAAGAATACTGTCTCAGAAGGAAAAAAAAAGAGTTTTAAAGAGATATTGATTCTTGTTCTTTAAAGTAGACACTAACTATATTGTGTCTGCTATAACTCAGTGAGAGGATATAAGTCATTCCAGAAATTCAAATTTCTACTGAAACAGTGTTACATGAATTGGAAACATTAGCAGAAAGACAGGAAGTATTTTCCAACTACCTTCACCATAGCTTGGTAGGCTAGTAGTTGATGAATGAAATAAAAAGAAGAATGAAATCGAGAAATAAAGAATGAAATAAAGATCAAATGCACAATATCCTAGTGACAGAATTCCTTGCACCACACACCAATATGCTTGCAGGGCATTTATATAAAACTTTAAATATTCACTAGAAGTATTTCCTCAACAGGGCCAGTTTTACTAGTAAAGCAACAACACAGTGTTAAGTCAGTCAGAAAAAGTAAAATGGACCACCTTTACTATGCAAAAACCTCTTTGCAGTTACAAAGTTGGTGGTGGTTTTGTTTCCACCTATGTCTATTGTAATATGGACAATCCAAGGGGTCAGGAACTTGGGTTACATAGAGGAGTCGTTGCTAGGCAAGATTTCCTGTTGTAAAAGCTGTGAACACTATATTCAATAAATCTGAAATATTGAAGGTATATAGAATTTCTGGGGCTGCAAAGGCCTTGTGGGCACTGTGTGACCCTTGCTAGGGACCTTCTGAGGGCTTATTACACAGTTGAAACTGAATATATAATATAATTCATGCTCAGGAAGGCTGGGATGTCCTGACAGCATCAGACTTCCTCTGCACAGGTGAAGAGCAGCATGCACATGCCTGGGTAGTGATTACTGGAAATCCCAAAGATGTTAAGGGTTCCAGATGAAGATCAGCCAAATTAGAAGCATGAGATCCATTAGAATTACCATCTGGAAATTCTGGCCTTTAAAATTTGCACAATCAGGGAGAGGACTCACCTCAGAAAACCTGAATATATAGAAGCTTTTTATTAAAAACTTGTCAGGGCTTAGAAAAACACCTCATAATTATGAATGCTGATGAACTTCAGTCAGCCAGAATCAGGGAACCACAGTAGGTTCCCTGAGCCCTTCTCACCCTTGAAATCCACTTGAGCAGAATGGACAAGGCTAATAGAAAACCTTCTTACGATCTGATGCAGAGTTGACATAGAAAAAGTGTGTTATTGGTATACAAGCTAAATTCAGATGAAAAGCCAAGTAAAAACTAGTACTTACTGTAGCTTGCTCATCAGTAAGAAATTCCACTTACCCTTGTAAGGTGTTGTTTTGCAGAAATGGATAAATGCCATCTGTTATCTACTAGAGTATCAGTATCTCACGAAAAACATTAACTTACAACAGAAGATCTCTCATTGGGAATGGACCCCTGGCTCATACATAATAACTATTGAATACAAAATTTAAAATTGCCCATTCCAACTTTATTCTGTGATCAAAATTTTGCCACTGTGGATTTCTACTTAAATAAGAAAAAAATATAGGAAGTAACATTTTAGATAGGAGTCCTTGTAGAAATTAATCTCTAGAAGGAGAGGTTCATTATGACAGCAGTTAATTTACATGAAGAGAAATCAACCAAACATTCGAACTGATCAGAAACACAACATTTTCATATTGCTTACTATCTGGATAATTTTAATTCCCAGGACTTCACTCTATGGTCTGTTTTTCTGACCTCTAAGCTTCTGGATTTTAGCTACAAGCAATGTGAAAATACAGAGGAGAAAAGCACTCTTTCGGCATTTGGCACGTTTTAAAGCTATCAAAAAACAGTGGTTGGGAATCGGCCCTTTCCCAAGGCACCACAATACTTACTGCCATTTCTTGATTGTTCTGAAAACCTTGGCATCCACAAATCTTCCTCTGCTCTGCCATGTTGGGGAACCTGGTATTGTGTTCCACAGGAGCTGGCAGCATCTCTCCTGGTCCCTTCTGCCGTTTTACTGCGTGCTGCCCTGCGGTGTCCGAGTCACACACACATGCGGCTTCGTGGCACACGGCCAGTGGAGAAGCCTTTGAGCAATTCAGATCTCCTTTAGTGTGTGGTTCACAAACCACAGAAGCCCTTCAGAGCTCTGAGGCTGAAATAATGCTCACAGGGATGAGCTGCTAATAGAGTTTCCTAATGCCTGTAGTATGAGCCAGGCAACAGCAGCCATGTGCTTCAGTAAAGAAAACCTGCCTTACCTGGACTAATGTAACATTGATGTGTTGCTGGTGGTGTGCAAAAAAAGAACAATGAAATATTTCCTTCTTTCTCCAGTTACTATTAATTTGTAGTGCCAAAATGTAGAATCCAGTGATCAGAGTGATAACTCAAGCAGACACTAAAAAAGCTGATAGAACAGCAGAAAGTTATTTTCTGCAAACTCTGTGGGAAGCTTCTGAACCTGAGATTTAACCTCAGGATTCGCACAATTACACAAAAATGATTTAAATAGCCCTGTTTAAGGAAGTTGGCCCACTAGTACTGCAACTAAATTACAGTTGGTCAGTTGATTAAAGACAAAGGTATTCAGAAATGACTGGATTTGAGGACCACAAAAATCCAGCCACAACAGCTGGGCCGGAATAGGCCAAACTTTGACCACTACTCTTTAGTAATAAGTGCCCTGGTTTATGATCTTTGAATGTCAACAGCTGGGATCAGATGGAACACAAGCAAAGGCAAACTATGGATGTGAGGAAACAAAGATGGAATGTTGCAAAGATATTACAGGGATCAAAACTGGACTGACTGCAAATCCCAAACCAGGCTGCAAGAACAAAAGACCATTTTAATGGCTGGAAATTATTTGTAATATATTATTCTCCTCACATAATAAAGAGGAAATCTCTTTTTTCCCTTTTACTGTGGTCTTATATATTGGATTGAAACACTTCCTTCTGGTCCTCTCTGCCAAATCTCAGTATCAGAGGAAATATCAGCTCACTATTGTTACTATATAATTTAGCTGAACTTCATCTAAGACCAGTCTGTAGAACTATTGTGCCAAAAAGGAAAAAAAAAAAAATTCGTATTCTCTTAATTTACTACATGTCTGTTTTAAATAAACCTGCACAGAAAATGAGATTCATTTGGAGAATGTAAAGGACTATAAAGAGCTAAACAAGGCAATATGTAGTAAGCAGCCTCTGCAGGTGTCTAAGCTCCACATAGGCCAGACATACTCACTGTCATCCTGAATACTACCTGATTCTGCACTACGTAAGGCTGTGACTGTAATTGATTTTCTGGGTCAGCAGCCAAACTGAAATACTGGAAGCAAAAAGTGGCTGTTTCTTTGGTCCCTGCTCTGGACTGGGAAAAGAACAAACTTGACCTGGGGTTCCCATTTCTCTGGGAGAGAATGAACATCCAAGCTCTATGGACATCCAAGCAGGAGGGCAAAGCTGGACAATGATGCCTCTCCTGTTAAAGCTGTGCCAGCAGCAGTGTGAGTGCCAAGGCTGTGTTCTGCCAGGGACTTGGTGGGCCAAAGCAGCCAAGACAGCAGGCTGAGAACCCCAGAGCCCATAACCTCTGGCTGGCTGGGCCCAAGAGATGGGGCCAGAAAAAAGAAGAGACTGCTCCAAATTTCCTCTAACTTTCTCCTCAGAGACACTGTCTTTTTGTAGAGGGTGGTGTTGTTTCTAAGATCCTCATGCTGAGATTAAATCCAAATTCCATAATCCCTGAGTTAGTGGGTAAAAGAGGGGTAACATGATTAGAGTTTATCTCCAGGCTACTTTCTCCTCACCTCAAACAAATTCTGGCCTTTTACTAAAAAGTGGAACCAGCTTTAGGATCAAAACTCCATTTGTGATGAATTTGCAGTCACTAAAAATGTTACCCAACTCTATTGACTAAATTGCAGGATAAGGCTAGTCTGATCCTCCCATTAAGCTCAAGATTATGCCAACATTTTCTCAGTGACTTTACAGAGCTTTACAGCAGCCAAATAATTTGACCAAAGAGGCCAAAGCTGAAGTCATCAACAAGTAATGTGAAAAAAAATCACAGTGAAGTTGTTAAGCAACTGCTACAACCTTTTTTGGGGTATGGCACAGGATAGAGGCACTTAATTGTCTCCAGAAATGATGAAGGTATTGTATATGAAATCCAGGATAACTGTTAAGCTTATTGTGAGCTGACACAACTTGGCAACAAATTATTTCAGCCTTTCACTAAGATTGCCAGCACTCTGTCATTTGACAAACCTCTAAGAAGACACGAAGACACGAATATTTGTTTTTCTAGATCTCAGACAGCTTTGGGTTTGCAAAGCTACATAAATGAAACTCATGAAGTCCATGACAAATCTACAAATCCCACCCAGCCTATTTCTCTTTAACTCCCCTTTGTGGCAGTTCAAATTCAGGAGACGTCAGCCTGTTGCTAGAGTAGATTTATGTTTCTGGAACACTCACCTGAGGTCAAACGTTAGCTCTAATAACTATTTTCTATTTCCATACAAAAGAATGTTTACTGGTCAATACTGAGCAACAGAAGGATACAGCAGGCTCATTCTTTCTTCAAGCCTCAAAATACAGTTTTTCTCCAAGTATATACATATAATAGGGATTCCCACCTAACTTCAAATCCTTTCCTGTTAGTATTTTTAATGTTCCTTTCCACACTCAAGTTGTTAAGTTGTTCTGTGAACTTTACTGTTGAACATGTTGATCTTTAATCTCAACATTTGATCTCTACGCTTTCCTTTCTTTCTTTAGCAAATTATTTATTTTGGTCTTCATCAAAACTCTGAAATTCCTCTGTTTGTCCATTTCCCCAAGCCCCTTTTTCAATTACTTCTGCTGGCAGCTGCTGCTTCTGAAAATTTGCCAGTAACTGCTATGCACTAAGGAATAAAAAGAAAAAAAAAAAAAAGTGGGAAAAAAANGGACTCTGTTGGCTTCACTTGAATCAGCCATCCCTGAGCTGCAGTGTTAGGTAACTCCTTTGGGGACATGTAATGTTAAATATTGATGGATATCCGATTATGAAGCCGAAATAGTGAATATTCATATTGGAAACACAACCCCAGGAGATTTGCTTAGCATATAAAGGAACACAAACATTGTTGTTAAACCAAAGTATGCTCTAAGCTGCAATATTTTATGTAAGCTTAATTAGAATGGGCATACTAAGGCTTATTAAACATAAACTTTTAAAGGCTCAGATTTGGCCCAAATGCAAATTCCTCTCTCCTGAAATTAGAATTCAATTTGCGGTCAGTTTTAAAACAAATTAGAAATACAACCTGCTTTCTTAGAAGACAGGGTGACCCTGGTTTTAGTTTTACAGTTTTATAATCAAGAAACTGATTGTAGTAGTCACTTCATTACAACTCTCAGCACTTTAATGGCTGTTTGATCCTGAACAGCCTCAGCAAAGACAATGGTGTGTTCATCACGGAAGTTTTTACAGATGTTTGAGCTGTATGTTGAATCTCCATGTGCCAGCCTGGATCCCGACAGCTCTGGGGAATTCATCATGCGTGAGGCCAACATCGCTGCTTTCCCCCAGATGGAGGAGGTTGCTGCAGTTACAGCCAAGCATCCACACACGCCCTGACAGAAAAGGGGGGCAATGTTTGTGTAAGGGAGGACGAGGCAGCTCGGGGCGTGAGGCCCCAGAGTTACCCTCTCCTGATCAGGGGTTGTGACTCTTCTGACCCTGATGGTGGCAAAGCTGTGGCTCCTGCAGGCTCCCTGTGGTGGACGCTCTTTCCTTGTTGACCTTGTCACTGCAGAGAGTGGCGGGGAATTTTTCTGATGTAACATATTCAGGTTTTCTCATCCTGTCCTCCCCTTGCCATCCCAACAGGCTTTCCGGCATGGCTTGGATTAGCCTTAAGTTTTTGTGGTTTCTTGTTTCAGATTTTGGTCTGGCCATTTGTCATCCTGGTTCTGTTTCTCCTCTCTCTGTTCTTAGAATGACAGAACACAGGATCACCTCTTTGGATAAGATTATAAATGCTTCTCTGTCGAATTGCCAGTAATGAGTCTCTGCCAAATTTATACTCTAAAATTCCCCAAGCAGCAATTTAATTACATTATTTTGGATACAGCACCATAGCAGCTGCATTCATTTGATGAGGATTCATTATGGTTTATGGTGAAAACAATGGCAAATTAGCTCTGGTGTGTTTTGGAATTTGCTCTTTATTTAGTTTAGAATAGCTCTGTTTCAGTGAGCATGACTCCCAAGCCCATTTGATCCTGCAGTCTGTGAGAAAGTGGGAAAGCTCTGACAAAAGTTTTTAAAAATCAGATATATCTACACCTGTTGCAGCTCAGCTGTTGAACTCCTGCTGGTTTGCAGTTAAAAGGGAATTACCAGACAGATCCATTCTACTATATTTCAAAGAATATTACAGGAGTATTTCCAGTTGCGTATAAATCAAAATAAATACATAAATAACAAATCCTCAGTCTTGCCCATATTTTTCATGGATGAATCTTTTCTGCAGAAAAGTATTATATCCCCACCAGAAATCTAGTATGGGTTCTCAAGGAAATCAAAACCAAATGACTTCTACAACTACTTCCAAGCTCAAACTTTAAGCCAGCTTTGTGAATTTTTTTTTTTTTTTGACTCTCTGGAGGATTTCTAGTAAGTTAGGGGGTGACATGAAGCCTAATCATAGGGCAAAATCCACAGGTGGGGTGTAAAAACCTCCTAAGATCAAATTTATTCTCCTACCACTATTCTAAACAAAAGCCACAGCTTCACACTAGAAGCTTTTGCCAGAATGCCAGCATCATGTGAGGGGCATAACTTCTACAGGGAATTTTTGTACTGAAAAAAGTCTTTCTATAGACAGTTATAGTACCACTTCTGTATCTCTAGTTTATTTTGATTTGCTTATCGATACTGGTAGTTTTAATGGTAAAAATAATTTTTGGCCACTGAAAAACAGAAGGAAAAAGAAAGTTTCTGGTTTCAGCTTTCCTCAAATTCTGTCATATTTGTACATCTTAAGCAGTCCATGGTGATAAGGAGAACAACCCTTAACAGAACTGAACATAGAGAAGTTGCTGTACCCCCTTTTGTTATACTCACTTAAGGGCTGTAGGTGGAATTGCTTCTCCTTCCTTAGGATAATATTTAAAGTTCATTCAATCACTTTCCTTCCTGTCCTAATCTGTCAGATCCTTGTCTTTACTTTGTGCCAGAACCAGACTAAGTCTGACCCATCACTCCATAATTTCAACTTGCTAGACCTCCAGGAAATTATCCACTTACTGTGCAGAGTGTTTTTTTTAATTGCTCTTGAGAGCTGGCATGGCTAGGGTGGGATTGAACAGGCATGGCACAGATGCTGAGGAGGACGTAGGGATGAACTGCTACAGGAAGGGGAAAATGGTGGGTGCACGGAAACCAGCCATTAAATTGTTATTGCTGCTGGGAAATTGCATTTAAAGCACCTAATTCGTGCATCTACTACCAGCATCGAGGGCAGAGTACACTTGTGCAGTCCATGGAGACTGCTGGGTGCCTAAAGAGGGAGGAAATGGAGCAGACTCCCACCTCAGGCCTGCACAACTGCGCTGTTGGGGCTGCTCACAGACAGCAAAAAACATAGGGAATCAGTTCACCAAAGGGTTGCACAACTACTGAAGCTGCTCCAGTGGGACGATAGCACACACAGAAAAGACAGGGAGAGCAACATAGCAGAAAGAACAATTTTTGGTGGCAGCAGGCTTGTTAAATCAGTTCAGTTATCCCATAATATACCTTCAGTGCTAAGAATACAAGTAAGGAAAATCCTAAATTGTCAATGATAAGTAATAAATAAACAAATAAATAATAATGAAAAAATCCAATAACCTTTGTTGAAGCAATGCGGGATTTTGGTGGTCTGCCTGAGGCCAGAATTTGGTATATACTACAAACATAAAATATACAGCACAAGTAGAGAGCCAAATTTTAAAGACTGAACAGGACACCTTTTACTCCCACTACCAAAGTGATACTGCTTCACAGCAGTAGAAAAGAATTACATGAATTCTGAATCTTAAAAAAGAATACTGAAATTATGTATATAATATATCAGAAAACAAAACACCAAAGCTTCAAAACACTTCTCTTGTACCTGGCACACCCAGTTTAAAACAGCTTCCCATTATGGAAGCACTTAGCTTCTCTGGGGTTTATGACAGACTTTCCCTAGGAATTTTGCTGTAGAAATAATGACTCAGAGAGAGCAGCCTTGAGACACACAGCTTCCAAGATCGGATATTTGCCTGACCTTGCAGACCTCCTCAGGAAGGAAATGAGTTCCTCCAAGGAAAACACGTGACAGCAGATTCAGAGTCTGTTCTGCGAGCAGGAGTCATTCAATGAGGCACTCCAGTCTTGAACTTCAGGGTGAGCCGGGGTTCCTACTGTGCTTACAACATGTCAGAAAAGAACTCCAAACCAAACTATATGAACAAACAAGCATCCTCCCCTTTACTTTCTGTTGTTTCCTTCCTTGGAGTGACAGTTTCACTGCAAACTATAATCAGAGTCATTACAAAATAAGCTCTCCCACACCTGAATTTTTAACTTGTGACAATCATTTACCTGTAACACAACAATTTACTTGTACCCCTATACTGCAAACACTCAACTCTGCACACAATAAATGCAAAAATTAGACTAAAATAGCTACCTAATTTATTAAAATTATTTTGATATTGTACACATTAAAATCTGAAGCCTTCACTGTTGAAATGAAGTATTATGAGATTTAATAGTAGAACTCCAAATTGGTTTTATTTACTGTTTCTCTTTTATTTTTCCTAAAGTGTAGTAGTGACTTTGACAGAAAAATTACACTGCTTTCAAGTGAGAGTATGCTAAATGATTTAGGAAGAGCAAGAACCCATTTAAAACGACTCAAAATTCAGACTTCATTTAAATGTTTTTCATTTGTTCAGCAAAATGTTTTATTAGCTTAGCGCTCTCTTTACCCAACACCTTCTAACAAAAAACATTACCAGAAAATTATTAACCTAAAGAGGTAGTATTACTCAGAGTAATTCACTGTATGTTCAGACAAACGTTTTCAACTAGCATAAATATGAACAAAGCTGGAAGTAATCAAGTAAATTAAGGGGGTAAAAAAAGATTGCTCTGATAATATTCTTACCCCAAAAGAACTGCAGTAATTAATAGCATCCTGCCTGCATAAGAATTTCAGTGCGTTGAAATTTCAGAAGCATGTGTCTACCAAGTCTGAAAAGAAAGCTTATTCAGGAGAGGCAAAAAAAGTGCAAAAAACACAAAAAGGCTTCATGATGCTGCTCTGTTTGGTGGATTTGACTGGAAAGGTCAGTTTTTCCTCAAGACTGATCATAAGAAATGCTCAAAAGAGGGTGAAAACATTACTGTATGGCTAATATAATGCCCTTTCCCCCACAAGCTTCAGCATATTTTTGAAGTTGAAGGCTGTAATCAAAGGCAGGGGAAAGAACAATGTTTGCCCATACTTAAAGGGGCACAGGCAAGAAAAGATTGAACGATCATATAAATTCACCCAAAGTTTGCATGACCTCATAGGTCCTTTTGGTAAGGTAAAGGCTATAGCCTTATTGACCCTTGGGGTGAAAAAGGGCCTCAATGCAGGAGCTCCCTCACATGACAGATCTTTCAATGTGGCTGAAATGAGTTTTATTCTGAAATGAGATGAGTTGTAACCCTTGCTGCCAGCTTTCCAACAGCAAACACTTGCTCACAAAGCAAATGCAGCTCACTCCCACCAAGCTGAAGGGCATCCTGTGCAACGGGAGAGCCCCAGCACTGGTAGGGCCATCCTGGAGTGACCCACTGCCCCAGCAGCCCTCTACACAGGGGAAGCAGGAATGACCATATGGTCACCAGGAGATCCATGACTACTGGAAAAAACATAGGAGCTTTCACTCCCAAGCATTCACTTCAATCCATCTCTTACCTATCTGTACATATATTTTTCCCCTTTTACAGTTTACAGAATATAGTCCAGTTCATTATATTGGGAAAGGCATTGAAAATATCTATTTTTGGATTGAGAATTTTAAAGGGTTTTTTCCTTAAAACAATGTCATTCAGATATTATTTGCAGTATTTTAACAATTACTCAAATTATTCCTTTGAAGGGATTTCTTGCACACAAGTGTTTCAAGTCTTTGGACTAGAAATAAAATATTTTAAATACCTATTCAGATGAAACTTCATTCATACACTGATCAGAATGTTCTCTTCTCTTTACTAGGATAGATATTGCTCAAATTCAGTTTGAATGAGTTATAATCTCCATATGCTGCTGGCTTAATTTGGAAATAAATTTTGCACACGCTGTCATTAGCTATAGCTTAACAAGTTTGCTTAATGCTTCTACCACAGGACACACATGTTGAGAACAGTTGCTCATCTTTAATCTCTTTCAAAGTTTGACAGTATCATAACAAATAACAAAACTTAGGTTTATAGTCTCACAGTTCAGAATAGCCAGGACATCCCCAGAAGCGCAGAGATGAGTTTGGGCGGGGAGAGGCTACTGAAGTGTAGGGACCTGTGGTCTCAGGGTTTCAAAAAATAAGACTGAGATTACATTTAGACAGGAAATTTTCAGTTCTCAAGAAATGCAAACTTTGTGAGCATGGAAAAAAACGCAAACCACTACACCCTCTTGCTTTCAGTCAAACCGACAGAACCTTGTTCATGTAATAAATACAAAAATATAAATAGCCCGAAAATTCTGGAAGCGTGATAGTCATAATTGAGATGAAAAGGGGAAAACATTTCTGCAGAACCATATTCCTGTCTATGGACTCATTGCTTTTGTCTTTTTCTGATCCTCTTTGATTTCCAGTGGGTCAGAATCTCAGTGAGCTCTTACAGAGGAGTCACAGCGTATGTACAAACACAGGTGCTGGTAGGGGGCACAGAATTTTCTAAATTCTGAAGTGCAGTTCTAGCTACTACAAAGACTCACATCTTGGCAACTGGGAACAGCTGAAAATGTACGTATTTTTAATTAACTTTTAATGGAGAGGACCTGTAAGGTACAGGAGCAACCCAAAGGTCCAGTCTTTCAAGCATGTTTGTCTGAGGCACTAAAACAGGCCTGTAGATGAGCCCCTTCCACTGTTGTAAACTCAGATATTACATAGAAACAACATACTGCACAAAGGAGAAATATGTAAAAAAGTAATACTTCCATTCCAGCCAGTAGAAATTAAAAGACAAAAGGCTATCAAAAAAAGCAATCCTGATGGCACCATCAAGGCCCATCTTTGAGAAGGTCAGTGATATATTACATATTTATTAGCTAACCAAGATATTATAAGCATCCTACTGGTGAAAACAATGCACTTTCAATGAAGCAATTGTTCTCTAAAAGGGTAAGGATTACTTAAGTGTGTGTTTTCAGAAGGTGTAAGAATAACTCAATATAATCACACTATGATAAAATCAAATTTTCTTTCATTTTTCACTGACTTGAGACAACTGGAAAACAGATTTGCAAGGGCAACGTTATAAACAAGATGTGAAAGCTGTGAAGGGCAGGAATCCCCTTGCCTCAAGTCCTTGATGTGGGTGTTTGCTCTCAAGGGCAACAATGTCCTTCTTAGCGATAGAAAAGCCTTCTTGCATGGACAGTCAGAGGATGCCTACAGAGATAGGGGTCTGGATGACTGGTTTTGGGGAGAGGTAAAAACAGGAGAGAAAGGGAACACACAGTCTTGTCACCCATATCAGGCTTTTAGTCCAAAGTGTGCTTTAGCAACCCAACATGGCTTTCCAGTCCATGACCTACTGCAGGAATTTCCCTTGGCATGGACTATTGAGGCTTTCCAAATTAGGCACAGTTTCTGTTTGGTATAAACCCTATGTAAGGTTCATGGTGTTAATGACACATCCAAGTAGTCTTGTTTTGATAGGAAATGTGCATTTTACTGAAGAAAGAGGACCAAAGTAAAACATAACAGATGAACACTTGCAAAGCCCAAAATTGAAAGTAGTATACTGGGATTGTTGCTAAATTTGTGTGTGTTTTAAGATCAGAAAATGTAAAAAAAAAAAAAAAATATAAGATGTCATGAAAATTATTCAATATAAGATGGAGAACTAAAATGCTTTAGTTCTCCATCTCCATCTCATGCTCCTACAATTGTGTGTCATTACTGGTCAGAGTTAAAACAATTTGGGTTTCTCTTTGTGGAGCAATTTAACGTATTAAATTAAGTCTTGAAAAATATCTGAATAATGAGTGTTCTGCAGTGCTTATTTGGGAGATATTTACATCCAGATTTTGCGGTGGGTTTTTTATCCTATTTAAAGTCTATTATTAATAACCTTCATATTTGTCTGAAAATGTATTTTCTGCCATATTATTTTTTAAAATATTTTCATTCAAATGAGGTTATGTTTTAAAATAAGTTCACAATATACATACTTAAAGTATAGACATACACATTTATGCCCTGCACACACCTCCCAATGCCACTGAAGACTGTTCAAGCCTACTGTCCACGTTGAGCGATCTTAGCCTTATGCTCTCAACTATCTTTATCATTCCCTGGTAAAGCACTAAAACAGTTAACCAACTCATTCTATTTATCAGTTATAACAAAATGCACGGTTATGCTAAAACCCATAAATATTCTGCTTCTGAAGACTACTTGTTTGTTACTTTTCCTGTTACCACCACTATCTTTGTTACTCTGGTAGGCAGACTACATTTCCTAAACCTGTGCCCAGTGTTCTTAAGCAGTTTGTTGGTTTGCCTTTATACTCATCTACTTGCTTAATTTCCAAATTTATCACTTTATGATTTACTGTTTCTACACACAAATCCTCATTCCAAGGAAGTATTCATCATGAATTATATTCCACCAACAACTTTCAAGTATTGTATTATCTAAAAACACATTCAATGAAGGGTCAGCCGAGAGGTCGTTACAATAGAGCAGTTTAGAGCTTGAACATGGACTTGAAGTCTCTTGTCTGAAGAATTTGGACCAGAACCATGGAAAATTATGACAATATATTTTACTCAACTTTTACTCTGGCTTCCCCAGAAACTAGAGCCGTGAGAACAAAGATAATAATGCTGCACTAGTCACGATTTTGTTTAATTCTTTTGTTCTTCCTGAATAGATTAGACCTTCGACACTATCATTTCCACTAAAATTGAAGGAAATAAGTAGTATGTGAAAGACTTGCCAACTATTAAATTTGTGAAATTAGGTTAAAAAAACTATGGCTTATATTATTTAAGGAAACTTGGGCAGACAAAACCCCCTAATCTCATAGTATTTAGAATTATTGTAAAGTCATAGTTCATTATCCACAGTCATACACATGAAGAACTTCAAAATGCGTCTAAAATAATAATAAACACACACACACTTCCCCCCATGAAAGACTAATTTTGGTATTCTGTATTAACACTTTCTGTTATCCTTCTAAACTGACAAAGAAATACCAAATGGAGGAAACAGGCACTGCAGATAACACCGCACTAAAGAGAGAATCTTCTAAAGTCTGCCTTAATAAATATATTTCAATGAAATAAAATAAGTGTAGCTGGAAAACCATTGTAGTAAAAGACCTTATTCCTACATCAATCCTCTTCCATGCAACAACTTTATATTTTTTGGATCTTTGCAAACACCGAAGCATAGCCAGTTAGTTATATTTTTGCATCTATTTCTGGGTCAAATAATTAAGTAATATCAAATAATATTCTATACTAATCACTGTGACCATTCATCATTTTAATTTCATTAAAAAATTATACACTGAAATATCTATCAAGCAGGATCTAATTTAATAATAATATGATAATAATATCAAGTTGCATCTAATCTAATAATAATGAAAGTCCATGAGCTCTACACTTTGCCAGGTTGGATATGATGTTCTAACTATATGTTAAAGTTGCAGTACCAGCACTATAGAAACTAACACTCTCAATCTGTTAAGTACAATGTAAAGGAAGGTGCCACTTACCTAAATGTTTAATAACACATATCACTATTACACTGACATACTGTGTCTTTACATATTGATGCCAAATTGATTTTTGCTTTTTTGCTTTTATATATTCTCTATACTCTTTACACATATTTTTGTAGCTCTTTAGTCCATTACTGTATTTATAGCTAGCATTTTACGTATTCTGTTAGACGGAAAGACAAAATAAATTCTCCAGCGGCTCCAAGCTGGGGGTCCAAGGTTACATTCTCCAGGAAGCCAGGGTTGAAATCAGTTCTCCGACACACATTTTCAGAAACAAAGCTTAGTTCCTATCTAAGGTGTGGGGTAATTCACAAAAAGGTAGAACCAGGGCAGAATTATCCCATCACTTATGTCTCTAACTAGGGATTCTTGTCAGTTATGCCAATGTGCTAAACATATAAAAATTCTATGCATTTTACGTTATGTGTACATCTTCAGCGATTTCCATCTAGCAAGTTGTGCACCTAAGGATTCTTATAAAGGTAACCCCTTTTAATCATCTAACTGTGCCTGGCTCATGATTTTAGGACCAGCAAAAAGGCATCAATATCACTTGGATTTTATTACAATATCTTCCATTAAACAGAAAGCTAGTAAAGTTAAGGGTACGCAAAGAAACTATAAACTTAGATATGAAAATATTCAGCTACTAAAAAGATATATGCATAGAATTGTAAAAATAGGTAATAAGTAAATCTATTAATGTATTGGTTTTATATATATGATTAAACTTTTGACTATGATTATACTTTTACTGACCTACACATGTGTATGAAACTGTACATTTTTACTTAAAGGCATATGTGTATTTCTTCAAATTCAAGATTCTAGATATTGATCAAGTTAGACATTACTGAAAATTAACCATATTTCTGCGCTAGACAACTCTACACAGACATAAACACCAACATATTGCATTATGCAATATTGGGGTTTATATACTGACACAAGCACTGTAAGTATAGGCATAGAATGTATATAGATATATATTTACATATATGTGCGTAATATATTTATATGTATGTCCAGAAACAAATGTTCCTGGATTGTCAAGCCCACTGTTTGTAGGAGTGTAGATTTGTAAGTGCTAGATTCTTATAATATCACAAAGTATCAATTAATGATCAAGCTCACATTACAAAATAATTCCACATAAAAATAGTTGGAAAACTTCAATACATATTTTGCCAGAATCTTTGTAGAGTTATTTAAATATGAAAAACTTTTTAATCGATAATGTGTGGATAGCAGGGAAGTAGACATATTTTTGCATTCTATTTGTAGTAGCTGTGGACTTGACAAAGGTCTTTTACCTTGCCACAGTCAAAGGTTTATTAGAGTTGAGTTAATTCCTCACTATCTGGAAACAATTCCTATTCCTTTCATACTCATGAGTTGTTGAATTGGCACACAATAGAAAAAGTAATCCTTGCATCCTGAATCAACAGTATAGGAAAAATAGATGTGCATGGATTCTACCACCAAAACTAGCTGGAAACCAGACAAACAAGCAGCTCCTTTTGTTTTGGGAATTGCTGAGTGCTATTCAGAGAGCTGCCCTGCTTCATAAACATGCCCCAAACAAATCAGTATTAATAAATTTCAAACAAAAATATGGTGAACCAAGGCTAAGTTACTACAGTCTGATTCAGCAAAAGATCTTTCTTGACTAAGCCTTAGAAAAATTATGCCAAAACTATTTTTTTGACAAGAAGATATATGTTAGAAGATAAATTCTCAGTAAATATGAAGACAAGTAAAACAATTAATTTCAATGGTGTTGTGCTGGCTTTACACCATTTCAAAATACGTTTTACCATCTATCTTTCTCTTTTGTTATACTTTTTCATGGCTCTTTGCTAATATTAAACGAGTGATATATTTCCGTCCATGCCTTATAAGTTTGTTCTCTGTCAAATATTCTCTATTGTTCAAAATATATCTTATCTTACTGGGATTTTTTCCTCACGTTCATGAGTCTAAATATATCTATCAAACAATGATAATTTTATTAATTTTTTTCTGAATAAAAAAGTATGTTTAAATTGTCATTTTCTTTTTATTTCAACAAGACAAAAAGTGAAGAATCAATACAAAAAAATAATTAGCCATAAATATTTTCTTTGAGGTAATGAGGTGTGGTAAGCACAAGCATTTGTTCTTTCTCTACTTAAAACCTTGATTGTTTTTGCTGCCAAAAGTTATTTTTATCACAATTTTCATCACCACATCATAAATCTAGTGTATTACCAGTATGTTTCCTGTTCTCTGTTTTGGTTACAGTTTATTGCTTTTTCCATTACTAATATGCATCTGCCTATGGTCAACCTTAAAAAGAAAAACAAAAACCAAAGTGCATCTATAAACACTAAACCAACAAGGAACATGAAGGTGGTATCATGTGGTCGTGTAGCTAAGCAAGAAAGGATTGCTCCTGAAGGAACACAAATGCCCTCAATATAAGTCGAGAAATAGAAACATCTCTCAGGGCTGGAGATGTAGTTGCCAAACGAAAGCTCTTTCTCATTTTGAGATGTCCACAATTGTTGCTACATTGACTGTTAAAACACACTTCAGTGTAGACGCCTCTGCTGGACAAGTGTACAGAACTCCTAATTGAGGAGTTTCATTTTTGCCACAAAAGGAGCTAGATTGTAATGGCATCTTTTGTCCTATGCTTGATGAGGGGTGAGATATTGTTTAAATCATTAGCAACACCACTGCAAGAAAGTGTAAGTAATTAGCATAGCTTAACACCCAGAACAGCACCAGTTGCTGTTGTTAGTATCAACAGTGTGTTGATTTAAAAAGAAAAATTTTTAAGAGTCACCGTAAGTGGTTTAGCTTTTCTTTTTGGAAGATAAAGTTAACCACACATTTTTTAACTGATCCACTATACTATTGGCTACCTCATTCCCATTCTTTCGGAATTTCTTTTAAAGATTTGGGTAGCCTATATATCAAACTCCGTGTATACTAAAAAGCCACAGCATCAGTACAGCAAGCAACAACCTGTTTTCTCAAGTGGAGATTTTCTAATCCATTTCAATATCTAATTTGCCAGTGCTGTGTGCATATTACCTATAAGTTAATAAAGACCATCTGCAATCTCATGCCTAATATTATGTTAGCAGAAAAACCAGTGATTCAAGCGGTCATTTGACCCTTAAGGAAGGAGGAGGAAGAGGCCTGAATGTGAAAATGGACCTGAAATTTTTGCCCATCAGCTACCAAACGCTGGAGTGGTATTGTTCCATTACTCCTGGGGGATAAATGCTAATCTACGGAACAGAAAATCTCATTTTCTAAGATTGATTTGTAAACCAGAACTAATTGCTGTGATGGGAGAGGTAATGAGGAAAGGGAAGACATGACTTTCAGATTACCTTCTTATGAACAGAGAATGGATGCTGGATCTGCATGGAAACCACTTGACCTAATGTTCCTGGACCAGAGCATAAATGTGTCATATATGGCATAATTGGCATGACTGATGTCACCACTGGCATTAGCAACATGAAATAGGCTGCTTCATGAGTAAGATGGTAGGAACAGGATTTCACATAGACTAATAATTGTCTAAACTTATTTTATACAGTTTGGGTACAAAGAAATTCCGCATCTAGAAAAAATTGTACAAATAATATAAATAATGTTAGGAGTTGTCATTCTGAGACAAGAGTTACTTGGCTCAAGTCTATGCTAACCATTAAATTAGTGCTTTAATTAGTCTTCAAGGAGGCTGGTGTAAAGTACTTTAGTAGGCTTTTGCCAGGTTAGCTAAACTGAGCGACATCTAATGTGAATGTTACTTGTCTTTTTGAGATACACCTTCAGAGTTTGCATAGTCATCTTTGCACAGAAAAGATACAGATCATGCAAAAATACCCTCATTTTCTTCCTATCTACAGTATTGTGTCAAAGATCACAAGAGAGAAGACATGCCTTTTAAAGTCTTCTTTCAAGACTTGCATTATCTATATACATCAACACCAAGAAATGTTTATTACTTTTTTTACATCCTCAAAATATACTTAACCAGTATTTAATGTTGAAGGTCTTTCATGTTAAGTAGTATATTCCTACTGGTATAAAGGTGGTAACCAATACATTATTATCTTACTAAATAGCAGCACCTGTTAAGAATGTAAACCCACTGGATTATTAAAAAGCACTGTAAATCCACGCATCTATTCACGTTTATGGCCTATGACAATATTACAAAAACTATTAAAATAACAAATTAGTTCAGGAAAAAAGAAAGCAAAATAACAACTCCTCACTGGTAAATAAAAAGGTCTTCAAGAGATGAAAGGAAGTTATCAGGTCCAGGTAAAGAAGTGTCTTTCATTATGTTAATACAAGTCACAGAATACCATCCTCATGTCTGCATAGCATAGAGGCACAAAACCCACACAGAACGTGTATGCAGATTTCACCAGCAACCACCTAAAGTTATCACAGACGTGTGCAGCCACATGTTTTAATCTGAAAGTATTTAAGTTAGTTAAACCTATAATTCAGCTTCTTTTCCACATTCAAAATTCTGTGTGGGAAGGCCGGCAGATGAGCCTTGCTCTCCTTGCTTGTGATTTCTTGATTGCAGTCCGTCTTTAAAAGCTTCCCCCACAGCTGCACCCAGGCACATGCAGACCGTCCGGAGGGCGTGGGTGGAGGAAAGTGCGGGATGCCTAATTCCTGCCTTGGCTCTGCAGCAGCACAGGAATCAGCATTTTGGAAATGTACACCCAGGTGGGTGTGAGGCCACCTGCCTTGGCCTCCATGTTCAGCAGGAGCTCTGCCTCTGCTAGCAGCCTGGAGAGCCTCCAGAGCACCCTGAGACCCGGCTGCCCACTGCCACCTTGCCCAGGGTGTCCTGCACAGGGCCAGGCTGCTGGAGTCTCCCAGCTACCTGGCAGGAGATGTGCCAGAAGCTTGCCGAACCGTGGGAATGGTGCAAGAAGATCAGAAACAATTTTGGCTTTGTTTCCAGGATTGCACTGCCTGCGAGCCTGGTGGGAGGCAGCGCGGGAAGAGCGGAGCCGGCATTCGGCTTCCCTGGCTGGATGGGCAGCTGGCATCCCTGAAGCCAGCACAGATAAATGCATCTCCTGTTAGTGGTGATGTGAGGGGCTTTTCACAATGAAAGCAACCTAATGAAAAATAATC
The DNA here is from genome assembly GCA_013397055.1 of Pachycephala philippinensis. Lineage (NCBI taxonomy): Eukaryota > Metazoa > Chordata > Aves > Passeriformes > Pachycephala > Pachycephala philippinensis. The sequence continues at coordinate 501,782 of VWZT01006486.1, forward strand.
AACAGCAAAGCATATGCAAAGAATGCCTGACATTTCAATGAGCGCCTGTGTATGTGTAGTCAGCACTAAACCTTGCCAGCTGCCAAGAGTAAAGCTGCAGGTAAATAAAAAAATTCACCTAAACAGTACTATATGCTGCATATTCCTTATTATAGCTTTAGAGAAATCCAAACACAAGTGAGGAATTTTTTCTTAAGTAAAATCTGGCACCTTTTACATGGTAAGCAAACGCACATACAGATCTGTATGCGTATCTCATGATTAGAGATTGCACATCTGCCTGTCCCAACCACTGCCCAAACGAGGACTTTAGCATGCAACCAAAGGGTACTTTCCTTCCCAACCACACACTGCTTGGCTAAAAAAATTGATAGGTAACACTGACCTTTAGCTTGTCATAGCGGTCACTTAAAGCTGCCACCTGATGGTCACGGTGTCGCCCGACCAGTTTACACAAGGCACAAATTAACTGGTCATCAGTCACACAGTACATGTTAACTTTCTCGTCCTCATGCTCCAAGCACATTAATCCCCTGATGTGAGAGTCCGGGATGGGCTCGATGAGACGGTGGCCGGTGAACGGCTTCTTGTTGGGGTGAGTGGCTTTCAGGCACTCCTCACAGTAGGACACCTCGCAGGTAACGCAGGTTTTCACCGCCTCCTGGGCAGGGTCCTGTTCGCAGAACTGGCAGAGGACCTTCTCGCAGGACGACATGCTGTTGTTATCGAACGCCCGCTCCCGGCGGGTCTCGCTGGGGGAATTGGGCCCACTGACCGAGGCTTTCTGAAACCTGTCGATGATGTTCTGCAGGGTGACGTTGCGCTTGAGCCCGTCTAGACCGCGCTGGCTGAGGGTGATGACATAGCGGCAGGTCGGGCACTGGAAGGCGGTGATAGACTCCACTGGCTCGTTGGTGGCGCAGTGGGAGACCAGGATGCGGTGCGCGCAGTTGAAGCAGAGGCTGTGAGCGCAAGGCAGCAGCAGCGGGTCTTCAAACAGCTCCAGACAGATAGGGCAGGTCAGTTCTGACTCCAGTGTTTCCATCTTCAGGCAAAGCTTTCCTGTGGCGTCAGCGAAATCCAGGGAAGCTGATCAGCTATCTGGAAACACACGTAAAATTCGATTAGGCGAGAGAAAACATGAGGGGTCAGCCGTGGGGGGTTGTCAACTTTCGCCACTGCTCCCTGGTCTATCAACCCACCACGCCGGGCGGGAGAGCAGTCAAAAGTTTTGAACCTGCACATACACACACCAAGGTATTTAAACTGTTTTATTTCCCCCCCGTCTCTGTTCGCTTAAGAATGAAAAAAACCCAAATGTTCTTCGCTGTTTTTCTCTTTCCCTTTCTCTCTCATGTGATCAGGGAAAACAGCAGATGTTTCTGTGCATCATTAAAACCCAAAATGATGAACTTCAAACAGCCTATTACAGCAAAATCAGATTTCTTTTGCAGATATTGCTTTTGGCTTCACTCATCTATTAGTAAAACTTTTTTAAAAACCCTTCAACTCTGTATAGCATTGTGCAAGGATTAGTCCAGAGTATTATAACTGATAAATTTAAAATCTCTAGTACCATTAAAAGAGTTATTTTATCAGATTGAAATTTTCACTTACTACTACAGCAATAGCACAACATTTAGAGTACGTATCTGTGTTTACTTGTGCAAATATATATATGGATATAAGTACAAGGAATAATGTTTCTAGGGAAGCATGTGATATCCTACATATATGTATGATATATTTCATATACTGGTACACTCCTATGTATTTCAAGAACACATGCAGCTGTATTTATATGCACCTGTATTTTTGTGCATATATAACTGAGTACATATGCCAAAAAGTATGTCTCATACATGTTTGTACTAAGACTAATATAGCCAGGGGAGAAGACAGTGTTCTAACTGAAATGCCCAAATGAAGATGACATAGGTAATGCCAAACAGTAGTTTAGCCCAAATTTGTGATGATCTTAACCTCTAATACAAGAAGGGCCTCCAGACAGTCAGATAGTGAAATGTGTGATTTGTCTAGGAGGAGCTGGTGTGTGTGATTGTGTAAGTACCCACTTTTGTACGAGTACTCTCTATTCCTAAAATGTACAAACTATGGCTTGCTTTAGTGACCTTAATAAATCTCTGAAGTGGATTTGGACTAGAATCAATGATTTTTGAATGGAGGGCATGGGATTTTCTGGAGAAGGCAGCAGTACACCCCCATCAGAGATCAACTGAAACTTAATTTTGCTTCCTTTCCTGAGCTCAGTGTTACAGAGAATGGTTTTGAAAGAGTCGCCCTACGCAGCTCTCCCTGCCTAAGCTCCCGTCAAGGGCCCGTCACTGCTGCAAGCAGACAGGTCAGTGAAGCAGAAGCAAAAGCTGTGCTTCACACTCACAGAGCTGTACCTCTTCACAGTACAATCTATTTAAGCTTTGTTGCTCATAACTGAGGACGGCTTCAGATGGCACAGCTGCATCGTCTTTACACTGTAAAGTCATTGTTCAGTTGTGTGAACTCTTGACTCCTCCCCTGGCCAGGGAAAAGGACAGAAGGACAAGAATACCCCACAAACAAACCTTGATTCATTAAGGGTGAGAAAAGCTCAGGGCTCATTAGCAGCCTTGGGAACCAAGCATGCTTGAATCTTCTGTACTTCATGACAATTAGTGTGGGGAGCGTGGTGGCAGTGACAGGAATGCTACCTATAACCCCAACACGAACCAAAGCAAAAAGGAAAGTTCAGCAAACAGAGGCAAGGTTCAGACTTCACCATTGGTATTTAGTCCTCCTTGCTGTGTGGGAAGAGCAGCAAGGCGTCTGTTCCAGAGGTATGCTTAGAAATTAGGATACTTTGCCTCTTTGCACTAATGCGTCCTTTTATTCTGCCAAGAAATCTGAGCATTTAAAAAATGCACTGACCCCATCACAAAATTTGCTTTCCTGTATCTTCCGTGATGCTGATCTTATTTGAAATAAAGTTCAGTTTGCCAAAGACTAATTCATTTATAGCTATCCATCAGCTGCCATAATTGCACGGTGCATCTGGTCAAAATTAAACGTCTGGAAATTTAATATAAGCAGGAAGACAACTCCCCTCTCAGCCATAGCCATACAGCAAAGAAGAGATTAAAGCCTTTTCTGCAAATGAAGACCAGTTTGTCTTTCCTCCTCTTCACTCTCTGTCTCACAGAAGTCCCAGAAGATCAAAATCTCATTCACATTGTTTGAATCCCTTCCACACCACAACTGTCTATCTCATCATCCCCTTATCCTGCAGACTAAAGGCTGCACTGGAAAAGGGAGAAGGGGATTTGGGCTTGGCAGGAGACAATGTTTAAAAAGACAAACTAATCATTGCTCATCTATTGGCAGCCCTGTGAAAACCTGACAGCCTTTCAGGTTTGTTTCTTAGGACCATGTTCAGAATACAGGGCTTTCTTCTGTGCTAATCGTTCCGTACAAAATTCCTCCTGCTCCTCCATGTGCCAAACAGTTTCATTCATTCCATTTCCTTCTTAAAGCACTTTTTTTAAGCAAAGGCTTTTTTATGGTACTCATATACAAGAGAGGTATAGATAAACAGCTAGAAGCAGCAGAAAAACATTTGCATCACTGCCTCATAGAAAGATGTTTGAATCACCATTGGGGCTCTACACAAATACCACCATCTCAATTGATGACTAACTCTAATCTATCTGACCTGAATGAGCAGCAGCTCAGCCCTAACTAATGCTATTCAGTATGAGCAAGGGTGCCAAAATCTGATCTCAGACTATAAACGTCTTGGAATAAGAACCTATCTTCCAAGGTAAACAAAGCTGAGCACACTGATAGAAAACAAAAAATTATGTTTCCCTGTTTTCTTTTACAGTTGCAAATAAGTCAAAACACACCACACTGAATAATGAATAATGGACTGAATAATGGCAATTGCAGGAGCACTTCACCAAAGAGGGGCTGCATTTTCTGGACAATCAAATCATTACTCTTTAATCCACTGCAATTCCGCTTTCACTTTTAAATAGGTGCCTAAAGTACAGATCAGTGTGCTAATGATCTAGCTACAAAATCTTTCAAACTCACTGGCCCTTGCCTTAAGGTTTCATACTGAATTCGTTAGGTTTTTTTCCTTGAGAATGGTAGAGACTCCCTAGCTACAGAAAGCTGGAAGACTAGGCAGAAATACAATATGCATGGTTTATATATGCATATGGTTGTATTTCATATTCAACCTAGCTCAAAAATTGAAAGGCACACAGCCTCCAGACACAGAAAGGAAAGAAGGAATTTCAAGCACACAATTTCCTATTTGCAAAAATATGGAATTACTGGCAGAAAATTATATTATAACCAAAATGTCATTGAAATGACAAGTATTATTTTTCTACCCACAGGAGGTACTTTTAAGAGCAGATATCAAAATAAAAGTGATTGTCAAAACAAATGTTATTTAAACAACAAAAATATACTTAAATAACTCTGGATTTTTGACATCTCCCCAGACACATAATGATTATTTACGCAGTATGCTGTAAACATGCACTAAATGAAATCCCAAAATCAATCTAGTTCATTGCAAGACTTCTACTAACACTAGTGGAATTAGCATCTCTGTACCTCTGGTTGCAAGCACGACATTATTTTGTAGGTGGCATTAACACCTTCATTTGCCAAGACATAGCCCATCAGCGACAGTAGGGTAACTTCTGAGATAACTGATTTAGGAAGGGGAAAAAAAGTTACTGCAGAGAAGCAATTGCAGCCAGAGAAGAAGAGAGTGAGAGTATGTGAGAGAAACAGCTCTGCAGACAACAAGGACAATGAATAAGGAGATGGAGGAGGTGCTCCAGGTGCAGATTTCCCTGCAGCCTGAAAGAAATAAGATAAATGTGTCTTTACAAACAGATGTTTGTAATGGATTGTAAGTGAATCTTCTTGTAGATAGGGCCAGGGACTCGTAGGTAGGGAAGTAACAGGAGAAACCATCAGTTTCAGCAAACGGTACTAATTGACATGGACTGCTGCTCAGCCACGGTCTTGCTAAATTCCTGAACTTTGAGAAAAAGAAGAAAGACTTAATAGAGCTATGTTATAGAAAGGGTGCGTGTGTTTGTGTGTGCATGTTAAGGGGGACATATAATAGGTGAATTGGGAAGTCTGTACCTTCCAAGTGCCTTAGCCAATGGGGAAAGGGAGAGGGTGATGCGTCCAGGAAAATTAGGATGAAAAAGAGGCTGCATCCTCTAACAATTTGAGAGACCCCATTGGGAAATGCCCTATGGCCTCTCCCTTTGTTCATGAATTAAGTTACAGGACTCCTCTGTCTGTTTTCTGGACATAAACCTCTGGCAAAGTGAATTTTGCTGCACAAACCCATGGTGCAGACCATGGCGAGGCCGGCTGTCCCCCTGTAGGCTGCAGGTGTTCATGGCGGAGCAGGGATCCACCTGCAGCCCTTGCAGGACTTCACACCAGAGCAGGTGAATGCCAAAAGGAGTCTGTGACCCTGTGGGAAGCCCATGCTGGAGCAGATTCCTGGCAGGACTCGTGACCCTAGGAGGGACCCGTGTTGGAACAGCCTGTTCCTGAAGGAGGGCACCCTGTGGAAGGGACCCACACTGGAGAGTTTGTAAAGAACTGCACTCTGTGGGAAGGACTCATGTTGCAAAAGTTCTTGTAGGATCTGCTGTCTCCTACAGGATGGACCCCACACCAGGGGAAGAGTGTGAGGAGTCCTCCATCTGAGGAGAAAGGAGTGGCAGAAACAATGTGTGATGAACTGACTGCAACCCCCATTCCCCATCTCCCGCTGCTGCTAGGGAGAACAAGGCAGAAAAATCAGAACTGAAATTAAGCCTGGGAAGAAGGGGTGGAGGAGAAGGTATTTTCTCATTACCTGATTCTGATTTGATTGGTAAAAAGTTGAATTAATTTCCCCAAGTCGAGTCTGCTTTGTCTATGACAGTAGGTGAGTGATCTCTCCCTGTCCTTACCTTGACCCACGAGCCCTTCATTATATTTATTCTCCCCTATTCAGCCGAGGAGGGGAGTAACAGAGCAGCTTTGGTCGGCACTTGGCATCCAGCCAGGGTCAACTCACCACAAATATAAAACTACACTTATAAATGAATGTGTCAAAAATTCTAGTATATTGAGATCACTTTTGGTCAGTAAAACACTACAGAATTCTCCCCGCACTAAATAAATCCCTAGCTATTACAACAAAGTTAGCAGGCAATGTTTTAGCATACCACACAGTGTCTCCTGCTCTTTTTCTATTCCAGCTGGCCCTACAACCCTCAGGAGAGGTGAGAACAGAGTCTATCATGAATGGAAAAGCCATGGAAAACAATGTCCTACAAAACTTCCCTTTCCACTGTTGTAAAGGTGGAGCTCATGGCATGAATTAAAGCTGTTTCATTTCAATTGTAGTGAACTCAGTCCTGTTATAGGAGGAAGCAGCTGTAGGCCATTTTAGAAATTTTAGGCATCTTACTAACAAATAGCACTGGGCAAAAGAGGTGGATTTGTGACATGTTCCAAAATTCCTTGAAAATTCTCTCTGGTAAAATCACAGTTTGTAGTGGTTTGGTGAATTATAGCCAAAATGTGCCTAAGCAAGCTTGAATAGCATTTTTCCTGGTCGTATTTTCTAGCAATTTACTGTGCTAAGACTACTATGGAATGACTGCTACAGTAAGGCCACTTCAGCACTGATCCTCCAAACTCATATACAGAATGCACACAAGACCACTGGTTAATTTAAAGATTGAACACCTGAAGATTAAGTATTTTTGTTGAAAACACTTGCCAACTTTAAAATGAAATTTATTAAACAGCCATTATACAAATATGAAAAGAAATTGAATACAAAATTTAAGTATGTAAGTATGAAATGCAATAAAATGTGTTATGCATGCATATGTGTGTCCATACATGTACGTATCCTAGGTTTAAGTACAAGGGGAATTACAGTCAACACCCACACTATTCCTGAGTAATCTATGGAGTGCTTAAGCAGGTTACTACCGTAATACACACCTGTAGCTTTCGAAGTGGCAACATTTTGCTGTTAAGTGCACAATAAAAGTAAACTTTTACATTTTTGTTCTTGCCATAAACCTACTACAGGCTATTAGAAAAAAAAACAGCTTTCAATTACTTCTATTAACAGTGTAAAAAAAAAAGGAAGAAAATACTATTCTTTTTGCCTTTTTCTATTCATTTCTAGGATATATAAAAAATCGTCTGGGGAAAAACTTTTCTTTCTAACAAGTGAATGTGATGTTTCCACACCCCATTCAATCAACATTTCAGATGTGATCAAACCAATGAACTTCTGCATAGCCCAGGTAGTCCCTAGTCCATTGCAGATTTTGCCTTCTGCACCACAGATACTGAAGTCTGTGAGTACTCGTGATAACAATTGCCAGCAGCACAGGTAGTGAGATATTCATGTAAATAGTGTAGTTTGTGTGAGCAGTGCAAAAAGAACTGATAATCGAACATATTATTTTTTTCTTTAGAAATGTTTAATGCAAACTTCTATAGCAGTAAAGAGTGCAAGCTGCACACACCCCGAAGCAAGCAAATACTTGTTTTCCCACTGGCTTTTATCAAAGTAGTGCAAATTAATAAATATTCAAAGGGTAGTGTCTGTTCAACATCTCCCGATATGCAAAAACAAATGTTCAGCATGAAAGAAAATTGCTAAATCACCCTATTCATACATTTTCATTGACAGAAGAATGATCATCTGCCTTGTCTAGAAGTTACATGCAGTATTTCCATAATGTTGAGATAGATTTTTACAACATTTAAATTATATCAATACAGCAAAAGCACACCTGCTATGCTGTTTGCAGTGATATAAAGCCTTGACAACAACCCTTTCTGGTTGAAACATATGCTAGTAGGAGAATATATTTTTGAAAAGATGAATCCTGTTATGTTATTCAGTGAGACAAGAACATCTCACAGAATTAAGGTTTTTGGCACAACATCACATATTCCTTCTCAAGAGAGATAAAACAATAACTAAGGCTCAAAATCTAACAGACTAGAAAAGAAAAAGATCAAGTCCTGCAAATCCCAAAGCAATCAATAAATTGCTGATTTAATATTATATATAGTAATATATTAGGTACAATATTACACATGTGCACATAAACCTATACTACTATACACTTGGAATGCTTTTTGGCCTTTATTTTTTATGTTTTTGCAACTCCTGTAGCTTTACATTCTTTAGATACAAGATTTAATATTTCCTCAAAATTCTTCAGGGGAAGGAATGCAATCAATTGTTTAATCTTTAGCACATGTGAATCAACATTGACCTCCAATTAAATTTATGGTTGAAGATCTGTTCCAAAAACCTCCTCAACTAAATTGGCACTCTTTTTTTGAGAAACTAGTATTTATTCTGGAGTATATCATAGCTATATAAGAACAAACACTGAGTTCACATCTTGGTCTGGATACTGGCAGCACAGAAAAAAACAAGTGGAGCAAGCCTCAAAAACTTACCAAAGCAGACAAATTGCTATATACCAAACCATTCTTTTTCCGTCACTCATTTCAAGCTAAGAGCTTCCTTGATATAGATGCCACTCCACAACAAAGGGAAGGTAAAATAATTTTACCCACCCAAACCCACCAGTTTTAATAAGGCTTTGGTTACACAGTAGAGCTGGAAATCTCCCACTTTTCCCCAGCTTCTGTAATGCCTTAGGTGACATGGTACACCCTGTTTTTTAGCGTAGATGATACAGCAGTAGCAATTCTCAGAAATTATGTGTTCCAACACATTCCTTCTAGTCACAAGGGGTCACACACACACAGATATGTTACTGCAGCTTGGAAACACTGGAGCCATTAAGCTACTGCGAGTTTTCAGAGGAGGTCTTAGGCTGGCAGGAAGAAATGATTGCCTTCTCTTCCCACCAAGTTGTTCTATGAACTCCTTCCCTGCAGCTAAGTAAAGGGAATCATGGATACTACTTAAATTCATAATCATGTCTTCACCTAGATAATGACATTTTAAGTTCTCACAGAGTACCAGGGTCTGCTTTTTTATCTAAGAGAGCATTTAAAATACAGCAAGAAATGTCCCAGGAACTGATACAGGTATGAAGGTGTGACCTCACCCACCATATAGAACTTAAACTACCTGCAAGATGTATTTTTGACGAACTAAAGCTCCTTGATTTATAATCACAATACAAAATACCCAGTGTTAACCTCTCACTGTCCTGTTCCCTGGTCCTCATTTGTGATCCTCAAAAAAGCCTATAAAAGTTTTTTTACTTTTTTAAAGGAATGAACACATTTTCTCAGAGTTCTATTTTGCAGATTTGCGAAGAGTATAAAGAGATTCTGGCTATTGCAAAAAAAAAAAAAAAACAAAAAAAACCAACCAAACAAAAAAAACCACTACTGTCTAACACTGATGAGCTCCGTCTGATTTATGCCTGCTGTACTCTCAGTACACTGAACTCCCTGAGATCAATGGTGTATTTAAAAATCAGGATTTTAATCAGGTCATTAGATGGGGAAGTTAGCTGTGAACTGTGGGAAGGTGGAAGATAAGGAACAAATTATATCTGTGCTCTGAAGGTTATCTGTTTTAGACCTCTGACAGAAACCCGTCACCTGTGGAGGAAACACCCAGCTCAGGCTTCCTAGCCCTGAGAATAATAAAATGGGAACCAGCAGGAGGAACACTCCATTAGGAAGGAGAATCCTCACACAGGCCCTCGCCAGAGCCTGAGATCTGCTCTGAGAGGAGTGGGGACATTTCCTGTCCTACTGGTGTCACCGGGGCCACCATGGGCACGTTTCTGCCACCACAGCCTGGGGTACCAGGCTCCTGTTCTCCATTAGCAGAATGATTTTTAGGAGAATTCTTCAGCTCCATAGACCCAAACAGAAGTCTGTAAGCATCTGGCAGCAAATCACTAAGAGAAAAAATGAGAATCCAGTTCCTCTCTCTTGCTGCACAGTGGTTCCTAAATGCAGATGGTGACATTCATCTGAACAGGTCTCTATAGGGTGCCTTGGAAATCAAAAGAAAGAAATGGCCATCTCTAAAGCCATCTCGTGTAATTTAATTGAGATTATCTTTAGTATTAAGTGATCTGTGCTTTCTAGATATGTTTATTTTATTCCAGGTACAAAAGGAACTCAAGAATCTAAGAAATTAAGACTACATTAACTAAGAAGTAACTCTTTCCAGTGCTCTTCAGCTTTAAAAAGAGAAAATAGAGAATCTAACATCTATTCTTTTTTATTCTGATGTGCTCAACAATCAGTTATTTAGCCAAATTTGCTTCCAATAAATATCTTTGAACGTGCTTAATTTCTATTGTTCTCTAGTTAAAAATCCAAGAGGAGACACAGAAATCTGAGTCGAGTTGCAGAAGAATGATCCCAAAGCTCTTTCCAGCTGACACCACTGAGAGGGGATTTTCTGGATTTGGATAGTTCTAGTCCCTGCTGCATGCAAAAGGCATGTGGACAGTTCCTGAGAACCAGATGCAATAGCCTGCACTAAGTCTTAAGACCAGCCGGCTTGACATGACAAACCTAACTTCAACTTCTGTATTTTATTCATAGTTTTTTTGGATAAAGTAATAGTTTGCCTTCCTATACTGCAGATCATGAACCCAGTGAAAGACTCCTGTCCTTCTAACTGATCGTCCCAGTCTCTCCTGCCCTCTACTGCAACTCTCTAAAAGGTTTCAAAGGGTTAAGTTTTTCTCACTCACTGTACCAAGGAGTGTGTAACAACTTTACTAGTCTTCTCCTCAGATTGCTTGGCATTACCAAATGGCACCAATAACCCAGATAACCCAAAATAGTTAGGGCGTGTGTAAAATAGTTCATGATTAAAAATTCTGACCCTGACAAAAGAGGAGACAAAATGAAAACTGCAAAATCAACTGAGAAGAGAAACCAGTACAGAACTGTATGTAGTGGTTAACAAGCTGCAGTTGTCCTGCCCCCAAGACACCCAGGGGTTTGGCATCCTAACCCAGCCTGTGCAGTGATGTACCACCCCTTCCTTACAGTGAGACACAAAGTCTTAGTCTTTATTCTTTCCTAATTAAGCTAAATACTAAGAAGGTGACAAGGTTCCACCTAACCTCTCTTGAGGACTTCCTAAGTCATATCCATTGGTGCTTTATGTAAAGAGCCAGTAGTGCTTTATTGCTTACCAGAAACATACCCACATGTGTTTTATTTCTTAAGAAAGTGTTACTTAGCAGAAACATACCACAATAAACACCGGCGATCCCAAATAGTTTCATCTATGCATTTACATCCTTTAAGAATCCTTTTAAGGCTTTTTAAAGACCTGAGACAAAACCAGTCATTATCCACAGCCACGTAATCTTGCCTCACAGTTTTTAGTAACCACACTGTGGCACAACTTCATTAACTGTAAGCTAAGAAATTAAGGACAGCAAAGGGCTGCATTGTATCAGCAATGCAATTTGCAGCCTGTGTTACTGCTGTACAACAGCCAGAAGATCCAGTATCAAATTTATTCTCACTCTGCAGAGTGAAAGGTTGTCTTTCTGAGCTGTCACTATAGAGCGTCTTTGTTTCTCAGAGTCCCAGTTTCCTCCAGCCCTGAGATATGGGTGGTTTTTGGTTTGTACAGCTCTTCTGTGTTCAAGGAGATCCTGATCCTGGGAAAAGCCATGTTGAGTAGCCTCCTTAAATCAATGGCAAATGCTTTTTTTACTACCCAGCTACATCTGTCCTCTAACACACACACATACGCATTCATATGCCCATGAAAAGGATCCAGAACTGCTTACTAGTTTGGTTGGACTACTTACTAGTTTACTTGACATCCCCAAATTAATTGTCCTGCAGATAATCTCCAGAACATCCCAAAAGGGAAGAGGAAAAAACAACTAAAATGAGCAATTGCTTCTGAATAACTGTATCAATACCACCAAAAAGGCCTCTCAAATAAAAGGTTCTCAATATCACTCACAAAATAGCTTAGTAGCTTTTAAGAGAGAATGGAAAGAGAAAACAGTAGCTTAATTACATCCCTTCAGATGTTCTTCATCAATGACACAAAAAAGTCTCACAGTTTAGCTCAAAAAAAAAAAAAAAAGAGAGAACAAAATTGTAGATTTCCTGTCAGCTGGCAAGCAGGTCAGTGTTACTGTAATAACTGGAGTAGCACTAGAGAAAGAATTACTGGTATGCATCTGCACAGCTCCCAGCTTTTCCTTCCAGCAGCTTCATAAATACCTACTTTCAAACATCACGGAATGTCATCCTGTTCTCAGACAATTGCTTGTCTTGAAATATTTTACTGGGAAAATCACATAATAATTCTGTACCTGCGGACTATATACACTGCTGATTCTCCTAAATGTATGCTGCGTTTTGTGGGCTTCTGTGGATACAGAATTTCCATATAAAATAACCGTAGTGACCAGAGCACTGGTCTGAGCATACTGGTGCCAAACGTACATCCTTTGGAAAAACATCACCTCCCAGCCATCATACCTGAAGCATGTCACTGCTTTACATTATGTAACTTCATCAGTTACAAATAAATAAACGGAATTTGAAAGACTTTGCACAAGGAGTGAAGCAGGCTTCAGGGAATGACCATATTTTTTAAATTCTTCTCATGTAAACATGTATCTCAGCCTTCATCTGTTATTTTAAAAACAGAATAATAATGTTCCAGATGTTGTTAACACTATGCAGATGCTAATGCCCCTTTATCTCTCTAACTGGTTTTATGACAACTAACAAGACAATAAGCCCTTGTTTGAAAACACAAGATGAAAAATGTTCCATTTTTTCCAGACTTCCCAGTACCAAAAAGATAATTCATCACAGCAACAGAGCAAACCTCAACTCCTCCCTGCAACTGCTAAACACATTATAAAATACTTCCTAAATTACTTGCAATGGCAAGCATACACATATGCATCTGCTCCACTCCCACAGAGCCACCCAGCCGCATACCCACCGCTGGATCCCGCCCTCCATCTTCTGTGGGAAACATTGCTGCAGAGACAGGGACCACGCTGACCCTCAGGAACCACGGGCAGCCCAGCTGGGACAGGCAGCAGCAACCACCACTGTCCCAGTAATCCTGTGGCAGCACTGACCGTGTCTGCGACTGCAAGACAGTTGTGGCTGAAACACAACAGGAAAATCTCCCCTACAATTGCAGGAAAACCTGCTCCACCTAACCGCCTCCGCCAGGATCCGTGCTCCCAAAGGCAGCCCTCCGTGCTGCGCCCACAGCAAAACACCTCCTCTCCTTCCCAGGGGCAGCCCTGGTGGGGTGAAGGCAGGAAGAAATGGATCTTCTTGCAGAGCATCCCAGCAAGCCACCAAGGGCTGTGGTGGGACAGTGCTGACTCATGGCTTGGGTGAGGGTGAGCTCTGCTGCGGGGACAATTAGCCCAGATTTGGGGCTGGCAGCACCCAGCCATGTAATGGGAGGCTGGCTTGGGCTGGCCAAACCTGCCATGCTCAAAAGGAACACTTCCAAACTTGCTGTTCTCCAGAATGGCAGAACTCTGCAGGACAGACCTGTGGCAAATAATTATTTCACTTCTTTTTTACTGTTTTCTCTAAATATTATTCAAAAATGTAACAGCACAAAGTCCAGCAGTTTGCCAAAAGTGGGGACAATCTGAGAGAGTACAGCACTTGTGTGAAAGACTTCTCTTCCTACAAACACTACAGAGACCCTACTCTCTGAGACTGACCAGGTGAAACACAAGATGATAGCAGTTGCTTCATTTTCTTTTTTTTTGAAAAATTTACCTTAACTTGTATGTAAGCAGCAAACTGCAACAGGAAACTGCAAATGCTTTACCAAAGTGCCCGGGAGGAATCCTGACTGAAGTCACACCAGACATTTGGTCTCCAACAAAGGTGTTAAAAAATCACACAAAGTGGAAACAGCAGGAAAGAATTGCTTCCTTGTGTTCTCCGTTTTTCATGTTGCAATGCCCTCTTTCATACAATGGTAACAAAACAAAGTGAAACAAAACATACCTCAGACATCTGAGCATAAGGTTGCAAATCCACACTTGTCTTAGGTTTTTCTTCCATGAAAGAGCCTGCACTTTGTTCTTTTGAAGCAATAAACAACTGTTGTGATTATTTAATTTCCTATTCATTTCATTTCCTTGAAACAATAGACCAGAGACCTCAAACAAATGCACGTTCTTCATAAGGTTTTTAAAGTTTTTTGCTGGCAACGTCTGTTAACTTGTGTGTGGAATAGCAGCTTCTAACAGGCGAACTGAGCATGCAGAAAGCAAGACAGATGTGCAGAGGGATGATGATTATTAGAACCCTTTTCCATGATATTAAATGTCCATGGACAACCTATAGTCAAGTCAAGTTATAAGCAGCCCAGTAGGAGCCATAGCACAAGTCCTAGACAGAAAAATTTTAGATTCCTCAACACATATCCTGTCCTTTCATCTTTCATTAAACAGCATCATATAGTTTCTTTGGACTGTCTCTCCAGCCATTATACTCATCCAGATACATTTGTGACCAACCAGCCCAAATGATTCTTGATTCTATGATTATCAGATGCTCTCCTGCTGCTCTCTTTGTCCACATTATAGTCTGCATTTTCATGCCCTTTGCTTGCAGACAACCAGACACAGTCTGAAGCAGTTTCAATGAACAAACATTTTTTATTTAAACCTTCTTCTTATAACTTCTGAAAGAGATAACCAATCATAAAGGTTATACCAGTTCTAATAATCTTAATTTTGCTGATACATCTGCCTTAAGTCCTGCATGTGTTTTACTTCAGTTTGAGAGGAACAGTGCACGTGTTACAATAGACAATACTGAGGGAAACTTAGAACTTAGAGCTGAGATATCTCTATGTGATGGTTTGTCAGCAAAGGCTTCAGAGTACTTTTCACTGCTTATGCACATGTATGCACATATACACATTTATGCAAGTGAATAATTATGAGTTCAAACCCACGGCCTCATAAAGTTGTATTTGTGCCACTGGTGATGCCAACTTGTTTGAGTTATCATTCAAGAATATTAGCTTAAGATAAAGAAGGCATCTAACAAATACCCTCTGCCACACTATTTGCCCTTCTTCCATTTTGAACTTGTGTGAACTGTAAAATAGATGTCTTCTAGCCTTCTGCCTCTGTAATACCTATTGAAATTCATGAAAACCTCAATAGAGATGTCTTCAGACATGGAGCTGGATTCTCATATAGCAGAAGGACTTAGATACATGACTGAATATATTCAAATTACTGCAATTTAACAGGATATCATCTTTGGTGCTCAGAGGCAACACAGCTGTGCGTTTGTGTTTTTATGATAACCACCAAGGGCTTTGGTGAATTTTACAAAGGAAACAAAAGATATTTCAGTCACCAATAGCTCCTTTCTGCTGAAAGTTACCAGCTTCACCATAGAACCAGTAGATTAAGTGCTGAACCACAGCTCCCGTGTTTCTTTGCGTGGTATAAACTACAAAAAATGATTGCTTAAGGTGTGTATGGTTGCAGTAAGTTACAGCAGCAAAAAGAAGTGGGTAGTTTGTAACAGTAATTTCTTAAACTATGTCAAAAGATTCACTAGATATCAACTGGCAATGTCCCGAGCTCAAATAGGATGGGAAGAAATTCAGTCTAAGACTCTGAGCTAATACATTACTGGAGAGATAAGTTACTGTATCTAAATTTAATATAGCTTAAGGTTCAGAGACTTAATGATTTAAATCCATCTACTGACCCACTGTAAAATTTTTCTTTCATCATGTGTGGGTTCTAAAATTACGTATTTCTGATGTCAGAGTCTCCAGAATGTATCTATTTGCTGCGCAGCTGCTGTTTCTGCCAAATTCACAGTCGTCTCTTCATGGTAAAAGTTTGATCAGTGTGATCCTGTTGTTTAAGAGAGCACTGAGTATCATTCCTCGCATTCTGCACGCCTCACAGCTGTGCTGTATAGTTACAGCGTTATTCTGGTTACAAAGCTCCTCACAGTCGAGAAACAGAGCACCTTAGGAGCTGAAGCAGATCAACAATAGAATAGAAACAAGCAAGTGCCCAGTTAGGTTACAAGAAATCCTATTTCCACAAAATATTCAAAGTCCTAGAAAAACATCATACCAGGACTGACTGGGAGAAGCAATTTAGATGGGGCACTAAATCATAATCCAATGTCAATCCTGAAATTCACTGACCCACAAGCATCTAGCACAGCTTTTTGCTGGGTTCCATTGTGTCACTTGTAAGTCAGGCATAGATACTTTTTCAAGTTGGACTTGAAAATTGGTCCACGTGTTTTTTAAGAAAGCTAGAAAGTAAGATTTTTTTCATGCTAGGTTGGAAAGAATAATATGCAGTTTCCAAATCTCATTTTTACTGCCTTGCCTTCTGTCCTCAAAAGAGAATTCTCTATGCCACTCCTTCAATGTGCAGAACAGAAATACAATCTTTCTTTTAAAGTTCATTATTTGTGCAATTTTATCTTCTATTGATGGACAGGGAACATACATTTTTAGATTGAGAGGTGCTGCTGCCAGGCATTTATTCCAAACAATCAGTCCACTGTCTTCAGAAAGCAGATGCCATAGTGTAGTATAATGGATCATATTGTAACTGTAATATTAACAAATGGAACAAATATGCTAATATGCTAATGTCTGCAGTTTGTAAATTTTCACAGGCAGACACATCACATAAATTACTTGTTCTATACAGCTGATCACAGAATTGTCTCATGAAGAAAACCAACAACAGTGGATTGGTTAAAAATAGTATGTCTCCAGCCTTTCTTCTCTTGCCATATGGTCAGTCAGCACAGAGGGGCTGATCCAAATGACATTAGCAACTCACATTTTTCTGTACAGGGCCACAGTAAGAGCAGCCTCATTGCTGTTCTGAGCAGCATGTTAGACATGTAGGGTTTTCCTGCTCCAGGCAAATGCCTTCAGTACATTTCTGATTAGCCACATCCTCTGCTCACCCCAAGTGAAAGAACTGGAGAAAATACAGATGCTCCTCCCTTTAAGTCAGCATCTGCACCTTGCAATTCTCTTTGAACACTCAGGACATAAAAGGAAAAAAAAAGGCAGTTTGGCTTTTTGGAAAAATTAAGAAGTATCACGTCATCAAGAGCAATTCATGTGATACAATTTGAGCAATTTCTTAATATGAAATTGTTTCATACAAATGCTAAGTACTAATTCTCCCTCAAATAGCTGTTTAATATTAATTGCTCTTTGAGCTATAAACCTCGTTTTGTCTCATTGATGGAACTCTTGAGTCACTGATGGGTCACTCTGTGCAGGTATGCCATTACCCCCCTAGTGCTTCATTTGTGTTTAAATATCATTTGAATTTGGCCTAGTAAGTCTAGATAAATGACCCACCATTAAGACTCTTTGGAGAAAGGCAAAACTGTAATTTCAACAGCAGCATGTGATTCTAAAATACTTTATGTCTTGCTGAAGGACAAATGTGTAGTACTGCATTCATATTTGATTAGGTTATAAATTGCCCTATCAAATATCATATTTCCTCAATTTAAACAAAAGCCTATCTTTCTAAACTTCAAAGTAACCCACAAACAAAAATCCCCTTGCTTAGAACGTACAGCAGCTGCTTGTAAATTTGGGCGTAGGTGAGGCAGAGAAAGGGAAAAAGAAAAGCTACTCCCAGACCATTCCACTGCTACACAGAACTTGCTTTTAACAATTCCTTGTGATCAATGAAGCCTTTTGCTCAGTGCTGCATTTTGGGTTTTGGATAGAGAAAGAAGATTAATTACTCTGTTCCAAATTGTTAGATTAACAACACAGCACTGAATTCTAATCTGACTCCCTGAAGGAGTATGAAAACATCAGTAGAACCTGACGATCAAAATAAGGTTTGAAGAATATCAGTGTACAAGGATATGCTTAAAAACAGGAGGAAAAAATAAAACAAACCCCAGTCAAAAGCACAGGAACTTGATCATTTGTATGTTTTCTCATGCAGCATATCCAAAAGGATTGTTTACCCTTTCAAACGCATCACACGGAAAAGGTTTTGTATTGAAAAGATAAGAAAATTGTTTTCTTTTCCTTTGTTGTTAACTGCTTTTTAGCAGTATGATGCAAAACAAACTTGAGCTGACATTTACTAAATGTGAAGCCTGAAGTTTCTAAACACATCTTCTGAAGTCTTAAGTTCCTTCTACAGTGTTTGAAAAGGCAATTAATACTAAATTGTGGAGAGGATATTGGGATCTAAAATCTAGACAGCCTCAAAACTTTGTAAGGTTTAGAAGTCAGTCTTAATTTTGAGCCTCTTGGCTACATCTAAACCCCCACTGTTTTATATTTTAAAAATTATATTTTTTTAGCATAACAGGCAGATTAGTCTCTTTGTGGAGATGCTTTACAAAGAAGATGTCTGATTACGCTTTACCTCTATGTGATCTGATTCTGATTGGGATAAAAACTTTAACGAACTTGACAAACACTGCCTGAATCTGTTCATGTTTTTGTATCATGGCCACAAGGATCTGTATTAGAGAAGAAATTTAAATTTATTTTCTTAAGCATTGAAATATAGCCCTTAGTATTATGGGAAGATTATGTGGTATTCATGAGTAGTAGTATGAATCTACACTTCCAGTGATTACAAGTGTATTTTAGCCTCACACTCAGCTCCCAGTTTTGCTGAAACTTCAGTTCTGTTTCCAACTAAAGCTGTAGTTCAACAGCTTTCTTATGAAGGGAGAATCTTCTTCCTGAAAACAGTAGTGGCAGTTGCTCTGCAGACACTAAGAGATAGCATCAGATACAAGAATTTATTGGGAATGCTAAATAAAGTTAAGCACATAGACAAATACTTAGAGGATCAGAACCAAACAATTTTATGCTTATGAAATAATCTTTAGTCCTGAGGCTATTGTCTCTCGTCTTCCAGTGATATTCATATACCAACTGTACCAGTATATTTTAAAGAAATGAGGATCATTAACAAATAAAAATGAATAGCCTTGAAAAGTATTAGTAAAAGAAAGCTGTGCCTTTTAATAAAGAACACTAACTTACGAAAAACAAAGCAAACTCAAATCCTTTTTTACCAGCACAGGGTCTGTTAAGTGAATTAATTGCCTTTTAGATTTCCAAAAGCTTCAGGATAGAGACCCTTAATGTGCAGAGAAACATATGCACCCTTTTGTTATTTTTCTAATAGTTTGTCAAGTGAAGAGATAGAACTATTTACAAATGCAAGCGTGTAAAAGAAAAAGGTTCTGGATATTCAATGTTCTCAATGGAAAGGAAATTGCTTAAAACATAAAAGTTATATACTTAGTCTACAGTTAGTTCAAAGACTAATCCTTGTAACCTCGCATAAGATGAATTTAAACACAGACCTCCAGAGACTGCTAAAGAAAACATCTCCACAGAGGCAGGCCTTGCCGATTATGTTTGATTTATTGGTTGATTCAGGTTTTTTTGATTCTCCAATGCAATATAAATCACTGTAACCCATTACGTATTATTTTTGTTGGACTGCTGACCTGTTCATCTGATTTCTCCTCTATTCAAAACCAAAATGGTTTGAATTCATAAACCAATATGTATTGCAAAGAGCATTCTTACAAAGTTCAAGTTTTAATTAATGAGCCACTAGAGCCAGGAACACTTGTTAAACATATATCTCTAATCAATCCCATCAATCACTCTCCCTCTAAGTACTCATGATCTGCAAGAGATTAAATAAGCACCCAGTCCTGCACAACACAGCAATCATTTTTTTCCTATTTATTATCAAATCTCTAATTATCTGACAACTTTCCTCTTGTGTCATACTCTACTGTTATTTTCTTGTCAGTGTCTTCTTCAGGGTGGTGCACCTGTATCTAGACAGAAAAAAACCACAACTCACTGTCAAATTTCAGATTAAGGACTCATGCAAGTATGCTTTCCCATCAGCCTGAAAGAAGAGTCTGTCACTCAAGTTGTAGGCTCTCCAGAGCTCCTGAAGTTCTCAGTACCACTATCACTGTAGTCCATGTGATGGAGTTTTCCCCAAAAGTAATGCTTACAAACAGATGAAGAAAGGAAACTGTATTGTATTTCATTCCATTCTTCAAAAGAATCTACTGCTACTGTAGACTATCATAAAATACAATGTAAATTACAACTAAGAACATGATAAGAACTTGTGAATTTGTAATCAAGTGATTACAAATTACAAAGTGAATTTGTCATCAAGCAAGAGAAAAGGAAAAAGCTTAAGTCTAGCACAGAAACCAAAGAACAAAGGCCCCCGTAGTGACTCAAGAAAAAACCCAAACCAGACGGCTATTAAACAGTAGCAATATCTTTAGGGAGGAATTTTTATGAAACTTCCAGGTCTTGAGCATGACATTTTTCAGCCTAAAAGGAATGACAAAGTCCTCTAACTGGCAAGGGTGTTAAACTTCAAGTTTCTGTTAATGAAAAGGTCATCACACAGGCAATAATATGTTTCAAAAGCTAAAGTTCATACAGGACTGGTATTAACATACCACAGAATACCAGCTGAGAATAATACATATTGCAGCCATTCATTTTAATCTCCTTGAACCTGAGATTTTTAATGCAGATATATCATTTCATAGGAAGCAGTCACACTACATTAACCAAGCGTTTTCTTCATAGTTGCCATGGAAAGGCTATGTCCCATAGAAGATGGGTGAGGTAAAAGAAAACTGAGGAACAAACCTATTACTGACTGTTCCTCTCCCAGGAATATCCACTCTGATGCAGTGGAACAGCCATCCACGTGCCCATCTTCCACTAGTTACTCCTTTGTGAGTCTTTTTATGCTTTAGCCCTTTATAACATGACATTTTTTATGTTTTCGACTTGCTGAGCAATAATTTCACAATCCCCCCAAACAAAAACCACCAAAAACCTTCCCCCCAAAAAACCCACTGCCTATTAGCACTTTACACAGTGAAGATTCAAAGGATGGGAATCTTGATTCTGTGCTTTTAATATTTACTGCAAGTTCAATTTTCCATTCCAGTTAATATTTATTTGCCATAGCTATCATCAGTTTATCCTTCCTAGCTCTCTTTAGAGCAAATAGACAAAGCACGAGTCCCTTGAAAACAAAGTTACTGGGCTGCTTTCAGTTGCCAGTAGAGACGGCTGCTATGCTCTGCAATTTTCCTCTCCACTTGTCAGTCCTGTATATATTATCAGCTCAGGAATGCAATAACTTCTTTTCTTCTCTTTTTCTTTCCTACCTTCTTCATCTAATTAATGCCAACCCGAATAAATGTGTCTTTGTGAACTAGTCAGACGTAGTGGTGGCTGCTCTGGGTAGCAGCTCCAGGTGGCACTTTGTGCCCCTCCAGATTTCACAAAGCAACCAAACAGGTTCAGCAACACCTGACATCTGAGCATGACTGGGGGGGAAGAGAGGAGGGGGGAAAAAAGACACACAAGACAGTCCAAACAACCCACCTTTGGATTACTTTGCACTAATGTCTATGAATCTGTTATAAATTCAAGAACATGAGGATTTTTGTTTAACGAAGAGAGAATAATTCCTTTTTTCCTATAACAAGCAAAAGGAATCTGCTCAAAAGCTCGAATAATGGCCACCATGCACTTACTAAAGAGCAGTCAGTCTACAGAGACTTCTTTTCAGAGAAACCAATCTGGCTGGCAGCTAACTTCCCCTGACAGGAGGCTTACTGTATTAGTCTTAAAACCACATACTCTTATAGGTGGATATAAGGATATAAATGTCACATTTTCTAACTACCTTTGTTTTCTGTTGGATCAACCTAATAGTATCTTCTGCCTACATTTCCCTTAGCAGAACATGAACACTCATCACCTCCCTTCCAGCAACAAAAAATGATGAGAAAGTATTGTATTACTTGAGATGCTGGAGAAGAAGCCAAAATATGCCAGAAAGAACAGTTTGCTGCCACTGGAAGTTAGAGCAGATCAGTTGAGAATGATGTGCAGGCTTTGCTCCTGCACTGAGTTTTGCAGTTGTTTTCTCCTCCTTCCAAGTTCCTTATCAGCACACAGATCCACACCCAAAATGATGTCAGAATCATCATCTGCCATGGAGTCCCACCTGGAATATAAATCCATGCTTTGATCCATTCACTCCATGACTAGATTTCTTGCAGATTCTTTTTCCACTTTCAGTTAGGAAAAGACAACTTCAGTCACCTCTGATGCCACAGATGGGATGACCCAGATTAGCGTGAGATGGCTATATTGTCAAGAAACCAGCCTGAGAAAGGGCAAATGGGGCAAGCGGCTGGCCAAATGGGGCAGACAGGTGGCCTGTGTCAAAAAACTGATAGCTAAGGTCCTCTAGACATGACAGAACAAAACTTTACTTTTAGCCATTAAAAAGCTGGACAAAATTGTAGCTGCCTGTTCAAGGTTCTGTCTAGAGAATTGAGTGAAACAGGCACTCCAAGATGGGATGAGACAAATCTTCCTTGGGAGATGGATGTCCGAAATAGGTAGCATGAATGTCTCTTTGTTGGTAACCATCTCTTCCACTAATAACTCACTGAAAAACAGTACAGCCAGGATGTTCTGGGTTCCTGACCATCAGACAGCTACACCAGTCCTCTCTGGAAGAGATGGGAGTGTGTAACAGCAGTGAACACACAGCTCATATCCAGTTTATATCACTTCCTTCAAACCCTGCTCAGGTTCCTGGATTACCATCAGGAAAGGGTGATCCAGCATTTCTTCAAGACTTTCACAAAGGCCACACCTACTCAAGCCAAGCAGAAATGGGCAAACCTTGTTTCAACGTACATTTCCTCTTTCTGCTAACCTTGCAAAAATGCACTTGGAAGACTTCCAGTGCAGTGGTGAGGGAAAATTCCATCTTAATGACAGAAAAATACCCCCACAAGCCAGGGCAAGAAATTAAGTCTGTTTTCATTAGCTTATTTTAACCAATTTTGAACAGCATCTAAAATTCCAGTTAAAGTTGCTCTCATTTCCAGCTTATAAGAACCAAGCCTTAAAAAATCCCTCATAGAAGCCACTAACATTTTTTTTGCTTGTCTTTCAACTCAAATCAGCAACATTGTATATGTGAAAGGGTCACATATGGACACCTTATTTACAGTATTTTCCGGAGTGCTTTCCTTTCCTAAATTATGTACACATCTAGAAAATAAAGATGAGTATAAATCCTTGACAAGAAGCATGCCAGAGCTCCTTTACAAAAGACATAAGCAAGATATGGAAGATGAGGTGGTAGCAGCAGAGCCTGTCAAGAGCTTCCAGCTCATCTTGAGGTATCTATAATTCAGCAATGAAATAACATGATTTCTAAGGCAGGGGGAAGGCCAGATTCAGAAGCATTATTCTGGGAAAGACTGTGTAAAAAGCGAGTTTTGTTGTCCTAGATGTCTAGGATACAGAATCATAAAATCAATTAGGCTGGAAAAGACCTTTGAGATCATCGAGCCCAACCTATGAGCCAACACCGTCTTTTCCACTAGACCATAGCACAGAGTGCCACATCCAGTCTTTCCTGAAACACCTCCAACAGGGTGACTCCACCACCTCCCCGGGCAGCCCATTCCAATGCTCAATCAGCCTTTCCGTGAAAACCTTCTTCCTCATGTCCAACCTTAACCTCCCCCAGCACGGCTAAAGACTGTTGGGACTGCAGTGCAGGACTCAGCACTTCGTCTTGTTGAACCTCATAGCATTGGCCTCAGCCCATCAATCCAGCCTGTCCAGATCTCTCTGTAGAGCCTTTCCATCCTCCAGCAGATCAACACCCCTGCCCAACTAGGTGTCATCTGCAAGCTGACTGAGGGTGCCCTCAATCCCCTCATCCAGGCCATTAATATGTTTATCAGAACTGTCCCCAGTACTGAGCTCTAGGAAACATCACTGGTGATTGTCCCCCAGCTGGATGAGCTCCATTCTCCACCACTCTCTGGGCTGGTCATGCAGACAGTTTTTTTACCCAGAAGAGAGTGCACCTGTCCGTGCCATGGGCAGCTAGTTTCTCCAGGAGGATATTGTGAGAAAGCTTTACTGAAGTCCCAGTAAACAACCTCCACAGCCTTTCCCTCATCCACAAGGCAGGTCACCTTGTCATAGAAGGAGATCAGGTTGGTCAAGCAGGACCTGCCTTTCCCAAATCTGTGCTGGCTGGGCCAGATCCCTCAGTCGTCCTGCACATGCCACACAATGGCTCTCAAGATGATCTGCTTCACTTGGTGCTTCACTGGCACCAAGGTCACACTGGCACTACCCTCTCTGCTAAGGAAGCTGCGTAGCAGCCATTCAATGAGATACTCTCTGTAAAAGATGAGAAACCAAATTTTTTCCTCACATCAGCATGGATGAGATGTGTAAGGAACACTGAGAGATGAAATATTTCAGCAGCCATGCATGAATTCAAAAGGCAGCAGCACAGCCATCAGTTACTTAAATGTTTAATGCTGAAAGAAGATTTAATGCTATCCTCAGTGACTCTTTTTTTAGGTTACAAGAGAAAAAGTGTTTTTTCTCCACATTGATTTTTAAAAGTAATTTAGGAGTAATTGTATACAAAAAAAATCCACACAATAAACAAGCAAATAATATAGCAACATATATCAGAATTACCAAAATATACCAGAATTACCAGCAGGGGAGACGAGTAAAAGTACTTTTTTCTCCATATTCACATTCAAGAATATGTTATTCTGTCAGCAATGCTAATCTCCTTTGACATAAAGAACCTGCTTTAAAAACGACACTCGGCATCTGAGGAGACAGATTAAAAAGTCCACCAAGTGGTTCACCAGGAGCCCTGCTATCACTGCTAAGGTTATTATTTCAGGATAAACCCTGTCTCATTTACAAGCTTCCTTCCCCTTCTCCTCCCTCCCCTCCCCCAGTGCTGACTTTTGATTTCACAGTCTTGTTTTCTCTCTAGAGTAGTGATGGGGGGGAGCTGTCTTGTGAGGAACTCTGAAACTATGATTTTGTGACTGGCTGAGTTTACTGAAGGAAGCTTTGTTCTCTCTTTTTCCTCCCTCCTGGGGCAAGCAGAGCTTTTTCCCTCTTTTCCCCTCCTCCTTCTTGAAATTCAGCTGGTCAAACATGAGCCATACATTAATAAACCCTCCTCTTCTCCACCCCCTTAACTCCACGCCCACAACCTGGCACATCAACACCCAGAAGCAATTGCCTGAATGGGTGATTTTTAATCACTATCTTGACTGGCAGCACAGGGATTAAGCTATGGTCCATTTGAGTAGTAGCTTTAAAACACATTAGCCCCCTGAAGTGCTAGACTCGAAACCTTTTTATTCTGCTGTGTCTAGCCTGTATCTTCCTTTACTAATGATAGCTGCAATGCATAGTTTTTGATCCACAGATCACTACAGAAATGGAATTAACTGACACAGCATTTTAAAAATACTAGAACTGACCCTTCTTTTCAGAAGGCAATAATGCAGGATTAGAAACTCCCTTTTAATAAAGTTTTTGTTGTTGCCTTTATTCCTTAAGGCAACATTTTTGCTTATTCTGAGATCAGTTGATAGTAATTATTTATTTTATTACTGCAGATCTTTATACTACCCTATCATGTCTATTATAACTTTGGGATGGATCAGATGTAAACAGATAATTGAAGATATTGATCAAAGTCAGCATCTTCTTAATCTAGCATAGTTTCTGACTCAATGGCCACACCTAACTTTATACCATCTGGCCAGATTCTGCTACACTGATATCATTAATAAGCCAGTGCAAATCAGTTTTACCATAATGCAGTTCCTCCTACTGAGGACTTTTTTCCCTGCAGTATCAATATCTTTGTCATTTGTAATGCAGAATAATCTATCATCTCTGAGAATAAAGGCATCCCATGCAGTAGGTAGGGTTTGACTTTGCAAAACTTCTGTAAATGTTTGTGCTGTTTAAAAGGAAGGAATTTGCTGGATTTCATTTTTTTTTAAAGCCAAGTTTTTACTCCATGCTTCTTTTACTCCATTAGTGCCAGTGTGCCTCAAAATGAGTCTGTTATTGCCAAGATCAGCACTGTGTTAAGTGTCTGATGGTGTTTTAATAGAAAAGGAACTAAACTGAGACCAATGAGCTCTTTCAATTGTCACCTAAATCAGATTATAACCTAGGCTTTTCAAAGGTGAATAGAATGCTGTAGACTAAACATCCAGCATCACTTACATGAAATCCCACAGGAGCAAAACATTTTGAACTCTTTAGGAAGCAAAGAAAGTTAATACTTCATTTTGCTGTGCATTCATGCTGGGATTTTATCACACACCCAGAGCACAGAATATCTTTAGCAAAGAAACTCTATTCCCTTCAGCACTTATATTATTGTAAATTATTTTGAAATGTTGAAGGGCTAATACTGAAAAAAAACCCTCATGTATTATTCAGACCTATGGCTTTGTATTATATTTGTACTTGGGTTATGAAGTTATAAGAATTAGTATTTCCTAGAAATGAAAGCACAAAAACGTGATTCTGAAAAACAGAGTCATTTTCTTCCTGAGTGCTTTATTATTAAGTCAAACTGGGCTTCACAGCTCTCTGTAGGTGGAAGGTGGCCTAGACTGTTTGTACAAAATCAAAATGTGATTGAAGTGGTTTATAATTATGAACCACATAAATAACTACATGGTATTATAAGCCTATCTTTAGATGTTACCTCTTTCACTTGTGTGAAAAATTCATATTATGTGCATACAAGGAAAAAGCAACAAAATCCCCAAACACTTGCTATGTGAGATGCTTGAAATGAGAACTACATAGTGAAAAATTTCAAAATAAGTGACTGACCACAACACCCAGAACGATTTTCACTCATTAAAATCAATAAAGTAAATTATTTTATTCAGGTCTTTCACACAAGTAACAGGGAAAAATGTCTGATGGTATCATGAACAGAATTATTCATGTCTGTGCCACCACTAATGGTCTGAACAGTGTAAATCAGACATATGAAACCTGAGCCCTCAATCAGTGAGCGATGTAAATTTTTCAGCTACATTTGTGTAGCACCCCTCCCCTAAAAAGTCAGACAAGAAAAACTCCATGTCACATATATTCATGTTGCATCAGGAACATGGATATCCTATTTCAACTGCCGAGCAAAACAGAGTTTAAAATAATATGAAGGAGAGAGAGGAGAATATAAACAATTCAAAGCATAATACTTCGCCATCCACTTGAGATTCTCTAATAAATATCTTCCTCTACTTTGAGTTGGACCTGTGCTCAAGGGCTTGAAAAGATTTCTTCTGTCTAGTTTGAAGATAAATATCACCCTGTTGTAGCAGATGAAGTATAGCAGTTCTCACGATCAGTTGCTTGTTTGGTAAAGATCCCCAGTACATTGAATGGTGCTTGTTCTCAAGACAGAACATTTTGAACACACAATCTTTCAAAGCATTCTCACATACATATTTTTATTCTACTACTTCATATATTAAAAAATGAAGGCCTGCTTTCAACTGAAATATTTCAGAAGTAAGTATTTGTTTATATCAGTAAAATCACATTGTAAAAATACGTAGTTAAGAGATAGGGGAAAAGGGTGTCTTTTTATGGTCAATGTTATGAAACCTACCTTAGGTTTCCTATCTGCCTTTCTCAGATACTTGGGGAGTGGAAAGGAGGTCTGTGATGGTACAGCATCTGGAACAGGCTGACTCTTCCAGGACAACTGGTTAGTGAATTGGTTAGCAGAATACTCTTGGGGAGAATGGTTCCAATAATCAACAAAATCACATTTTTGCCAATCTGGCGTTTGACAACACTGTTCTCTCATAACCCTCTTTGAAGATATTTCTGTATCTGTCAAGCTGGACCCACCACTACAGTCAGAAATCTGGACATTAGGATTATCAGTGGGTTTTACCTGATGTATTTTAAGTTAGGACCATGTCTGACAGTTAAACTAATAGTAAGGTTTTATTTCCAAGGGGGAAGTGGTGAATAAATTGTCTGACAAGTCACAGTTTTCCTCAAAGAAGAAAATATAGATGCAGAGACCTATCTGAGCTCTCAAATTGGGATCTTTAGCTTTTTTTCTGACTCACTAGACAGGATGTATCTTGGAATGGTTTTGATTATGATATTGGATTATAATACAGATGGGAAAATTGAAGGCAAATTAGTTTTTTCACTTTCTTACTGTTATATATTTTATTTTCCAAAAAGGCATATGACAATATATGTTTTTTATATATCCAGTTTGTGTCCAATTTTTTTCAGGGGTAAATTCTCAGTAGTCTTTAAAAACCAGATCCATTTGTTTCTAGTGACCTTGAAAATACACGGTGTTCTTTCTGCCCATCATCTTGAGTAAGCAAAAATGATGCTACAATCACATAGCCAAAAGGTGCCATTTGCAAATGCCCATGTGTGCTGTGACATTTCCAGTGCTCAGTATGCTGCCATCTCCTTCCTGAATCAAATTTCTCTCCCTTTCATTTCCAAAACAACCAGTTAAAAGTCAGAATTCGAGGGATGCAGTTCTTCTAAATGATAGCCTTGTTCTTCGAAGTTCTATTTTTTCCTTACCAGAGTTGTAAAACAGGCTTCATATTTTCCTGCAGCATAAATTTGTATAAATTCTAAAATAACGAGGCCTTAATGGAACATAAAAAGATTACATTGCTGTAGGTAGCTCTTTGCTGCCGGCCATTCCTTAGAGTCTTTGCCATGCATGGCTCATTACACAGGAAACAGTTCCAGTTTTCTTGTGCCCTACCCCCAGTTTGTACGTACTATTCCTTCATGGATCATAACATCTGCCTTTTTATTCCTGGATTTTAAAACATCAAACTGCTAAACACATTTTAGTATTTCTTGGAATTATGGGCATTTAATCACTACATTCAAGCAGCCAAGCAGATCAGGTGATATATGACAGTTGGTTGAACAGGGAACACTTGTTCATCTTTTTCTCAGTGTTATGAATGCAGGAAAAACATAAGGTGTCATTTGGGAGGCTATAAAGAAAATAGCATTCAAGCATAACTTCAAAAAGAGTTTCAGCCATTGAAACCCAGCAGCCGAGGGCAACAAAAATTTCCCATGGATTTAAAATTCATAGAACTGGCAAATCTTTTGTAGAGACAAGGGGTAAAGTTCATGCGTTTCATAGCTTCACTAACTCCAAGAAACAACAGTGCCTTTATGTACTCTTGAGCTTTTCTATAGAAGAGATCTTTCCGTGGTTAGCTGAGATAAGAAATAATGCAACACAGATACAATACTCCCATACTTCTGAGCAGTATAACATCCTAAACACATTCATATGCTTGGTCAGCAGATATTCCGCAACTTTGGTTGAGTTACAATGTTTTAACAGTAAAAACCTGTTTCCCACCTTGAAGAAACTCTAGCTGCCTTTTGCAGTTCAGCTCCCTGTTAACCATGGAAAGAAACAGCTCTGCTCAAAACGGGTGCCTGGGAAGAAAGAGCGAAGTCTGAATAATCAGGACCCAATAGGGGTCTGGCAACAAAGCCCAGAGAGGAAGTTAAAAGGATTAGCACTATAACACTGTTTAGCATTAGTACTCCTCTCTCCCAGCCTGACCCAAACCCATCTTCCTCCTACTAAGCCCACCCTTCATCATTTTTACGGTGCTTGGAATACCCGAGTTCACTTGTGCATAACTTAACCTCCTCACTTGAGGGACAGTCACACCACTGTGCCCTGTGAGCCCCTGAGCGTGGCTTGCTCATTAGCTGTATCTGCTTTGTTAGCACCATCACTCAGGGTGATCCCGCCCTGGAAAGCCGCATTAGGGAAATGAGCAGCACAAATGCTAATTCAAGGATATCTGTGCCCTTGCAAAGCAAAAGCTGTGCTTGCTGTATGCCTTCCTGGTAGTGCTTTAGTTCAGGTCATGAGAATGCTTTTAAGCAACCTCCCAATCCTCTCCATTAATCAGGCTTGGATTCACATCTCTGACTAATGCTGGAGTGCATGAAGTCTCATCCTCTCAGACAAAATAGCACAGATGAGCTCTAGATAAGCACTTAATAATGACCTTCTGCTGCTAATGAAGTCGTCAGGCCCTGGCTATAAGAAGTATAGTATGGGAGCAAAATGTGCATAGTCTGGATATGGGGTTCTCTGCATCAATCATTTCATTCTGCTGATCTGCTGCTAACTGGTCCAGCATGACTTCTTAATGTGGACACAGGCAATGAGTATGCCAAAAGCTTCTCACCTTCAGGAAAATCTGACCAAGAATTTAAGTGTGGGCAAGATTGGGAAGCGGGAAATGTGGAGTTTCAGAAACAGAATAGACAGGAAAATGTGAAATAATGGGAATGAGTGGGAAAAGACCCGAGACTTGATGACTGCAGTCCTGGTTTATGAAGATAAAAATGTGTGGTATGAAGAAGCAACATCTCCTTCCACAGGTAAGGTTCCCATTAGGATTTCTCCAGGGTGTAATACAGGTCTCAACCATAACTGGATGGGAGAAATGCTTCTGAAGTCAACATTTTTGAAATTAATTTGTCAGTTTGTGCCCTCACTCAGTTCACTGTGACTAAATACCACTGAGCACTTAAAATAAGCTGTAGCATGAATTCTGGTGAAGAAATCATCCCTGGCTGCCAGGAGACTTCAGTACCACTCTGCTAACCTTAGCTGGTCACACTCTCTATTAAGGCTGAAATTCATCTCACCTGACTTTAGATCAGAAAAACAACATAAAGCAAGATTTTGCTGCATGTCTTATACAGCCATCTTTGAATGAGCTATGACAGATGTCAGGGAAAACAAAGCCCCCTCTAAATGATACTAAATTTCAGTTCATCTGATGAAATAGAGGTGTCCAAAATACAGAAACTTACAGATGACAAGATCCCTGTAATCCTGGGATCCTTTCCTACTCAATAGGTATTTCAAGGAAGCAATTTGTCTTATAGTTTTGTATGGTTTTAGTGCAAAGAAAAGTCCTACTTCTGAAGTACCTATACCCATGGACTACAAAAGAAGCCAGTAGCAAATGGGCTAAGACATAGGTATCCCCATTGTCAGTGACTATATTGTCAGAAGACTCCCATCACAAAAGTGCAGTATATCCAGAGAATTTCCAGTTAAATCAGTACACATCCTGGAATGCAGTCACGCATGGTTTAATCAAGATTAGAATGCCTTATTAAAAGAGGGAATCTCATAATATTGCTTAAAACATGACCTAAATAAACAAAAAAGAAAAAAAAATCCTAGTATCATAGAACAAAATTTTTTTCAACCCAAACCAAAGATCATATACTCCAACACCCCTGCTATAGGCACCAACATCAATAGGTGACATTGCTTAAAGCCCCATCCAGCCTGACCTTGAACACTTCTAATGATGGAATATCCACAAATTCTCTGGACAACCTGTTTGAGTATCTCACCACCCTTATAAAAATTTCTTTCTTATAGCCAACATAAATCCACCCTCTTACGATTTAAAACTGTTGCCCCTTGTCCTATCACCACACACCCTTGTAAAAGAGACCCTCTTCAGGTTCCTTGTAGGCCCCCTTTAATTACCGAAAGGCCACAATAAAGACTTCTCTGAGCCTTCTTTTTCCAGGCTGAACAATCCCAATTCTCTCAGCCTGTCCTCACAGCAGAGGTGCTCCACCCCTCTATCATTTTTGTGACCCTCCTCCAGATCTGCTCTAACAGGTCCGTGTTTTTCCTGTTTTGAGGACCCCAGACCTGGATGCAGTGCTCCAGGTGGGGTCTCACCAGAGCAGAGCAGAGTGGCAAAATCACCTCCATTGTCCCGCTTTTGGTGTAGCCCAGGAAGCAGCTGGCCTTCTGGGCTGCAAGGACACGACGTCAGTTCATATCCAGCTTCTCATCCACCAGTATCCTGAAGTACTTCTCCTCAGCCTTGCTCTCAATCCATTCATCCCTCAGTTTGTATTGATACTGGGCATTGCCCTGACTTGATTAAGTTCACATTGGTCTACTCCTCAATCCTGTCAAGCTCCCTCTGCATGGTATCCCTTCCCTCATGTACGTCAAATGGGTCACTGAGTTTCTTGCAAATGTTTAATTATAAGCAAATGCCTATAAACAGTTTCTTTTAAAACCTATGGAATATCACATTTAGATTTCCTGTTGAAGTTGGTTTTAAAAGCTATGTCTTTTATAGGCAGCACAGTCTTTTTCTGTCTCATTTTGTAAATACTATTCCTGTCTTAAAAAAACCATAAACTTCCATTTTAATCTTTTAAAATAAGAGTAAGGGGGGAACACAACAAAATAAGAGTACTATTGGATTTAAGGTTAGCGTGAGGTTTTTTTTTACTTTCTTTAAAATACCAAACCTGCTGAAGATGCCTTTTCTCTACACCCTGTTTCCTCATGCTGTGTTAGACCTCGCTGAAACACTAACACAATAATCCTCCACTTACCCTGACTTCCCAGAGAACAAAAAATGCTCAATATTATTTTCATAATTCTGTATTGTTCTGCCTAGATCAAACCTATGTTACAAAACATCTTTTAATGCAATCTTTTTAAAGCCTTCCCATCACTTTTCTTCCTTAGTTAAGTGAATATCCGACACAGCACCAAGGGGTTTCAGCTCTGTATGTTAATCCATACATCATTTGAAGACAGATTGCACAGATGATAAAGATTAGTTATGCAAGGTATTTTTGGGAAAGGCATGATTCTGCAGGTCCCTTTTATATCTCCTCCCTTGTCTGATAAAAGTAATAAGCCACAGGTTTAGACCCAGACATCTAAAATCCAGTTAAGTAAGGCAGATAAACTCATGTTCAACTCAGGTATTTAAAATTTTCACTCCATTGTTTTTTCATACCAGTTTTCAGACTGAAGTTCCTGTGTTTGTGCCAAAGTTTTGTTGGGGCAATTGCTGTGCTTTCTGCATCTGAGCTGCTTCCTGATGCTTTCCACTTAACTGCAGGAAGGCTTTGCTGAACTTCTGGGCACTGTGGAGGGAGCTATAAACAGGTATTAGAAAACCAGCAGCATAAATTTATTTAGACTGTGTCCTACCCCTGAGGTGAATAAGGGGCATATACTGGCTGACATGAAAGTAGAACTGCCTGTGTTGTTAGACTGGGGGAATTGGAGGTCACATTATTCAGACGAGCTGAATAATAAACTCCTCAGTTGCAGTGTGGACGTATGGAAAGGTAACAGACCACAGACTGACCCAAGTCCAGGATTCCTGCCTCAGCACATTTGCATTTAAAAGATAAAGATAAATCTGCAAAATATTAAAAATACAACCATGTACAAAACCTTTGAAATGATGCTTTAAACCACAGCCAAGTTTTGGCATGGTAAAACATCTGTGAATTATTTCATCCACTGAAAAAAATTGCTCCGAATCTTTGGAAAATGTGGTCAACGCATTTTACATGCTCAAAGTTAAACTGATAATACATCTAGAGTCTGGGCAGAAATTTCCCAGGTCAGATTTGGGGATTTAAATTGTTTTATGGAGCAGCTTTCCTTAGTATGAGCGTTGTGCACTTCCTACTATCATCTGCAATTTCCCCCAAATAATTTTCTGCTAGTGCAAGAACTCTAGCAATTTATCTCCCTCATTCTGAGCTATTCTGGAGGCTTTTGATCTTTTATACCATCTCCCTTGAATATTTTCTGAGATATTATGACTCATTTCATTATTTGTATAATTAGGATTTGGAGAGTGGATGTCCCTTTTACCCTTCTGAGCTACAGGAATTTGTTTTCCCCATTCTCCTTACCTCTATCTGTCAAACTTCTTCTGCCCATAAAACAAAGTAGTGTGGCATGAATTCTCTTAATTCATACAAACAGACTTATACCAAGAACCTTCCTATACTTCCTTTAAAAAAACTGGGTCTTTTAACAACAATAAATTAGAAACAAAACCCCCAAATACCATAGTTTACCTATGTGCCAATTTACATTGTGTTTCTGAAACAAGAGTTGACAAGTCCAACATGTGTAACCAGTAACTGCTACTCAAAGCTAAGCTCTGGAAATGGTGACTGACATAGACCCGGGCATTCCTTTAGCCAAGGGAATTATCAACTATAGACCAGCCAAAATAAACTCAGAAATTTCCTCTGGGTGTTAATCACTCTGAGTATCCTTCTTTCCCACACACTGGGCAAAGATTCTTGACCTTCTGATTTGGAGCAAAATCACCCCTATTAATTAAATAATTTGTCCATTATCACCTGAAGACATATGTAACCTTTTCACCCCACACAAGAAAGAACGCACTAAGTAAATAAATGTCTATTGTAAATATGAGCAAATCCCCAAGCTTGTTTCATTTCCTGCAGTGCATATGCCATCCCAGTACTGCTTAGTGTAGATCTGCACAGCATAGCAGATTAACACATCGTTTAAATCTCCAATGGCTGTCTTTGCACAGAACTTTCAAATGAAACAGTCCAAAGCTAGGAAAATTAATTATCATTGACCTTTCAGCTATAATGGCTGGACTTATGCCTGGCCTGAAGTACAGCATTGTACATCTCTCCATATCATGATACCACTTAGGTTATATACCTTTCATAGTACCTTTTACTGAGATGGCAACATCAAATATCTCCATCCTCCATAGCTTTTGCCATGGAACTGCAGTCATGAAATTGTGGGGGAAAAGTTTTGGTATTGTCACTTCTCCAGGGTGAGTCTTTATTCACACAGTGGAAGACCTACAAGCTCATCAGGAGTAATGTTCTTACAATTGGAACGAAGCCCTTTTTTAACAGAACCTTATGGTAAAAATTATTCTCAGAATTTTTTACATTAATGCTGCCCCAGAAGTCCAGCTAACAAATTTCAGAAACGAAGATGCCTAAAGTTATTGGTATATTTGGCTTTTTAAAGGATTATGTGCACCTCTAGCCCTCATGTGCATCTGGTTTCAGCAGCAGGTAGAGAACATTTATTTGCCCTCAAGACTAAAAAAGTCAGAAGTGTTGCAGTTTGATCAGAAGACTAAGACGTACATTTTAGCTTCTTTTACAGACATTAAAATACCCAACACCCCAGAATAG
Organism: Pachycephala philippinensis; assembly: GCA_013397055.1. Classification (NCBI taxonomy): domain Eukaryota; kingdom Metazoa; phylum Chordata; class Aves; order Passeriformes; genus Pachycephala; species Pachycephala philippinensis. The sequence goes on from VWZT01006486.1 coordinate 536,877, forward strand.
TCCCACGAATTTTAAAAAGACACTGCAAAGAAAGGCTTGCTAGGAAAATAGCTTTCCAGAGGATTTATAAAACAAAACTCCATTGATCATCCCATTACACCTTTACGCTGCAATGCAAATGTGAAGAACAAGTACAGCTGGGAATGGCTCTTTCACGAAGAGAAAGGCCAGACAGTTTCAATGGAGGTTGTATGTGTTTAACCCCCTTTGTAAGCCTTCAGAGGCCTTCTTTATCCTCCTTACCTTTCTGTCTCCTACCTTCCTTCTCTTTGTCTCCAAGATCTTGAAGTTTCTGTGCTATTTCTCTCTCTTTCATTTGTGCTGACCAAGGCAAGTTCTGACTTTGTACCACTAAAAAGTCCTATTTTCATCCTCAAGATTTTCAAACAAGGTTCATTCTCAATTTCTGGATAGACTGCTTTCCTAACGCAATTTGAAGAAGAGACACCACTAATCTTTTCCTTCTCTGCAGGCTCCTCCTGGTCTCTTCTCCCACATAGTTGTTTTCCCTCTGGGCATCTCTCTGTCCGTCTCTTCTGTACTTTATTTTCTGAGTAACCTAGTCTAGTCTCAGGAATGCACCCTGATATTTTAAAATGTACTGCTCTCAAGAAAAGTAGAGCTGCTTCCCCTTCTTTTTTGTAGGAATAACACACAAACAGCCAGACCTTCCCCTTTCCTTTCTCCTCCCCTTCTTTTACCTCAAGTACCTCAAAAAAACCAAACACACTTAGACGTCCCTTGGAATAGCACCAACCAATGGCACAAACATCTGCCAAAAGATGTTCAGAAAGCCTAAAATAGATTCTCTGTCTCAGGATTTTTCAAGAAAACTTTGCAATTCCAGTTCACTGCTACAAGGACAGGAAGAGAGGGGACAAATCAGTTTTCTTCTTTGTCATGATCAAACTTCCAGCTTCACACTGACAGTGCCAGGAGTTATACCTCCCTGATGAGGTTAAACGGACATTTGAAAATGGAGAGGGATTGAGACAGCATTTCCCCTCTCTTTCCCCTGCATTTACCTTACAGTTTTGGTGTTGTTCAGATATCTGGGGAAGGAGCAGAAGGCCAAAAAACTGGGGAGAGAGAAGTGAGGAGGCAGTAATAGAAAACCTAGAGCAGTGTCATGGTGGGGGTCAGCAAGGCTCAATACAAAGAGCTAAAAAAAAATCATTGGACTAAGAAAGTGTACTGGAATTAGTCTGAAAACTCAAGAGAACGTTAGGCAAAAAATCAGCACCATTGGTTTTTAGTCTCTTTTGGTGCATACCTACATCGTCAGCTCAAGACAAATGGGGAAATAAAGTGCATTTCCCCATAAACCTGTTTTCTCCAGTAACAGTTTCCAGATTTTCAAGACCAAAATGACACAATCTGTCTTCCTAAAGCTAACTCTTCTACAGTATTTAGAGGTATAAATTCATAGAAACACACAATAAAAAACATAATGGAAATAGACAAATTAGACAAAATCCATGATCTAATACCCCAGGATTTCCAGTCCAGAAAGACAGATGATGCTTGAGAAATAACTAAAACCCTTTGTGAGCAATCATGCAATAAGATGAAGTTAAACAGGGAAAATCTGGGGGCTTGTTTTTGTTTTGTTATGTTGGCCAGGAAGTCCCTCTTGGAGGCTGTAAAGTAACTTTATCAACTAAGCCATAACGTGAGCTTAAACATAGATAAATGTAATGTTCTGTACTTGGAAAGAAGTAATCCCAAGCAGCAGCACAAGCTGGGGACTGATGAGCTGGAGGAGCAGCTCTGCTGAAAGGGACGTGGGGGCAGTGGCAGGCAGTGAGCTGAGTGGGAACCAGTGCTGTGCCCCGACAGGGAAGGTGGCCAGCAGCCTCCTGGGCTGCACCAGTCAGAGTGCAGCCAGTAACCCAAGAAATACTCCTATTTCAGTCTACTTACAAGGTCACACCTGGAATACCGTGACCACTTGTGGCCCCTCAGGTGGAGTAGTTGAGAAGGGTCCAGCAGAGGCCACTGGGATTATCAGGGGGTTGGAGTACTTGACATGTGAAGAAAAGTTGAAGGAAACAGGTTTGCTCAGACTGGAGAGCAGAAGGTTTGAAGGGGATCTAATCACACTCCTTGAATATCTAAAAAGTTAGTTATAGAGGAAACAGAGCTACTCTCTTGACAAGGATGCCTGCTGACAGAACAAGAGGCAGTGGGCATGAGGTGCTGCAAGAGAAATTCTGTCTAGATTGAAGGGAAAAAAAAAATCTTTCGCATGAGAGCAACTGAAGATTGGAAGAGGCTGCCCAGGAATGCAGTGGACTCTCATGTGCTGGAAATGTTCAATATTCTTTGAGGAAATTCCTGTAGCGACCTGTGCTGAAGAGAAGGTTGGCCCAGATAATCTCCAGAGTACAGTGAGAATTTTCCATGAATCCCTGTGCATGCACAGTCTTCCCAGCTATGTGAACCGTGTTGTCAGCCCACAATCATCATCTTCCTCATGCCGGGGATATGTGATATTTATTTCCAGTTGTTGCTAATCCTTCATAAGCAGTTTACACTTTAGTTGTGTTTAAAAGGAGGAGGCACATGGGAGGCAATAGCAGACTTCTCCCCTGACAGTTTCTTTTGCAGTCAAGACATTCAAGGAGAGCTAAATTGTGGGAGGATTTTTTAACCTTCAGTAACAAGGCTTAATTAGGGATCAAGAGCAAATGTTATAGCAAAGAAGAGGCACCTCTGAACACTCATTCATATTGGGCTTTTGTTCCAATTAAGCTGGTTAACAAGGGATGTAAGAGCATTTGCATCTGAAATATGCTCAAATAATTCAGATAGCTATTACAATTTTAAATTTTTTTTAAGCTGAAAATTCTGAGTAAGCAGGACCTTTTGAAGATTAGATGTATTTGTGCAGAAATGGTGAGGAACTTGTACAGCTCTTACTTAGCTCATTAAAATATTTTGACACTGAAAGGAACAAGTTCATGCTAAAACTCAAGAACAAATTTCTTATTATTCAAGAAAATAGGAATTAAAATAAAAAATTTAAAAAACCTGGGAAAGAAAGCCTGATTTTGCTCTCACACTATCACCTGCTCTGGTCAGCATTTGTCACAAACGTGCAAATTTACTCATAAATGTATCTGAATAACTACAATAAAAGAGTATTTTGAAGGGGGGATCCACCTGACCTCCCCAATAACACTGACTTCAGCAGAAGCAAAATCAGGCTTCAGAGCTGCCCATTTTGGATCAAGAAATGTAAGAAGCAAAAGGTGCAACCTTGCAATACTCTACATTTGTTAAACACAGTAAGGGGCATAGCTGTGAGGAGATAGGTAAAGCTAAAGAAGGGATGGAGCTTTCCTTTGCTAACATTTACCAAAATGCTGTAACAGCAAAATTTTTCCATTAGAGCAAAGCACAGTAACATCTAATCCCCTGGTTGTTCCCTGAGGTACCACAATTTGAGCTCTGGCAAATGCAAAGTCTTGCCTTACAAGTCCAGATGGTAGCAGAGGAAAAAACCAGCATAAACATAAACATGAAGAAAAGAGCTTGTGATTTTGTTGAAGACTAAGAAAAAACACCTCACTTTTTCCAAGAGAAATAACGATGACTTTGTATGAGACTTTACCTTTCAGGGAAGTATATGGTGTGGTTCCTTTAAGCCACTCTATTTTACATAAGCATCTAGGTAAAGTTAAAAATGCTGGGTTTTAGCAATTAAAAACCTCTATGGGGAAGGTGTACATGGCTATGTGAGTTAGCACAGTCATTTTGTATTTGTGAACTTTATTGAGTTTTAAATACAAAAGGGACAAGATACTTTCCAGAATTTGTAGCTATAATTTTGCTGTGACTAAATTTACTCTTTTTTGTTGCACCGAGGGCATATATAAAAGGGAAGCTGCTTTCAGGAGGTTTTTGTTTTGTATCAGTTTTTCACAGATCTCCAAAATTAGCCTGAAGGATCCTTTTAGAGAGCAAGTAAATATATAAAATATTAGGACAACACTGCAATGCAAAAAGGATGTTAAATTGCTCATCCAAGGAGATGACATAACAAATACTGACATAATTTCCAAGCAGCAAAGCAAAACTAGGTCAAATCACATTGACCTATCTAACATAATAAGCCCCTTTTTTTCAGATTTTTACAATGTAGACTGTGTCTCCAGGCATTAATGTCCCCTGTTATCAATGTATAGTGTTGTCACTCTGCTTTAATGTCTTATCACCATGTTGTGTTAATTAGACCAAAACAATACAGTGCACTTTTGAACTGCTCAAATCCCAGTTTTAAATCTCTGTCTAAATTATTATTCTGAGGTTTTCCAGTTAGAAATTAAGTCATTAACCCTTTACCCATTTCAATAGGTGCTGGTGGGATAGGGTAAGTTTTGACCTGTATGGTGAAAGCCTAAGCTTTGTAATTTGTTCAAAACCTGTCAGTGAGGAAATGCGCGCTAGTATCGATGGCATTTGACACAAGGTATAACCCAGGAATACACAATCTCTCGAGTATCGCATGGACAAACCTGGTCTGTGCTTGACAATGCTGTGTCCCTGCCCGAGAGCTTTATCCACGTGCACTGCCCTGAAAGGAACAGTCCTTTTCCTTGCCCAGGGCAGCCTTCCCTTCCCCTGCTCTTATTGTTCCTCTGCACATCAGATTTACAACACGCGTATTTTTCAGTAAGATTATTAAGAGAGTTGTGTAGGCTTCTGCCTACAGCCTCTTGCAACTCCATCAAGAACAGAAACACGAGTAGTAGGAGAGATATCTGTCTGTATCCCTGCCTCCCGAGCTGAGGTGGAACCAGAGACCAGGCTGAGGGCTTGAGACCTCACTACCCAGGGAGCTGGAGCTGGTTACAAAGGAGGAAAAAAGTGGGGGCAGGAGACAGAGGCAGACCTTGGTGGTCCACAAAGAAGTCAACAGAGTGTACACATTCCATGTAAAATACATAGATTTTGCAATAAGGGCATAATCTCAGTGAGAGAAAACCAGTACAATCCAATGATGAAACCAAAACCCCCTCCAAAACTTTCGAAGCTTGCTTGGTGATGAAGAGTTCCTTGAAGCTGGGATGCTGGCTGTTCTTATGATGGAGTGGCTGGATTTGGCAACTACAATTCTAAATATAAATGTACGAAAATGTGTAGTGTTTCTCTTTTCCTATTGTTTTCTTCTGCTTTTATATATTTTTATGTCTCAAATTACCTCTCAGGAAGAGAAATCCCCAAACTAATAAACAAAACAAGCCAAATCAAAAAACAAAACCAAAACAACCAAAACAACCCCACCCCAAACAAAAACCCAAAACACCAAAACAAAATAAAAACCAAAAGGGATTGTATTTCCATATGGGATAACTACTGAAAAAAGAATTTTTTTGAGAACAATTTTGCCATAAAATACTGATTTCTCAGTATTTTTGGAAAGAAAACATCAGTCTTGGCTAGTGTCTCAAATAAAGGTTNGGTGGGGAGCGGGGGTCTCATCTAAGCAAGCTCTCACTTCACCAGAGTCTACAAGTGCATCAGCTTGCCAGAATCACGAATGAGTCTGCCCTACCACTCTGGGGTGTGTGTGGGGAGGGGAGGGGGTCTCTCTGAGCTGCTGCTGCAGCTGTTCAGTAATTAAATAGCTGCAGACCCAAAGAGACGAGTTAATGCCATTAGTCACGGGCACCTGCTCGGACACTGGGTGCCGGGGGGAGGCTGAGCCCCACAGGTGCAAGGGCAGCCTGGGTGAAGAGTAATGGGAAGATGTTGTTGCCACCAAAGACGTGAGAAACATGTTGGCCTCCCTGTCCCAAAATGTGGAGCGACTGTCATAGCGTGTCACCCGCTCCTTTCTGGGGCCATAAAATATTCCTCCATAAATATTTTCCTTAAAGACTCTCACACTACAATAAAAAAATCCTATCAGCCCCATGGATCTCCTAGTTTACTGTCCTTTTATTCCTTTTATAGGAATAAAAGCCCAGACTTTCTTTTATTTGTTTTACTCTCTTAAAATTGTTCTTGCACGCAGTTATCTCAACACTTATGCAATCAACAAAACTGATAAAACTTTTGGGCCAAACAAACATTGCCTCTTCGCCAGCTTTTTTCTCCTCCCACATCCCCCTGGGAAGATATAAATACTAATGATAAACAACCATGACATGACAACAAATGGGAAAGAATTTTGAAGAATTAAGAACTATTTTTACTGTTTAGAAAAGAGATCAAAATCAGCTTCCTACCCTTTAGCGCTTTTCCCAGCTTTCAAACAGGCTGGATTCTGCACTGCAAGCCAGGGATCTCAGGGATATACAGCAATTCCTTACAGCTTGCTAAAGCATTACAAGCTCTAAGCTGCATGACTGTAATAAAGACTTTGAACCAGAAACAGGCTAAAGAACGAAATACCCTACAAAGTCTGAAATTCAGTTCAAACAAACTCCAGTGCACATCCAAAAGGCAATTAATACAGCTGTATGTGAATACTGGTCTACTCCTTTCTCTCAGCTCAGTCTTCACCCACAGACAAATCAAACTGTTTCTCCAAATGCTGAAGCATTTTTTGAACTTCAGCATATTCCCTGAGCATTTACCACCGTAAGCTCCTTGTTCCCAGCATTTCATTTTCCTTGGCCCCAGGCTCCAGCAGATCCCTTACCTCTTGTGCTACTCTGTGGAGGGACTCTGAGGTCTGACAACTTTTTGCAGTGCTCAGAAGCTGATGAAACCCTCTGTGGCTCTGCCTGCTTGCCTGTCCCTTGCCAGTGGGGAAGCCCTGAGACCAGGCAGCAGTGGGAAGCCAGCACCGCAGAGGGCTGGGCAGGCCGGAGGGAGGGAGCTGGAGACAGATCTCATCAAAGGTAGGAGGCCTAGTGGGGATCATAGAAACAGAGATACACATCTAAATAATTCAGGCGCTAATAGAAGCTTTAGGGTGGGTTCTGTTCAAGACGTGAAATGAAGCTGAATTTTGATGTATTTCAGGCTTCCATCGATGCAGAACGTGGTGTTACTTAATAACCTGACACTGAAAAACCAACATTATTTTAAAAGTATTCCACATAAAGTTAATGAGGAAAGTAACTACGGATATGTATTTTTACAGCTTTAGGTTGAAATTCTATCGTGGGAAGATTTTTGAGAGCTTCAAGTCTGACCTCTACAGGTAGGCTGCTGAAATAGGAACAGGATCTTGGGATAGCAAATTGTACACGGAACTCTTAGAAATCAGGGAAAGGTAATGGATCAGATGCACTACTTAACATGACATTATCATCACTGCCTCCTGAAGCCATCTTTTAAAAATACAACTATTTGTAGCATCATCTGCAGCAATTTGGCTCCTACAAATGCGTCTTTTGCAAACTGCATAGACAGTGCAGCACCACAAGAAAAAGCACATCCAGCACGAATATTTTTACATTCAAAAGTGTAAACGGGTTATGCTTCTGCTTTTTATTATCCCTCCCCCTTCCTCACCAATCTTCCACATGATCTACTCTTGCAGAGCTACAGAAACAAGCATTACTTTGAAACTGATAACATCTATTTGCGTTTTGCAAAACTGATGTTTTTAAATGCCCTGATTGGTGCCACCTTTTTCTAATCAGAACCAACCACTCTAACAAACTACCCTTTGTCAGGGGATCCCATCCCCTCTGTTCCCACCAACCTACAGCACATGTTGCTATAGCTACCCTGCATGTCTATTTACCACACAAGTGATCAAAGGGAGCAGACAACACACATACACACACGCACACAAAATCCTTGCCAGGCTTCCTACCGAGCAATGTCCAGCCACTAATTAACTGATACACTCCCAGCCTGCGGACTCTGGACACTTGTTTTCTTTATTCTGCATGGTACACACACAAAAAAGATAGCATTCTTCAAGATGCTGTTTCTTCCCTTACAGGCCAAACAAACAACAAAACATCCCAGGATGAACTCTATAAGATAATTTCCTAGTGCCAGGCAAAGGATTACAGATTTTCAGGATAAAAACACAGCTTTTCCACAGAGGAACGCATTAAGAATTTTAAAAGGTATGCAAAAGAAAATAGGAAATAAGAAACACATGCTACGAACTTAAACAGCTGAAAGGAAAGGGGGTGATTTTGAATTTTGCATATGTTTTGCACTGAAATTGTATACAGCCTTTATTCACTTGGTGAATTATATGCACACTAAAAGCTGTATGACTGCAGACATGATAAGTAATTGTAATGGTTTTACGCACCTTAGAAACACAGTTTTTCGTTTTTAGGTGGCCTGTCAGTTAACAGTTTAGTTGAACCTCTTTATGTGACAAAGGACTCAAGACTCAAGATTGCCTCGATCAAAGTCAATGGTACTTCAATAGGAAGAGGCCAAAATAAGGAGCTGCATTTTTTGTCAATGACACTCCTTCGAGCTGCACTTCAGGGATATGTTGTGGTTGAAAGGGAATGAAAATGAAGTATTAAAATTCATCAAACATTGGATTTTCTGTGAAGTAGGCTTAGGAAACAAAACAGAGCCCACAGTGCCCTCTCCAGTTCTGCAGCAAACTCAGGGAATCCAGCCACGTAACTGTGTCCAGCCACACAAAAACTCCACTCTACCTTCATGAAGGCTGAGTACCCCTTTAAGAGTTCCCATCACTTGCAAATTTCCTTACTTTAGAAATAATAAACTGAACTCAGTACTCTGCAAAGCAAAAACAAATGAGTTGCTTGCACAGGTTTTTTTCTTGTCTGTTAGTTTGTTGTTTTTTTTTCTTGCGACCATGTTAGATACCTTTAAAAACTGCACTTCTGCTTCCTAACACTAGTCGTATAGCACACTAGCACACACAAATGGGTATATTTCCTGTGAATGCTTAAACTTTTCCTGGTACATTGTGATCAGCATAGTTTCTCAGAAATGTTCCTATTTTGGTTGCTGGACCTTGTTTGTGAGGTTATTGCATGAGACAGCAAGAAGACACCTCTTGCTGAGGTTTCCAGTGTCTCATTTACAAATCTCAATGCAGTATTTACACCAACCCCTGTGACCTGCTGGAGACTACTGGACTGGCACAGTAGTAAGGCAGGCTGAATCTTATCAACAGGCTGCACATTACATTTTCACAGTAATTCCTCCACTTCCACTGGGGAAATTAGTGCATTTTTCTTTCCATGTGCTATTGTTCGGTAGCTGTGGGTTGCCCTTGGGTCAGCTCAGTCATCAGCATAGTACATGGTTTCATTCCAACACCTGCAGTACGTTGCCATGTGCCTCTGTACTTGATGGTTAACTCTGCAACACCAAATTGAGCTGTAGCTCCCACCAAGAGCCTCTCAAAGTGGGAGCACTCACTCCCAGAGCCTGAGAAGAGGAAGGAGTTAACCCACTCTCTCCCAGCTGGTATAAGGATGAGGAAGGGAGCACCAGGGAAGGGCAGAGAAAGCAGCAGGACAGGTAGGGAGAGATGATTGTAGGGTGGAAGAGTAGGTAAAAAAGAGCTCTCTGTTGCTCTCACTAGGAGGGCTATGGAAAAGTCACCCTCTGCATATTCCTCTTTCCTCTAACAATTTCCAACTAGAAGCAGGAATGACGGCTCCAGCTGCACATGACTTGCCTGCTTCTAAGTGTAAGTAAAGTGGATTTCCTAAACGTTTTATACGGTTAGTTCATAGCCCATCACAACCTCCAGTTCCCACTAAACCATGAGTTCTGCTGACAGGGGCTGAGGCACACAGTAGCTCAGCACCACCTTGACATCCCTGGATTTTGTCCCTCGGGCCCTAGCAGTGCCCACAGACTCTCCCTGCCAAACTGAAAATATTTGTGCACAGCAAACCAACCGAACCCAGAGAAACACTCCCAAACTGTTCCCTGGCGTGGGAGAGAGAAACCGCACTCGGAGGCAGGTGTTTAAACAAACGCTGGCCGCGGCTCAGGCGCCCCACCCCGCTCCCCCCGGGAGCACGGGGCCCCTCGGAGCGCGTCCCCTCGCTGCGCTCCCGCGGGAGCGCGCACCCACCGGCACGGGACGGGCCCGGCAAGAACGAGCCCGCCTCTGCCTGCACCTCTCCTCAGCATGGAATGTCTCCCCCATCCCTCCTCCTCTTCTGGAGGGTACGTGTGTGCCTTAGCATTCCCCCCTCCCCCTCAAACTCTATTAGACTTGTCTGCCTCGCTCTTTCAACCCACCACCTATGAATCTTCATTATCCATGAAGCCTATTCTTTAGGTAGAAATATTTCAGGAGAGTAAAGTGCACGTTTCACAGAGCATTTTACACTTTATTATTGCCATCCTGTAACATTTCTGCTTCTTTCGCACTCCTCGTTGGTAACCCCCTGTGCCAAAGTACCCTCTTGTGGCGATAATGATTTCTGATGACTACGTGCATCCAGCTGACCAATTTGAGTATAAAAAATGCCCTTCATTGTGCTTTGCAAGGACAAGAATTCCCCTCTCTTCAAAGAGTTATAAAATGTGGTGCCTTTGCTAGTGGGAGCAAGAAATATCTTTCCTCTTCCTATCACCTATGTTTTCTCTTTCTTCACCCTTCCTCACGTCCTGTAACTTTGAGAAAACTGGCAAGGAAGCTGGGATTTCCCACCACGGTTTCAGAAAGAGAGTGTAAAACAAATGTTCTATTCGCACTACAGGTGCAAAATCCTCACACATGCATTTCCTGGACATGTGCTATAAAAGTCCCCTTGAGAACTGAATGAATGACACCCACACAGAAAACCTAGAAAAGTTCTCATTTCTTCATATTTACCCATTGCCTACCCAGAAAATAACATATTATGAGCAAGTTTCGGAAGTGGACTGGCTTTTTCAACTGGGACAGATCTTTGATTCATTCTTAAGATACAGCCAGTTTTTCTTCATCCCACAAGGCTCTTCCAAGTGTACATTGTTGCTGTAAAACTATGAACAACAAGAATCAAAAACGTTTTGTCACTGTGCCTTATAACTGTGAGAATGAAAATAAAAGCTCCTTTTGTCTCCTCAGGTGAATAGAAGTCTTAAAAAAAACCTCATTTGAATAATCTTAGAAAAAAGATCCCTAGAAAACCCATCTTAAAGTACTTTTGTGAAGCTGCAAGACAGCTTGAAACTACTACATTTTAAAACAATCAGAAGATTAAAGCACTGGCAGGCAAGGAACTCATGCAGAGCTGTTTAATAAATTATCCCTGGCTTGAATTATTGGCATATTTAGGCTTATAACACAGCAAGTTCTTTCCTTTCGCATGTCACAAACGGGGCTGCGAGACAGCCTACACAATGCACTTAAGCCATGGCAAACTGGAATTGATTTACATAGCTCACAAACCGCTTCCATGCTCCCTACAAATCCAAAACGTACCATGACTCGCATGGCATCCCTGCCTACCGGGAGAACCAGGGGGGAAAAAAGAATTTTTTTTTCCTCCCACCCCAGAAACTTGTAAAGAAAAAAACAGAGGAGGGGGAAAAAAAAAAGCAGCCGAGCTCCGCAGGGATTGAGAGCGGCAGTACCCGGAGGCGGCGGGCAGTGGCTCCTTACCTGCCTCATGGTGAGATTCCCATCATCCATCCAGCCGGCCAGGGGCTGCTCACACCGCGCTGCTGTCGGCAGGGCAGAAATCCATCAAGTTTCCCACCGTAAGCAAGTTTCCCTCCCTCCTCTTCCCTGTCTATTATTTCCCCACCCTTTTTATTCTTTGCTGGGGGGAGTCCTAAGACAATGTCAAGTTTCCCAACCTTCTTTCCCCAGCCTATGAAAAGTCGGCAGCGGGGAGGCAACTGTCCGCCTGGCTCTGATTTCAAACCGCAGCCCAGGGATGGAGTAGTTGGCTGAGCCGGGCCATGGAATAGCCCCGCCAATCAGGGGGAAGGGGAGGGAGGCAGAGCACATAAAAGCTGCTGCCTACACGAGGATTAGGAAAGCTTTCAAGGGTTTAAAAGACTGAAAGCAGCTGGAAACAGTGTCTAGGGCTACAAAGAGGGAAGTCAATTTGCGGTGTAAGAGATTATTCCCATTCTCATGTAACTGCTCCGGGTCTGCTCGGAGCTTAACAGATTCGCAGGACTTCTGCAAGGATATGTAAATGCCCAGTTGAAATTACTGCAACATCAGAGCGATGCAGGAACGCTCGACAGCAGCCCGGTAAAGTGGCAATATCCCGTCTCCAGAAGCACCGATTTCCTCATGTCAGATTAAAAGGAAAATTACATAATGACACGAGCAGGAAGTAAAATAGTCTTCCATTTACATTAAGGGCAAGTGCCTGTCTGTTGGAAGGAACAGAAATGTATGTGTGGATCTGTAGGGTTCGGAAATGTTTTGTTGCAAACCTTTATTTGTTTCACTGGCAAACGTTTAATCATGCCCAGCCTCAGGTCATTGTCTGCTTTCGCTTATTTGGGGAGGGTGGTTTCTTCATTCCTGAAGCTGAGTTCCGCAGACAAGATAGCACTGCAAATGCAGTGCAAATGCAACTTGGAAGAAAAAAAAAATAATGTTTTGTTTTGTTTTTTTAACGAGATCATCTGCTATCTGCTGCCCCTCGGTGGCCTTCATTAAAATAAACAAAAAGCAAAACCAAAAATCTCAAGTCTGAAGAGCTCTTTGAGTTACATCTTTCATAGAATTATAGAATTGTTTGAGTTGGAAGGGATCTTTAAGTACACCTAGTTCTGAATTTCTGGTGTTTAAAAAAAAAAAAAAAAGAAAAAGAAAAAAGCAGAGAAGTGCAAGCCTGCAAATTGATACCAGCCAATCTTCTCCAAAGTGGAGAAGGCTTCTAACCTAGTATCAGTTCAGAAGCCTGTTAGTTGCTCTGTTCCGCTCTTAATGAAAATCTGTCTTTTGATCTTAGGGAACAATCAGGCAAATCTGATGCCTGAAGTAAAGTCCCAATATCATGAATTTGCTTCTGCAATGGCTTTATCTACCAATGAAAAAATTAGTCACTGTCCTGAAAACCCTTAGCAATACAAGTAATCTTACTGAACTGAGTTACAGGAAAAAAAGTTACAGTGATGTGTTTCCAGGCTCTTAATTAAAGGCTTCCAAAAATATATTTCCTTTTAACTCATGATAAGCTTCAGCACTGGGTATGTCACAGGGGAAGAAAGAAAAGATCTGAAATTTGTATTTATCTGTTTTCCCATTTAAAGACAATAATGATTTTTCTCACAAGTGCAACAAAGAAAGGAGTTTGCAAACATTGGTACTACCTAGATCAGAAGCAAGGCATGGATGGAGGGAAAGCTTGATTTAAACCACACTTGCACTTTATCCAGGTCCAACTTCTCTCTTGCCTGGTCCATGTCCTCAGGTGGAAGGATCCAATTATATGCTTTGATGTACAACACCAACCATCTCCAGGGGTCAATATAATGTTTTGCATGAGGGTAAGTCCAACCATCCTCTCTAGCCAATGTGGAGACATTGATGCCACAGTGATGGTCTAGTACTGCCCTCTTGCACAACAGCTTGAAGCAGCTGCAAGGCAGAGTGAGGTGCATTAAGAGCACTTAACAGGAATGCTTGTCCTCTGTTCCCCAAGCATAGCTCAGGGGACACGTGTCACTTGAAATGAGTGTGTGGTATGTGAAGACCTTTTACTACTTTAAATCTAGGAGAATCCTCTCCAGGATGCATTCAAAGGAAACATAAAAGTACTTTTTCAAAGTAATTAGACCATTAGGGGTAAACTACCCTGGTGAAGAGGATGTAGTAAAAAGTTCAAAACTGACAAAATTAGTAAGGATTATAAAGGATTCACACCAAAACCTTATATTTGATTTCAGGGCTTTAAGAAGGGGATTCTTAGGACAGTTGCAGAGTTTCACGTGGGAACAAAGCAAAAGATTATGTAAGAACTCAAACATTATAAAACAGTTGCATCTATTTTCTGGAAGTGCAGACACCTTTCCACATACAACATGCACAACTTACAGGACTGGATGGGAACTGCATTTTACTGAAAACCCAGCAGAATGTGGCATTAAAAATGAGTTAGTTATATAGGATAAAAACTGATTTCTAGTATTAGCAAAAAAATGAAACCATTAAAATCAATGACCTGTGTTCAAGGTGGGGTTTGGGCTATTTTTTTTTTTTTTTAATCCAGTGTCACAAACAGCCCCTATTCTATTTATGCCATTCACTTTCCACCTGTGAAGAATGTACTTTGTGATCAACCCACACTCAGTTGCTGGAGTTTTTTTGGTGTAATACAGTTCTTGTAGTCCAGACCAAAATAAGTCTGCACCAGCTGCAGGGGGTGCAGTGGTACTATCACACACAGTGGATTCAGAAACCTAGGTCATGCACTTCACTTCCTAGAGTATTATGAGTGGCACAAGAGGAAAAGAGAGGGTCTATATCTGAAGTGGTTTTGCAGGTAGTCATCATCCAAAGACATAGTGGTACAGCTAGATGTGAGGAAGAGGAATTGCCATCTGGGATGCAAGAAAAGACAGGTGCTGTTTTTTTCATCTTCCTCTGAAAATCCAATTTCCCATCTCTAACACAAGTATGTGTGTGTGCATGAGAAAGTCATATGGTTTTTGGGAAAGTGAAAGGAGAGTCTATCCCTGGCAGAGGAGACTTTTACAGTCTGTCCAGTGGAACCAGAGGAGGTAAGGGCAGCCAGAGGAGCTGGTGCCAGATGTAAGTTCAGACATCACTGGGAGCAAAGACCTGCATAAGCCAGACCAAAGTCATGGTAGGGAAGCAATAGTTTTAAAGGATTCTTATTGAATTAATTCAAGTTAAAAGAGAAATGGCCACAAGTACACCAAACCATTGGTAGTTTTATGTTATATGAACACTGGTTATCAGCAGTAATGGTCACGTATTCCTCTTATCAAACCCCTTGGAGCTATGAGTGACACCAGCAGACACAGAAATACCAAAGTAGGTCTGACCTTGCTGCTCACTGTGGATGCCTGCCACAGTCCTTATCACACACCAAGCACCTCCCAGGCACAAAGGGCAGACACACAAGCCCTCCATCTAGCCTCATGTATCAAGCATTATGTTGCCCCTTTCACTAAAGCAAAATCAAGGTAGGATAACTTTAGCTGGGCTTCCATTACTGGCAGCATCACTCAGGAAAATCTTTGGTGTGGTTTGTGCTGTTCTGCTCTTGACTTGGCAAAAGTAGTCAGCAGGCACTTGTCAGAACTCAGGGTGTTGAGTTCTAACTAAAAATCCTGCCTCCTATTGCTACTTAAGACAAAGATTTAATACTAGAATGTGTTTGAGCCAGTTTATGTAGCCAAAAAACTTTGAGAGTTCCTATGAATGTGCAGAAAACCCTACCACCATGTAATACCAGTTACAAATTGTACGTTATGTAGAAGTATCACATATTTTTTACATAGACATAGTAAATTAGGTGTTGGGTGCTCTTTGTCAGCACATCAACTTTTTCTGGAAATGTTCATCTAAACTTAGTGGGATGAGGCTTAGTTCAGTGCTCATCAATGCAGTGGGCAATTTTGAAGGTTTTAAGTTGTGACAAGGGAAGGACAAAAATCTTGATACCAAAATTTTAGCACTGTTTCAGAATCTGAAACTTTTCCTCATTCTGATTTGTTAACTCAACCTTCCCTAACTGCTTTCATTGTTTCTAATAAATTACCAAACACAGGAGTTATTTTGAACTGGTGGATCAAACGCAAAAGAGCCTAATGTGGAATTACTCAGTTGCTGGAGGTTTTTTTGGTGTAATACAGTTTTCATAGTCCAGACCAAGATAAGTCTGCATCAGCTGCAGGGGGAGCACAGAACAGGAAGTGGAGAAAAGGACTTTCTCTCATTAGCTGAACTCCAGCTGCCATGGAAATCCTCCTGGGCCCAGAGAATTTAATATACGTTAAAGACAGAAGAACCGCTCTGTCTCTTTACTGATCTGTGCCAAACAGAGACAGACCAGACCCCAGGATCTGATTATATGGTAGGAGTGAAAGAGTTGCAGTGGGGAAAAATATGACCCATCAAATAGGTTAGAAAGAAACAACCCTAGTTTGAAAATCAGCATCTTCAGGTATGAAGTCAATCACAAATAGATTGCCTTTAATATGCAGTATAGACAACTGATAAAGACATGCTTTTCAAAATAAGACAAGCAGCTAGACTGCTGCACTTTGAGAGAAAAAGGTAATATTCACACCCAAACTATTGGCATTGAAATTATTATAGTCCCTCCCTTGGCAGTTTTAAATTGGCACTTGTAGGAAGAGCAGGATGTCCAGAATACAAAATCCTACTTAATAACCCCATATAACACTAGAATACTTAACTCAAGGCAACACTAGCATGAAAAAATAACCTCCAGAAGAACTGGCACAAAATATGAGGTTGTAAGATGAAAACAAATTTATGAGAAGCCAGTCTAAAAAAAAAAAAAAATTCTGAAATGCCCTGAATATGAAAAACTGTTCTTAGGATGGGAACATTATCATGCAATGATTTCAAGTGATATAGTTATTATTTGTGAATGTAAGACTGTACAGAGCTGGAGCTCACAGAGCAGTACTTAACTGCTTTTATGAACGTCGCTGCAGTGAATGCAATGAAGACAAACTGAGTGGCCTGGCAGAATGTCTGAGTCACAGCATCTAAATGCACACACATTTTCTAACAGAAGTTTAAAACTAGGGCCAGCAGTGTCAGACATCCTTACGTTTACACATATACACTGAAAGCCACAGTGGACAAAGATGTCCTCAAGGTGGGTTGTTGGGGAATTCATTGCATTTCAAGACTCAGCCTTTCAGCAGGGTGTCAGTAAAACAGGCAGAGGTGAGAAAGATCAGGGCATCCTTCAGTCCTCTCAGTGGAGCAACCCTTAGAAGACCATTCACTCTTTACAGAATCACTCAAATTGCTCTGATCTCACTTGGGACTGCACGAGCTGTAGGCAAGAGAGAAGGGAAAACATCTTCAGGACAGCTTCTTGCTCCATCACTTATGCAACCTATGCAACCCTCAGCTCAGAGACAGTAATGTGGTTAAAGAATGATCCATCTGCACTTGCCTTAAGGACTACACTGGCTAGACTTTTTGATTAAGGCTTTTTAATCAAAAGAATAATATCTGCTGGATTTCATTTTACTACATCTGCTATGAGGCAGATACTTCATCTGCTAGGCTGAACAAGCTGGTGCACAGACATGTGTAATAAATTAGTGATCATAAGACACTGATCATCTATTCTAAAATTATACGGAAGTATAGTAAGCTAAAGAGACTAACAAAGAAGGATGTTATAAGGGTTCAGAGTTTTCTAAAACATCTGTTCTCTAGTATATATAAATGAAATCATAATTAGTTTACCACTGTTTCATTTGATTTCCTAGGATTTTACAATTAGTTGCTACTTCAGTGATAATTATACTTCATTACTCTTAGAAGTCGTAGATAATAGTTAAATTGCTACTTTTTTTTTTAATATTCCAGTCCTAAGAAGCCTTCATGAAAAACAGAATGATAAAGTAAGAAGACAAGAATTTCCTAATGTATCTGTAACCTCTATTAACATAGAAAAAAAGAGAGTAACTTTATTCCACTACATTTTGTACCAACTGCTTATTTAGTGACCAATTGCAAAAGTCAGTCATGTAGTGACTCAAGATAAGCAAATAAAGATTCGGGCAAATAGCAGAAGTTATATCATACATGCCTTCATCAGTCAAACATCAAAGAGTATCTGTCAGAATCAATACTGCTCTCCTATTCCAGGAGATATATCCAAACATATGATCACACAGATTTGAGGGAGAGTCATCTGGCCACAACTTCACAAAAACAAGTTAAAGCCTAAACTGATAAATTGTCACTTGGAGCAAGCAGGCACCTACTCAAATCCCCATTATCTGCGTGCTAGCTGAGATCATCAAACCATGCAAATCCTTCCTTTCGAAATAAAAGCCCCTAAACCGCAGGTTTAGCAAAAAAAAAAAAA
>VWZT01006486.1:554875-634830 GCA_013397055.1 Pachycephala philippinensis
AAAAAAAAAGGAACACTCATAACTAAGCCACTCTGCTCTAAAACAGTTTTTCTTCAACCTGCATACAGCAGGTTAGACATATCATATGCCATGCACGAGTGTGCCAAAAGTGAGAAACTCTAAGCACTGTCGAGACTATGCCATGTCCAGGAACAATTACAGAGAGATTGACTCTGTGTTTCAAAACTTTCCAAAACAGAAGAAGTGCTGTTTTAACATCTTTTCAAGCCCTCAGCTGGGACAAGGCATTAAAAAGAAAAACTGGAATATTTCTGCATAATTTTTAATTCCCCATATTTCTTGTTCTCAGAAAAAATTTGTTATTTCCAAGTTCTGCTGTATTTCCCTGGAATGACACTACACAGTTTTGGTCATACAGAGGTAAAAAAATTAGCTCAGGTATCTCTTTAAACATCCCAGGAAGCCAACTGCCACTGGAGGGAAAACTAACCAGTGTTTTGCTAACTTCAAGTCAGGTATTTCAGCTCAGATCAATGGACCCAAAGTTGTCTAAAAGTTCAAGTTAGACTAAAATATTGTTGTTTCATTTTTTCTAGTCATAGAAGTTTGCCAGCAGTCTGGACTATCGCATGAAACCTAATTTAATGAGAAGATTACTTTTTGCATTTGAAATTCCTGGGAATATTGTTGTTGGGAATTCTCACTTATCTCTTCTTTCCAGTGTCCTGGCTACGCATGCCAGCCCCCTGCCCCATGGAAAAAGGGCTTCTGTGAAACAGGCAGCCTGTTGGAACAGGAGGTACAGAAGTTACCTGTCAGCTCTGCAGCAACAGGGTCACATGGAAAACTTGTGAAGTGACATGACTCAGAATCGTATCTTTAACACTGGAAATATGAACTGTAGCTTGAAAATTGTTCGTGCCCGGAGGGTAAGGTGTTTCATCTCCTCCACTGGAATTCTCAGACTGCGTGTTCAAGCTGCCTTTATACTGCTGAGGGTAATAAAGGAGAGAATAAGTCTATAAATGCTAAAACAGCTTTGAACGTTACTGTAATCAGGGCAGCAGAGGCTCTGCCATAAGCAGGAATGAAAGACACAAAAAGACTAATCTTTGTAGATGTGACTACAAGTTTCTGGGCTAAATCTAAGTATTTAGAATGTAAAAGTTAGTTTTAATCAAACAACACAACAAACAGACTACTGAAATTATTTCTAGGAAACTCTGTGTGTGTGTGTGTGTGTGTGTGTGTGTGTGTGCATGTAGACACCCATGAATGTGTAGAGAAATATGTTCAGATTCTTCAAGAATAATTTAAGGTATATGCTTGGACTTTCTCAGCGAAAAAGAACTGAGTCTTAAGGTGCTCTTCCCTACAACTGAACAAATATTTCCCTACGCAGGATACCAGTGGATTGCAGCGTTGGTGGTGAGATGAGGTTGTGGGGGGTGGGCTGGGGAATGACAACAAAAACCTTAACCCAAACCCCAAATCCTTAGACTCTGGCCAGGAAAACCGCTTTATACAACTGAGAATTTGCTAACATATGTGACTCATGATTCGACTCATAAGCTTCTGAAGTTCACTGGGGTTACCATCAAGGTCAGATTACCCACCAAATATCAGATTACTACACCTTCCCATTGCTTCAGAGAAGCCCTTGGTATGACCATATAATATATTTATGTGGGAAGGTTAACACCAAAACCATCACATTCCTCTAATTTCAAATGAGAAAAACAGGCAAAGAATTTAGAAGAAAATCAAAAGAACCTTCTTATGAGAGGATTTTAAATTAAGCAATTCAAGGATGTGGGCAGATATCACGAAGCATTAGTCACAGAAGTTAAATAGGAGACAGTTTCAGAAAGTCTTTGCTTATCACATTAATGTTTTTTCTTACCAGGAGCATTGCTTAAAACCAGCTAAGGAGGGTTTTGAAATGGTGTGTTTATAAATAGGCTGTCTGGGACTGCCCTGGGAGGACTGGTCTGGTTGGGTCTCACGCTTCTATCTGTGTCAAGTAGCCCTTTTTTAACTTTTAAACCATTTTCACATGGCACTTTTATGAGTCACTGTACCTTGTTCCTTTTAATTACAGGAATATATAGTGTAGGTTTACCAGTCTCCAAAAGAATTTTTACTTTCTTTAGCTCACATTTCCAGATGTGTCACCTATTCAGTCCCCCCTTTTTGTTAAACAGCACTGGCAATAAAAGACAATGACTGCAAAGATAATGTACTTCTCCAGGTTCCAAGAAAACAACTTTTATAATCCAAACCTCTGAGTCTCATTTTATAAGATGCCCTTATAAAAAAAAAACTAAAATAAAAAAGCAGACTGGTCCATGAAAACTATGTTTTCAGAGTTGGTGATAAACATTTTCACGAAGATACTCAAAAAATCTGAAGTAACCCAGAAAATCTGATTCAGGTAAGACTTGGGGAAAGTGAAGCCCAGCACAGAAATAAAATGCTCACTACTAGGCATTAATTATAGCATCTTTTCCTTCCACAGGCTATTATTAGTCTGCATTTATCACTTCAATGCTGAAATTGGCAGATATTATCCAGAGTGTCTTATTTCATAAATAGACATGTTTATTTACAGGGAGACTCAACCATTGTAACCCCTGCCCCCAACACATTCTCCAACATCATTATTTTACACCAACGGCAGGAAAAAAAAAGCACAGAAGTAGCTGCTACTGCACATCAGCCCAATGCTGAAGGTTGATGCATGCCTTCTAAACTATTTCATGCAGATTTTGATCCCTAGGGCCACACTGTCACGTATGCTCATACTCTCTCTTCTTCTTGTTCAGACATCTCTCTTAGCTGTAATTTTGCTGTAATTCACTATGAAACTGCAATGATATGCAAAGGTCCTAACATCCATTTCATAAAGGCTTTTCCACAGCTCTTGGGCACAAAGAAGGTCCTTCTATGTCAATGGGAATGCACAGTGATGTCCTGAATATCCTGTCAACTTCAGCTATCCAAGCTTTTGGTGCTCTCAGTTTCCCATCCACCACCTGAAATTAACAACTAATAACTTGGTGCTGTATGGTGCTGCAGAGCCAAATGAGACAGGAAGAGCCCTCAGCGTATACAGAGGAATTAGGCTGAGTTGTGCAGCCATGTTGCTCAATTACCAAATCTCTTGGTAAACAAGTGGTTTTGCTTTCCTCCTTCTGCCTGTCTACTCAGAGTGGAAGTACATATACACGGTGTACTGCACTCCACACTGAAGTGAGAGAGAAAAAAGAATCATACTAAAGATTCAAAAATGAAAGACTTATGATTTAAACACAATTTCCATATTTCTTTTATCACAGGAACTTGGAATTCACTGGTACTACCTGCTTCTCTAAGTATTTAATTGAGTGGAAAGACGTAGCACACCACAAAAAAAGGACAAAGCACAGAGTCCTTTGGGAAAAGGTGATGACACTTCAGCAGGGGAGCTCTCCAGGCCATCCCAGCATCCTTAGCCCTAGAGGCTGTGGGGCATAAAAATAACTCCACAGAAAAATTCACCTGCCATATCCTCATATTAGACCTTAGAAGTGTAAAGCTCTGACCACTTGCAGCTTCAAAGGTGAAAAAGAAGGGAGAGCATCTGAAATGCCAAGTCTAAAACAAAAGAAGCTGTCACTACAGTCAGAAAGGTCATTATTGTTACAGCTTTATGTGATTTGAAATCCTGCAAATAAAGTAAAGCCACAGCTCACAGTCTTTTTAGGTTGATAACTGCTGCAAGGAGGGGATCTGTACTTACCTTATTTTGGGTGTCTTCCTGTGAGTTCTCATGTCCAGTCCTTTTGAGAAACTTTTCCCTTTATGTAGGCTCTGTTTGGCCACCACAAACCACTGAAGCCTTCAGCACCCTTAACTGAGGGTGGTCATTATGGGCATGCTCTGGGTGAGCAGTGATGTGTGTCCACCACCCTGCTCCATCCAGTGACTTCTTGAACCCATTAATCTTTTGCTTTTGATAAATAAAACTGATATATAAAAATAAAGTAGAAGGGCAAGGAGAAATCAGACAGTAGACAGGTGATCTTGAATCTCAAGCATTTTTATGCATTTATCTTTCAGTGTGGCACTTTCAAAGAGCCAATATCAAATATTAGCAGGGCATTTGATGCACATTTCATGGAGACGTTGCAGCGTCTCAAGCAGGTGATAAAGGGTTGCTATGGTTACTATATTCTTTTAGGATGAATATTTAATAGGTTCACAAAATATATATTCCTACTTGTTATTTAAAATATTAGTTGCCCAACAGGCATTTGCTTATGCACCCCTTTCATTTTTTATGGACTTTCTACTCCTTTATCTATCAAATATAGTGGATTTTGATACTGTTTAGAGAAAGGAGAGGTCACTAACCATCTTCTTTCTTCAGAAAAGGGGACAAGTTAGGTAGCTCATTATTTAGCCTGTTTGTAATTAAGTCCAAAAATAACTGCTCCACTGTACTAGAATTGTGAGAACTTTTATTTCAGAGGATTTAATGAGTCATGGAAACACGTTTAAAAGTCTGCACTAAACAAAGAACTAAACATTAGCATGGCAATAGACCATATAGCTTTTAATGGTCTGAATCCTTTGTCTCACACTCAGACACAGACCCGAGATTGCCCCATCACCAACATTTCATGCAGTGATTCTTTCAGATGGGTTACTTTTTTGCCAATGAATCTGAAGGTGATATTTAGGAAGTCTATTATCAGGAATGCAAATTGGGGGGAAAATGTGTCACATCAAATCATGAACATTTACTAAGATATTACTCATGGGAAAATGCTTTCATGCGCTGCCCACTTGGAAGGGCTGGTTGAATGGAGTTACTGTAAAGGCATCAAATTTCAAATTTTTATACTTGTTTGTACTCTTCATGATGTAATTACAGGGAAGTTGTGGCACACTAACTTATTTTATTTTGACTTGGTTTATTAGGATATATAGAATGTAAATAAATATAAGGTTTCCTAATTTTTATTATCATCAAAATGCCACTGTTTTGACTTCTTTGGGTCACTGTGACCACTATGTACCTGGTACCTTATTTTGAAAATTTTCATTGACATCTGATACAGTCATAGGATGGAACCCTGCTATTATGAAACTAATTTATTTTAAAAATGGCCCAATTTTTACTGAGGTAAATATGACTAGGATTACATCCATATGCAACTGATAACCCGACCGTGGTCAGGGAAAACAAAAAGAATCATCCAAGCTTGGCTAATAACTTAGTTGGATATATTTGAACACCTGTTACCATAATAGTGTTAGTAATCAGTTCAGTTTGGAGTAAGATACAAGAGCAAATGTGCTTGCAACTTCCAGATCTGCTTTCACAGCTTGCACCCAAAGAGATTCCTGGTAAATGAATTAATATTTTGCAGTCTGAGGCAGCAAATTTTTATAGCAGGACTGAGCAACAGGGTAGGAATTCATGGAAGTTAATATATTGAGCAGATCTAAGTACTAAATAGGCACTTTCCTTCTATATTTTGAAGTGCAGAATGTTGCATATTTCTAGAAGGGAAAATGGACATAACATGTTGTTCTTGCAACGTGTTACCATGTTAACAACTAGAGAACCTTCTGTTAAAACTATTAATATGTGGCTTATCACTTCATAAAAGCTTGAAATCACAATGCAACAACAATAAGCACATGTGGTACATATGAAGCCAATCTGCAAATACAATAATAAGCCTTCAGCAAGAGGCATTTTTGTACTGTAGTTAGCTGAGGTAAAATCGTCTACAATCACCACTTTTGTTACCTACAAAATAAACCCATCCATACTCTGTATTTGGGCTCCTTTCTGAAGTGCAAGAAAGGCTTTTGTTGCATCCTTGTTCCTCAGCACACACCAAACCTGTCTTGGGAAGTTTGAGGGTGATGGTGAAGTCATCTGCCAGAAGGCTTCACATTTTTAAGGAAATCTGTTCCCAAACCTAAAGCTGACCCTCTGTTTAGCAAGATAGACATCATCTATCATAACGATTCTGTCACTGGTGTCAGTATTTGGGTACTTGTTGCACTTACAGGATAAGTGATGATTGCAGATGATGCCTAAAGAGGCCGACCTAGAAACAGAGCCTAGACAGGAGTAAGGGAACAAAGGGGGATATTTATTTGAAAGGCCTTCAGAGGTACACCCTGGGCAGGCCAAAGGCTACACCCAAGATGGACGATGAGTCATGAGTTCTTCACACTTTTATAGGTTTGGTCCATTTGCATATCAGCATAATTTCGCCAGTTAAACTTTAGCTAATGATGTAATTTCCCCTCAGCTTGCCCCCCTTCTCAAGATGCTGGTTTACACATTTTGGGCCTAGGACAGGCTGGGTGTCCTTGGAGAGCACGCCTGGAGAGGCTTTGTTATGTCTATCTTAGCATGAGAGAACAGCAGCTAACAGGCTACAGGACACTTCAGAGTTACACACTAGGAATACAGAATTTGAAAAATATAAAAGTTAAAACCTAAGGCATCACAGGAATAAGCGTGAAAAAGAGGATGGGGTGATAAATTATGAGACCGGGAGGTGGGAAGAGGAAGAACGACAAGCATTCTATGTAAAACATAGAATCATTTAAGTTGGAAAATACCTTTAAGATAGATTAACTATTAACACAGCACTGCCAAGTCCACCACTAAACCATGTCCCCATGCATGGTAGGCATCTATGTGCACTTTAAAACACCTCCAGGGATGGTGACTCCACCACTTCCCTGTCCCAGCGCTTGAGAACCCACACATCTGTGTTCAGATGGAATAACGAGCTCATGAACACCCAACTCGTACATACACACAAACTGCAAAGCGGGGCCGGGCGGAGAGCCCGAGGCGCGGCGGGGCAGGGCCGGCCCGGGGCGGGTCCGGGGCACCCCGGGGGCCGCCGCTCCCCTTCCCTGCGCTCCCCCCTTGCCCGCGCTCCCCTTCCTTGCCCGCGCTCCCCTTCCTTCCCCGCGCTCCCCTTCCGTCCCCGCGCTCCCCTTCCTTGCCCGCGCTCCCCTTCCTTGCCCGCGCTCCCCTTCCTTNTTCCGTCCCTGCGCTCCTCTTCCCTGCGCTCCCCTTCGTTCCCTGCGCTCCCCTTCCTTCCCTGCGCTCCCCTTCCGTCCCTGCGCTCCTCTTCCCTGCGCTCCCCTTCGTTCCCTGCGCTCCCCTTCCCTGCGCTCCTCTCCGCCCGCCCGGCTGAGCACAGCCCGCACGCTCCCATATCCAGCGGCTCGGAAAAGAGCTGTAACCTCTCTACGACGCAGCCGTGACACCGGGTTCTTGTAGAAACTGCGCAAACATTCTGTTTGCAGGGAAAATCTGAACCGGTTTTTGTTACTTGTCAGCTGAACTTCAGATCCAAACTTAGCAACGATAAAATGCATTTTAATGCATTAATGCATTTTAATGCATTTAATGCATTAAAACCCTATACAGCAGGCAGTTCTACTGATTCTTGCATCTATAACATTGTAAGATCCACTTTTTCCCAAGATGACATCAACTCCACTTCTAAACTTTTCTCATGCTTAAAGCTGATTTCTCCACACAAAGAGAAGGCAGCATAGGTTCAAACCAGCAATTACTTTTCACCTAGCTTTAATGGCTGTGAAGGAAGCCCACTATTGCTGCGTTCAGGAGTTGCTATGTTACACTTTATGCCCCAGCACTACCATCACCGTGAAGTCTCAGTACTTAGAGTCTTAAAAGGCCACAAGTTTGCATACTTGAAATTTGTGGTACATTTTCTTCCCAGCATATGCCTACCCCCTTGGGACACAAGAGTTTTTGTTAAGGACCAGCTTTCTGCTTGTGAAAATAAAATGAAATCACTGAACTCTGACCATTAATGCAGAGTGTGTTCCACATTAGCCTATAGCAACAGAATATTCTGACAGTCAGTGTAAGGGGGGAATAAAAACACCAGCAAGTAAACCTTGAGATAATTCCAACTATTCACTTGAAATATATGGATATCAATCCATCTTGTTCTTTTTCATATTCCTTCTGTCTTTCTTAATTTAACATGTACTTTTTTTTTCCCTTCAAAAGAGGTAAGCAGCAAACACAAACACTGAATTTTTGTATCACACAAAGTTTTGAATGTCATGTCCAGACATGTGAGAAAAATGTTCAGTACCAGGGCAGCTATCATATAGATTGACTCTGTGGAAACAATATTATTCCATTAAGTATTACATCCTCCAAGATTCATGCTAAAACCAGGCCTCCTCATAATGAAATGAACTTTTATCCCTATCTGCACTCGCAGGTTTCTGTTGCTCATTTCTTCCCAGATATAGAAATAGTAAATATTACAAAATTTTGGCATATATCCCCCTATTTCCACCTTTGTGAATAATCAGTTTCATATTAATTGTGGATGTGAACAGGTTGAGTCCTTACCGCTGTGCTCAGAAAACATGCAAACCTAAAAGTATATATACAGGTTTGACCTCCTCTTGGAGATAGATTTATTGATATTACCAAACCCACCCATCCCACCCCAATACAAAAAACAATACAACCTAAGCTTCAGATGAAGCTTCCTCTCCAAGGATGAAGCTTCAGATGAAGCTTCTCCTCTTTCTCAAGCTCATCCATTCACAGTATTTCCTTCTAGTAATTGTTCTATCTTAATTCAGTTAATTCTTACTCAAACTTCCTTTATTTTAGGGGTAGTGAGTGAAACTGCATTTGCCACAATAATTCAGCAGAACTTTAGCAGCTTGGGGCAAGGGAGTGGGACAAGAGCATCCTGCCACCCCATGTGTGTGTTCAAGAGCAGTGGTGCTGACAAGTGATTAGCTGATATCATGTGGTTCTTCTTTTCAGTCTCGTGAAAAAGACCTCTCAAAGGACAACAAGCTTTATTCAACTGAGGTTTTAATATTTCTCTGTATGTCATCAGCCCTGGCATTAATATGATATCGTGGTGATTTAACCTAGGAGTGTGGGAATTGCTGAGGGATGTGCTTATTTTTCTAACAAAAGTTCAGGCATGCTATTATTAGCAATCTCTGGTATGTCATCAGTGTCAAAGGCCAAATGCTTTCTTGAAATGTTTAGGAATCAAGTGTGCTCTGAATCTGAGGAGTCTGTTCTCACTCTGCCATTCACATGCACACGCAGCAGCATGCTGCAAAAAGACTCCATCTTGCCAGAATGCTCCTGAACACTCCCAGTGCATCTGTTTTGATAGTGTTCAGGTTCTCAGCAGGACAAATACTGACTTCGGAGAGCAGACTAACCTCGCCAGCCAGTGGTTCACAAACACTGGACCTGGGAGCCTGAACTTAACCTATTTTAGAGACCACTTTACACCACATGCAGCTCCTTGCATACATAAGTGTATCTGCCAGTGTAGTACCTCAATACTCAGCCAGCAGCCTTAGTCTGTCACCATGAGCACACCAATAAACACACACACAGGGTATTGACATAAAATTATTCAAGCAATTGTATCATCAGGTAGATCAAGAAGAGGATGTTCCTGAGCACTCCCAAGATCTGTGTCTGAGAGCAGCGTAGCTCTGCCACATCACTCTGAGAGTTGGCTCTTAGCAGTTCTGTGCTTCCTCACAGACTTTTGGATTGAACTTTCCCTGTTGCATTTTACGAACAGAAAGAGGGTGACCAATGTGAAAATCAAACCCGAGACAAGTAGCCCTTTTTCATTTAAAACTGGCAATAGATTTTTCAACCAAAAACTTTCTTGTCTTTGTCATCAGGGTCATTTGTAGAAAATATGAATGGCAGTTGCAAGAGACTTCATGGAAGTCAAAAGATAAGACAGTGGAAAATCAAGCCTGAGCCTTTTCTTTCCCAAGGAAAGGGTTAAGTAATATAATTATTTCATTAGAAGCAGTGGCCATCTGTTATGCTTTATAAAAAGACTGGCAAACAATGTTAAAAACATCCATTACATGCAATAGAGAAGAGAAAAATATGTTTATTTAGCAAATGTTAATGTTTCTGAAAGATGTTTGATTAGCGTCTGGAATTTATCATCATTTGCTAGAGCTCAGGCTAGAAGCCTAGCATCATCAACACATATTGTCAACAGGCATTAGCAAACAGTTTCATCTCCATGTGAAAAAACAGTGATTAAGCTTTTCCACATTACTAGGTGTATCATCCTCCACAAAACATAATATATGCTTTTTTACGTCCCCTTCCAAGAAATATCTCTCCAATCTCTTAGTAATTTTTTCCTGTGTAGTATAAAGATTTTTTTTAAAAGTCTTTAGAAACAAAAAGACAGGAGGGCTTTCTAGCAGAAACAAGAGTCTTTAAACTTTCACAGGAAAATTTTATGCAAGAAGAAAGAGTAATGTGATTATGCATCAGAAGAAAACTGAAATGATTTGTTAATTAAAAAAGGCAATGTCAAGAAGCATGTAGTGCAAGTGCAAAACCGAAAGTAAGCCATTCAAAATAGGTTTCTATTTTGATTGTTTGCTTCTCAACAAACATGTAAATACTTAAAAAAACCCCAAAACCCCAGGATAGTGGAGCTTGCCTGCTGCTTCTGTGGTTGCCAGATATCATCATGGATATTCTAATGGGAGAAGAGAGAATTATGCTAAATTGTAAACCAAGATTTTCTGTGAACTTCAATTTGAAGGAAATACTCTCTTTCTTCAGCCCCCTCATATGAACAGCTGCACTTCAGAGCTGTTTTCTTTGCACTGATCCTCAGTGTAGCCCGGATGGTTTTCTTCTTGTTTTGGTGCTGTTTTGCTGCATTACCTAAAGAAAGCAATGGCTTTTGTGCTGGAAAAAGGAGGGGGACAGGGTAAGAGTAGACACACCTTTGTTAAAATGTGTATACAGATATACACAAAAACTCCATTTGCATCAAACAGTAGATGTCCACAGGCTAGTTCATGCATAATGCAGTATTTCCCCAAAATCAGAAATCAGTGGGAGAAGCAAAGCAGAGGGATAGCAGGGCTATATATAGTGGGGAAAACTTGCCCACATGTGCTTCATTCAATATTCACACAAGAAAAAAAAAAAAAAAAATTTGCATATAGAAGGTAAAAGGGCTGAAGGCAAGATCTTCCGCTTGACTTACTTTGAAATCTTGAGGATTTAACAATTTTTAGGACAAAATTCTCCCAGCAGAAATCTACCTGTTCATGGTCTGGGTAATAACACCTCTAGAGTGTTACCACACCATGCCTTGAGGTGAGTTTGTGCTGTGCAGGTCCTGACTGTGAGAGATCCCTGCTGAGGAACGATACTCATCAGGCCAGGAACTGCAGAACCCTACACACATGGTTGAGAAGACCACGTAAGTTTTGTGATCACTCTCTTCGGAGCATATTACTGCTTTCTGATGGCTTCTGAATTTCCCATAACTCATTGCATATTCGTGACTTATACCTACCTCTCTTGAAACATGTTAAAATGCCCCTAAGATTTTATTTCCTCCCAGACTTAGCAATAATTAAATATAGCAGGCTTTAATATTGGAATCCATTTCAAGGGAACGAGGATACACTGGAGGCCATGGGGAGGGGCATGTGCTTTGTGAATGCAAAGAGCACATGGAAATGCTTTTATCCCATTAGCACAGGCACAGAGGTTGCTTCAACACAGCTGCAGCGGTTGGAGAAGAGTGTGCAGGCTGAGATGAGCTCGTGGCTGGGTCCAAATGGGACAAGGGTCCTGCTCTCTTTTCAAGGAAGATCACCGAGGAAGAACAAGCTGTTCACTGTATTGTCCCTCCATCTCTGTTCTCGAATTTTCTGGGAGTTTAATGCCAAGCAGCCACTCATAACCAATTTTGGCCCCATCTGTGCCCATGAATCATTAACTTTTGCACAGTATCTCGCATCTTGTTACCATTTTACTGCCACAACCATCGAATAACCCCACATGCAATGCTTGAGTGAGCAGCTATAACAATACAGGAATCTGGAGCACAAATGACAATCCCCAACACACACAGCATAGGAGCAGTACTGTCTCCTGTCACTGGGACTATATATATTCTTGGTCATCTGTCTCAGAGAACATTCAAAGACTGCTATAACTGAGATGTTACTCTGTGGGATAATGAGGCGTTGCCATTCCTTACAGTTCTGTCACAAGGCTTAGGCTATTTGATCTTTTCTGTGAAGCCTCAGCTCCAGATACCAAGTCATTATGTGAGAACTGAAGATTTATTTTCTTTTTTAAAAGGGATTTAGCCTTTAGACTGTTACAGAGAGAGAGCTGACAGTCTGACCTGAATATAACCCCTACGATTTGAAAGCCAGAGGCTAGAAAAAAGGAATGCAGAATTGTCTTTAACATGTTATGATTTTTAACCTAAAATATTATGATTGTGAAAGAGGTGGAGTCTGGCAGGAAGTGAATGCTTTTTGAAAGCTAGCTCTCCTCTACAGGTTAGAAAAGACCTCATTTTGTGCTCATGCCAGCCTAGGCAGAGAGCTCCTGGAAGGCAAAATATATCTTGTGATAGCCAGAAGGGCTGCTGCAAGCCCCCTTCCTCTGCAGAGCAGATGCAGAGGAGGTTGTGCAAAGCATGCTAACTTTTAGGTTAAATACCTGTTGCTTTAAACAGCCTGCTGACTCCATGGCATTCACCAGCTTTATCTCACGCTTTGCAATCTGTTTAAGTGGAAGGGACTACAGAAATATTTGTTTCTGAGGACAGCCCACAAACTATTCCATTTCCCACACCTGTTTGCTCTTTGGAAGGGCAGATATCAAAAAGACACTAGATCCACCGATCCCAAATACATTGCCTTTTGGAAAAAAAGCAGTTAATTGTACAGTCAATGTTATCAGCATTTCAAGACATTCATTGCCTGCCCTGCTGACTTACCCTGTAACCATCACTGACACACACTTCTGTGTAACTGTACGTGTGCATCCAGTTCTGGGGGTTATATTTTTCATTTTTTATGCCAGTATTACACAGAGCACATGAACCATGACAGCCAGCTCTAGGCACATTGAGGGAAGCAGCCAGATGGTGAGGGTAGGAGAGCAACCTTGGCCTTGCTGCCTGGTTTTCCAGGAGGTGATGGGTGCCAGTGGGTGCCCCTCAGGAGCAGAGAAGGGCAGCTATGCCCAGGGAAAGCTGCTCCTTCCCAGCTGGCTCCCACACCTCAGCCCTTTGTGCCACTTCACTCAGCAGGTGGAGCAGACAACAAGTCCCTTTTCCCAGAGGTCTTGGTTTGACCTCCTTTCCAGCTTTTCTTTTTCTCCCAGTGCTTCCCCTTGGAGCAGCACCCTGACTGCACTCCACTTAGTCCTTCATGAGATGGCTTTTGCCTGTGACTTCTGGCATGATCTGAAAACTAAGGCAATTGTTCCCTTAACTCTAGCTAAAACACTATAGTTTAGAAACCTCTGGGCTTCTTATCATGCCTCTTCATTTTACTTTTATTTCGCCTCCCATTGCAACACCAAAGTGCAAAATTACTGTTTAATAGGGAGTCTTGGGTGAGTTAATGAGGCAAAATGGGGCCCAGTCACTACATGGTTTAAAACCTGGGTCCTGCGGCAGCAGTATTGATAGCCTTCATCCCCACCTAAAAAGGGTAACAAGGAGGAAGGATATGTTAACAGAGATATATAGATATGTATAAAAATAAAGAAAGAAAGAAAGAAAGAAAGAGGTTCAATTAAGCAATTAAAATAGAACTGTTAAAAAATCAGATATAAGAGTTGTAAATGTAGTGTGTGCATGTCTGTACAGATATTTGTAGGTATGTAATCTTATTACTATGATAATTACTGAAGAATACCACCCATAATCCTGTGTACTGTAAGGCAGAGAATAAACAGCAAGAAAACCCTTGATTGCATCCAAGCTATTCCACCCTGACTACAAAAACAGCCATTTCCTGGCACTGCCCCAAATCAAATCCTACCACTTCAAATGCAGTAGCAGACAGATACACATGTTGCTGCTTATTTTTATAGTGAAAATACTGAGTATATAATTTCAGACACATTCTATTAAATGTTTTAACAAATAAACAATTAAGGAAATATAATCATCAGATAAATCCAACCTTGATGTCAGTAATATGAAGAGAGACTTGTAAACAATGAGAACTATGCAGTCACTGCAAGAAAGCTTACTTATAAAGTGATTTAGAGGGGAAATTACAGGCACATGCAACTATCATAATGCCTTAGAAACAGATAATGAGAACCCACAAATTCTAAATATTGTTCAGTTGGTGGAGTCGGGAATTTCAGGCTAAATATGTTGTCTCCAGGCAATGACTGACCCTTTTGCCTTAAAAACTTAACTTCATTTGGGCTCAAGAGGCTTATCCACCCTTGCATCCTTTCAGCTACCCCAAATCTCTCCATGAGCTTTACAGAGGAATCTGCTTGCTCAGCATTTCTCCTGTGGTTGGGTTCTTATGGCAGGTCTTCCTTGCTCCATGGAGCTTGATCCACATACCTTGCTGTTCGAGTTACTGGGGACTTGAATTAGGGCAGCTTGGTGAAGGTTTACCCAGGTCACGACAAGAAGCTGCATAGGAGGAGTCCAGTATATGGGAAGCACTCGCAAGGCAGTGCTGTGCTCAAGCTAAATGCCACAATATGGGCTCTGAATTCAAGCTCCCCACAAGATTTGTCAGCTCAGGTCAGGCACACACCCCCGAGTCCTGAGTGCACAGAGACAGAGACAGAGCCAACTCAGATGTCTCTGCTCAGGCAGCACAGGTTGCCATAAAGAAGGAACTAGAAAAGTGCCCACCTTGCTTAGCTGTTTAGGAGGGTTTTCTCTCCAAATGACTGCACGTATCCTACTACATAGCTCTGAGTGTGATGGCAGCTCAACTAAACTAAAGTGTTTCACACTGTAAGGCTAAAGCTGAGAGGACATTTTGTTTTTCAAAACTAATACCCAGGCCTTGCTGAATGCTCAGAAGACAAGACCTAAGAGAAAAGAAGATGTCTATAGTTTTAAGATAGTGGGTTAAAAAAATCTCAAAATTTTGGTGTCATCTTTTATGGATGTAAGAGACAGGGAGGAAGAGGAAGCAGAAAAAAAATAACATCAGTGTTTCTGGCCACTATTGATTTTTTTAGTTAATCAAGCTTTGCTTTTTGAAATGCTTTATGATCTCCTGCTAAGCACCTAATATCTTCTCAGCCTTCCTTCATGCTCCCTGTGCTAACAGTATCTCATTTATGTCCTCGAAAGGTGCTTTGAGCCATAACAAGTATGAAAGGTGCTATACAAAACACAATTATATTCTCTTATATCCTAGTTAACTTTCTAAACCAAAATACTGCACTTGGATGTACACATGCAGCTTTGGCTGTAGCCATTGGGAGTTTTCTGCCTGTATCTGCAGGGATAACATGGACCTTTATGTTTTCAAACTGCTCAGATACTGGGGATGAGGAGGATGGGGGTGGGGTCCTCTCACCTTGGAGTAATCTTTAAAAAATGCCTGCATCATACTGCATCCATTTGAAACCCCTAAATGTTCATTTCCGCAGCGGTCCTGTGGGTCACCTGCCATGGAAAAAGAATTTCCCTGGGCAAAAAGGTCTTAAAATATTTTATTACAGAAATATACTTTTCAGGCCTTAAAACAGATTAAATATATGAGAATTCCTAGAAGTCTATATTGTTCCCCTCAGGGGTGCCAGACTTTATTTACAAAACTTATATATTGCTATAGCAAGGAGTTTTCATGGATGAAATCTGCTCAGGGCATTATGATGGATAGGTGGATGGCAGTGAGTGGGGAAAAAAGCAGATAGAAGCTCCACCTGGCTGATTGGCATTAAGATTCCCCACGGGAGTCATATTAGGATGCAAGGTTTTTCTCTACTGTTTGCTCTAACAATGACATACATACATACACACATAAATGAAATCACCCACAGCACTCAATAATTTATTTGCTTCATCCTGGCCGTGAATGTGCTGGAATAATAAACCACCATATGGGTGATAGCACAGTCACTACTCGTGATTCCACACTACTGTAGCTTTGCAATGACACAGCTTAATCTTTGTTTCTTTTGAAAGACTGGAAGAAATGGACACATACAGCCCTGCTTTAGAATCATATTTTTTGTTGTTTGCTTTTCCCAGTATTAAAAAAGGTCGAGGAATACCTTTTCTTAACAGCTGCACTCTCAAGGGCAGAAGTAAATCTGGCAGAACAAGGATTCCTAATTCTAAAGATGCTAATGGCAAAAACTCACATGCGTGTAAATAATTAATTGCTTTCTTGTTAACAAGTCCAGGTTTTTCATTCTTTGTTAGTGACCCTAAGGGCTGTTTTTTCTATGAGAAATAGAAACATTTAGGATTGTATCTTCCTAGTCCATGACTAATTTATAGGCTCTTGTGGCGTCAGGTGCAAAGATTCAAGATTCAATTTGTCACCCCAGGAAATTCCCACTTTAAAAGATGGTGCAGGTATTCTGCAGAAATAAATGAAGGAAAACATTAATGATGTAAAACCAACAGTAGTATCCCCTATGGAGGTCATATCTTTCAAATTCATAGAGACACATCAGGGTATCAAATGTCTTTTGTACTGGTCTGGAAAGACCATAAAGCCCTCTAATGATCTCCTACAGAAAAAAAATAGAGAGAATTAACAACACATTTTTCACACTGAACAGTATCAGCTACAGCTGGTTGGGGTTTTTTGGCCTGCTTTTTCCCACCATTTTGTTTGGTGGTTTGTTTTTTTTGTTGTTTTTTGTTTTTTTTTTTACTTTTAATTTTTTCAATTTGACCTAGCATTTCCAAGCCTACAGCTCTACACAAAGATGACAACATAGAAATGGCATAACAGAAGGAGTCAGACATCTAACAAAATAAAATTATTTTTTCCCATTTTCCACTTTTTCCAGCTAGATCACCAGTAACATAAATATTTACTTTCTGTGTATATTCAGCTCAATGGCTGCATTGTTAATGACTACAATTGTACTCAAACAAGCGTGTCTTGTTAATAAGCCCCCACCTGCTCCCCCAATATTTCTCTCTGGGACTGGTTCTGGGAAAACCTCTTCTCATGGAGGAGAGAGGAGCATATGTGAAAGGTGTCCTGACCTCTGATCATGAACACCAGAGACCTACTTGGCTCAGAAATTGCAGAATCAGATCAAAACACTGAACCTCTGTCTTTGTTTTTCTTTCTGTAAAATGGGAGCACTTTGTACAGATTTCCTTATGCTGAAAAATACTGTGCAAATGCAAGTTAATTATAGTGTAACTATTTGAATGCTTCCAGGAGGATGACTGATTATAAGGATATAACAATATGATGAATTCTGTGTATGAGACATAATATTTTTTTCTCTTTTCCTCTTTGAAATTCATTGTAAGCACTTACATGGAAAACCATACTACTGTAGAAAACAGTTGTTTACTCTTAGGACTTGCAAACTAAGTGTCTTAAGAAAAAGCTGCTCACACCGCTTCCTCACATTTTAGTATTTTGCTTTGCTTCTTGATTCTATTCACCTGAATTTGGTATTTAATCTAAGAACTCAAGAAACCCTTAGAAAATAATATTCTAAGACTATTGGAAATAGGTGCTACAACTTTGCAGAGAAAAACATGTTACACATTAATATACACTTTTTACTGTTAACTGTTAATTTCAAAGAGTGGTTAAGTATTTTAGATGTGTCTCCTCTTTAAAAACTTTTGCAGTCTGTATGTGTAGGGATGGTATTTTATGCTCTTTAAATGTCAAGATAGTTCTGCAGACTTTAACATTATAATGGCACCAAATTTAAGTCATTACAGGAGAGATATATCTCACGTTTTAAACATTGAAGTTAGGGGTTAAATCTAAGTACGTGAGCTTCTGCTATAATGCAGAAAGACACAAACCTCCAGAAGGCACGTATGAAAAGACTTATCCTTTAGAATTAACAATGAAACAATCTGTCATTTTGATTCATGGAGGTTAGCAAAGATAAATCCCCATTTTTAATTAGTTATCCAGGATGGATATCAGAAGGAAAAGTAACAAGGAACAATATAAAACATATTAGTAATATGAATCTAACAAAAGATGAAACAGAGACCAAGCGCAGTTTCCTCCACTGGTGTTCAAGAGGAGGTAAGGCTGAAGTTATAACCATCTGTCGGAAAAGTTTCCTTCTGGATTTAGAGGGAACAGTTTCCAGTGCTATTGTTCATAGCTAAAATATATTCAGACTCCACATACAAAAATCATCTTGAGAATCAGTGTTCAAAGGTCTCATAAGATGCTTTCTCCTGTATTTTTTAGCCATTAAAGACTGAGATTTCTAGCTTTAGTCATGTTACTCATCCAAGCATCCATTTTCAGTTACCACATGACATCTGTAGACTGCAGTAACCTCGGTGGGAGCTCTATCAATGTGTGTTTAGGCTTAAAAAAAATTGTACCCATCAATTTCTTTATACTTAGGTCAAGAAATGTTGGTAGCATCCACATTAATGCAATATGGTAACTGCGCTTAGCTGCTGAATTTTTTAAATGCCTGGCTCCACAAAGATTAAAATTGCTCTTTTTTAGCCTAAGATATTTCAAGTACTATATGTCAAGGCAATTCTATCACTCCATATTTCAAGGCATGAAATTTTTATTTTATGATGGTAAACGTTAGGGCTTCAATAGCCTTATTAGGTTTGCTTTTCACAAAAGGATTCAATACAAATTCTCACAATTTCTCTGAAACTTACAGTATATTTAGAAATGCAATAAAAATGTTTTTATAATTATGTACAGAATACTTCTTTTGTTTAGTGACCTGAGTTGAAGGGAGCAGGATGATTTGTACTACAAACATGAGCATGAAGTGAACATTTAATACCAAGAAAATAAACCTCTAAATAAGAGTCCAGACTGTCACTAAAACCTAGAGGAGTGGATTGTGCATAATGCAGCCTTTGAGAGGATATGAGAAACAAGACATTGGCAGGCAAATAGACCAAGGAAGCTTCCTGGACCTTTTCCACTGATAAAGTCTCTCCATTTTGGAAAAAGATATCTGTAATTTGTAAGTGGTTTTGATCTCAGGGAAACTTTCCTGATTTCTGCAGTGAGGGAAGACTTTCTACATGGGAGGCTGTGATATCAGTCCCTTCGGGTGGAAGGCCAGGATAGACTCTGACACTCATGCAGTGACTGGTACTGGTTTCAAAGATAGTTCTTATCTCTTCTTCTCAGAAACCAAGCAGAAAATCACAATGTTGTGCCTGAAGACAGTAGAAAATATAAGGTCATAAGTTGCTCCCTGTTTTGCTCAGATGCCAATTCCACACAACACAACAGATGTTTTTCTCCCTGTCACCACCAGCGGCTCTTACACCAGCTATCATGAAAGCAAGGACAGAAATTACACGGTGCACATTTTATTTGCAATTTTATTCTGCATACTTGTGATAGCAGGAACATATAATAAGGGAGATAATTTTCTGGTTTCATTCAATAAAAGAACTTTCTCCCACTAAAATCAAACATTTCATAACAAAATTTTCCTTTTGAAAATAAAAATAAATATACACCTAGCATTTCCATCTACATATTATTGTGTATATTTTGCAGCAGTTAAAGATGTACAGCAAGGAATCAAATGGGGAAAAATTCTAAATATTTCCTTGTCCCACTGGGAGTTAGTCCTCAGACTGGCTAGCTTTTGAAAACAATATTTGATAGTATTCAAGGAATTTTAAAACATATCTGTGTGGAGAAAGTTGATTTTTACTTGTAAAATAAATTAGCTGCAGACTAGCAAGCCTTTAAACAAAATATCAGGAGAGACATTGTTACCAGAGATGAAGTCCTGCTCAGCAGGTTACTCAACTACAAAGGCATACTTAAATTGTGCTTATCCCAATTCCATGTGGGCTCCTGTGGAGAGATTCCTGGGGCTGTATACATGTGGAACTAATCAATCAGATAAAAACATCCACAGTTCTGAAAAAAACATATCTCGCACTCAATGTGATTTTGGCACAAATGTGTTATTTAATATCATACCTGATCCAGGTTACAAATTGGCTGGGATCTGCCCCCTAATGATGCTTTGCTACCTCAGGTGTTCTACACACGGCCAAACAGTTTTTAACTAACTTCCCTCATTAGAGCAATTATTAAGGTCTTAGCTTTAACAATGCTACAGAAAACAGCTATTGAGGAACCTATACTTGCTTGGTAAAAAATCTCAGGGGTTGGAAGACAGGCACCAATGCCTCATGATGTGCTTCTGGCTAATTAAGATGTTGACTATGTTAATCAAGGTCCATCAAACTATGCTTCATTAACATGTAAATTGGTAAACCCTTCCACAATTGCCCTACCATCTGAACTCTAGCTATGGGCCCCAAAACAGACAATAATTGGACTCATAATTTATGTTTTTCAGTTGGGGAAATCATTTTCTGAAAACAAAGGAATTGTGAGGTAGCCTGCAAATGTATATTGTTTCAAAATACACATGGATACATTAGACAAACACTAGAGATATGCATAAACAATGTGAAAGTTTAAAGATGTGTCAGCAAAAGGACTTCATGTGAGTGATACATAACAAAAGGAAAGCATTTCTTTCCTCAGATTAATTTCTCAAAGGTGGTGGTCCCATACAGATGATGAAGAGAGGTACATCTAGAAGTCAGTTCTAACCATTTAAGAATGAAGTTATGCCAAATCAGATTAATAGACTATAATGATAGATGTCTTGAAAAGAACTGTTGGTTCAATCTCTTTTAGTCTGAACGCATATTAACAGAACTTAGAATAACCTTAGGAAAGCGGAATATTCAGGTGTCCTAAGCTATAATGAGCATGCCTGATGTTTTCTATCAACTAGTCCTAGATGTTACCAGCTCAGCATCTTACCAAGGCCACATGAATCAGTCCAAGGAGACTGTCTCCCCTTGGCTAGGGATTTATACAGAATTTAAATAATTGAGATAAGGTCTATGTAGGTCTCAATTGTTTACAAAGCCAATGAGTATCCTAATTTAAGCATTCAAAGTAGGTGCCTTCAGAAGATAGGGCAAGTACAATTTCCTCCTTCCTTCCCGCTTTCCTTTTTCCTCCTATTGCTGTAATGAACAGGAACACTTTAATGTTAGTCCGTAAACAACTTTTTTGCTTCAATAGTAGTGGCTAATAAAAATATATTAAAAAATCATCGGTTATCAAATTGTGGGTAGCTGCCTGTAGACAGGCTAACTGTGAAAGCTGGCACTGATGCCAGTGATGATCTAGCCCACAAGAGCAGTGGAATGGGAAGAGCTGCTGAGATGGCACCCCTGTTGAGGGGTCTATACATAGGGGCCTCATGTCAGAGGCTCTGGCAGAGCTACTTCTCCAGAAAGGCAATGTGTCCATATGTCTGAGGTGCCTTAATGCATCTCTAGTGGCACTAGATCCCTCTGTGTGTGGGCAACAGAATTGTACTTCAGGTGTGGGCTGCCATTTGAGCTGAATCACATGGAGACATTTACACA
This sequence comes from Pachycephala philippinensis, assembly GCA_013397055.1. Classification (NCBI taxonomy): domain Eukaryota; kingdom Metazoa; phylum Chordata; class Aves; order Passeriformes; genus Pachycephala; species Pachycephala philippinensis. The sequence continues at coordinate 576,337 of VWZT01006486.1, forward strand.
CAGATGCCCAATTTTTAGAATCTTAATCTGTAACAGAATGTCAACCAGGTTGTATTGCACGTGCTCCCAGCTTTCACTCTTATTTTTCTCTCAGCATCTACTGGCATTTCAAAACACTTTCTAGGCAATTTATTGACTTAGACAGCAAAAGGCGTGGAGTACAGAAATAGTCTTATAAAATGGAGTAGCACCCAGTGCAAAGTCTAGTATTTGGGAGAGGTGAAGACAGTCAAAATTCATTATTCCTTCATTTACTTCCTGAGAATGCTCTGAAAGCCCTTGAAGTCCCAAAGTCTCAGCTTACCCCAGTTCTACACTGGGTTTGCACTGGTTAAGAAGGGCCAATGCAGGAAAAAATTCCTGCATTTTTGTAATGTAGATGAGTTTTGACTGACAGGTTGACCCTTAGCTTCTTTTATTTAGCACTGAACTATGATACTCCTATTCATGGAAGTAAAAATAATCCATTTCTCTGTTCTGTCTGTATGCAATCCAGAAAACTTCAAAAGTTCTTACAAGTCTCCATAGATGTCAGCTAATAATGTACAGGACTTAGACAGACTCAGGTATTGTTGGAAGCTAAAAGTTCTTTCTCCTTAGGAAATCACTGGTGGTCTTTCCCAAAGTGTCAGCCAAAAGACCATCAAAGTTTCAGTCAGTTTTAATTGGATAAGACCACACATCTCTATAATTTCACTCTGCATCAGCTATGACAGACAGCATCCTTCCCAGTCTGTCACAGCATGTGGGCTGAATTTTAACTTTTAATGGACCACAAGTCAATCTCTTAAAACCTGGATGTCTATTAGGGAAAATGAATACTACTTTTCCAGAAAAAAAAAGAGATTTCAAAGACGAAGATTACTTGCATCCAGCCAGGAGGTACAACATGCTTGTAAAAGTTATAACTTTTCAGAGATGAAGAGATATGGCCATACATTTTTGAAGCACAGCCCAGTAAGAGTGGGATGTTTGTGAACCCTTCAAACCTTAGCCATATATCATTACAATCTCCCACAGATCATACATTCAAACCATCCTGCAGATGAACTCCTACTCAGCAGTTCAATTTCTCCCTGTTTACAACAGATTTAAAAACAAGAAAATCCCAAGCTATGGAACACACTGTGATTCCAAGGTGCTGGAAGATGTGCATAAAAGAAAGATGCACCAGCATCATTGGAAATCATGCAGATTTCCATCACAAAGTTTTGAAAGTTACATAGACATATCTAGAAACTATAAGTATCATTGAAACATATATGACAAAAATACTCAGCCTGTTTAATATTGTATTACTTCATGAGCAAAAAAATACCAAATTGGTATCTAACTACTTTCACAGCAACTTAAAAAAAAGGATAAATGATGATTTTGAAGCAGCATTCAAAATCTCTTGTTTTGTCAGGCAGTCAAGTGGGAGCTGTGCTTGCTAATTCCTATCCTTTCCCACCAGACTGGACCTCCTGCTGCTTGCTGTTTGCAGCATGGCAGCTTCCCGGGAGAGCCCAGGTGTGTTTTCCTCCTGTTAAGAATAAGACAAGTAGAATTCTTTTGGAGTGTGCTTAGCCTGACTTATTGCAACATTCACTTCAGGCAGTAATTCCTAGGAAGATGGGCAGCCTTCAGCTCTAAGTGTAAGCTTTGTGAATCCTCTGCGTAATAACAAACATAGAAAGGGTTTAGTTAACATAGAAGATGTTTGATGTTTGCATGAGTCTTTTCAGATCTGTTCAAACAACAGATCTTACAGTGAGGCAAGCAAGGGTACAAGTAAAAGAATACTAACAAAACCATCTGGGAAAAAATCTGCAGTGTGCCAAGTACATTTTAATAAATTTTCATTAATGTTTATACATACATATATAAGTACGTATGTATACAATATAGAAAACACACCTTTTTTTCTTGTGAGGGTTTGTTGGGGTTTTTTTTGTTCTACATGGTGTTTATGTGACATTTGGGCTAAATGTGTGAAAAATGTGTGAAAAAACTCACCACAAAAATCACCAAACTCCAGCACAGCACCAGTGTGGCAACTCCACCTTTACAATTTCTTTTAGAGAATTGTTTATGTGTTTTGAGAAGCAATACTACTGTTTTGATCTGCCTAAACCTTTCAGTTGTGACAAACAGCTGATAGCTAATGACTGCTGGAATATGTTTAGATTGGTCTAATTTTATAAGTAAATGAATGTTATGTTTGCTTACATGTGTTAACCCCACCTTTGGAATTTCATTCTGCTTTAACTTAATAAAAGACATCTATAGCCAAGATTTACTTCTTTATGCATAGATGTGATGGTGGTAGTGATCAAGACCCTTTTTCTAACAATAATGGCCATGTAAAAGTCTATGTATCTCTGCTTTTTAAAAATTGATAGGATAGCCAATTCTCTGTTTCAGACAGGTAATTTCAGGGCTCTTTGGCACAATATTTTTAGTATAGTTCCTTTACCATCTACATGCAGGGGTATAACATCAGTTGTGATTTCTGTTAAATTAGATGCCTGTTTTTCCTCCAAAATACAATTTGGAAATTTAGAATTCATGAAAACTAGGAAAGAAGTAGCAGTGAATACATCTCTTTTATCACTGTAGACTAAAGGATGCAGTTGAACAGTTTACAAACACTGAACCAAAGTAATTTCCCTGTTAGAGAACTGAGGAGCCTTAACTGGTGTATCAATAACCAGAGAACACATCCTGCTTCTTGTTTGCTTGCAGCAAAACCAAGGATGTGAAATAAACATTGCACCCTGGAGATACTGTTACCTTTGCCTACAGACAGCCATGAGAAGCCTAACCAGAAACATCAGTTTATTGTCATTTGCTAGGACTAACACTAACTACTAAGTACGTGATAAAGACCACCCTAAAATAACTTTTATTTTTAAGGTGAGGAGTATCTCATGGTTGTGGTGGTATTTCAAGAGTCATGGCAATATCTACTGGTGCAACACAAAGAGATTAATTAGGTTTCCCTTGCTTCTACAGTTGTCAATAAGCTGAAGAGAGGGAACATTTTTATTATAATTCCTAAAATACTGCTGTCACATTCTTATATTAATGCTGCATTCTTACATTAAATCACTGAATTTTTCTATCCTTGGGCCCCTCTAACAGATCTCATTAGTGATTGTTTTCATGGAGATTTTTGTTTTTAAGCCAAACTAGAACCATAGTAACTGTGCATTTCCCAAACAATTTCATTCATGAATGGGAAATGAGTCTCCAAATCTTTACTCACATGAGTAACCACATTGATATCCTTGGGCCTTCCATTATTAACAGCTAGAACTCTAAGTATAAATCTGCAGGATTTGGATGTGGCACTTCATTACTTCATGGGAGTGAAATCTGTAGCTGAAATCAATAGCTAAGCATGCGAGGCATATAAAAGATACACATTCTTTCATGGAGGTCTGATTGCAATGCATTTCTCAATTTTGTTTCGGCATCAACAAATAAGCATATCATTGTGAAGAGACATACAGACTACTAGGCAGTAATTACAAAGACACATTTTAGATAGACATTCTAGCCTCAATAGAAGAGTTGGGAATAGTCCATCAGAAAGAACAGAATAATAGTGAAAAAGGTCAACACTTCTTGAAAAACTAACATAGTAAGTCACAGACCAAGTTTTTGGTTCTCTGTCAATCAGTAGTGTAACTGTTGTCAATCATTCCCTCTTACCTTGTTTGTGATTTTTGAATGGCCACAAAGGAAACTTTTGTTGGTAATTATGGTCTTTACAATTCGTCTGAGTCACAGGCAGGATTTTCAGAGCCTGCCTGTGGAATAGGCATGGCATACCCCAAGCTGCGCTCACGTATGTCCCACCAATTCAGGCTAAAGTTTCCCACGATAATATGAAAGGAAATAAAAGATTCTGACCAACACAAGTCACTATTCTAGAAATAACAAAAGGAACAGGATAGCCAGGATCTTCTGGTTTAGCATTCCTTTTTTTTTTTTTCTTAAAGATAAATATGATAACTTTTCCTTTGGAGGGGTGCAGTTAGACAGGATATGCACCTGTGCATCTTGGATCTTCTGAAAGAGTATTTATATTCTCTGCCTAACCACATGCTTCCCATTACACTGATAGAAGCATTCTGCTAAAAATAACTGCCAAGAATTAATGCTTCTTCATTTATTTTTTAATTCCTGAATTCCCCTAGGATTTTTCCTTTCCTCAAATATTTTCACCTTCCACAGATACATTTTTGTTTTGTTTTCTTTGGCTATCAGTTTAAGTGACCTATCTTGGCCCTGCTGAAAACATGAAACAATTTGTGAAGAACGGTTCTCAAACAAAACCCAGTTTTGGAGTTGATTCAGCAAAATAACAAATCTGATAACATCAAAGCAAGAACATCTGAAACTAAGAATTAGGCAGAACAGCTTTTTCAACAAATTACAGCCTCTATAAATGTACCCATTTCTAAACAGCCAAGTCTGCTTATTTGCTTATTTTCCTAGCTTTGCTGAAAGAAAGGCTCAAAAAACTTCGGAAAAATAACAGCAAAGTTGTTCAGAGGAAAGCTGCCCCTGTACTGTAAACAGTGCCTCTCCCCAAACTGCAGCTGCACAAAGCAGAGACAATGCAGGGACCCTCAGCATCATTAACCAACTTCCCTTCCTCACCAAACAGTCGTTTCGATAAAGCAATTACAATAGCATCATGGAACAGTAGAACAAGGAAAAAAAAAATAACCTTACCAGCTTCTCCTACAGTACACAGCTGAAAGGAAAACAAAACCCCCAGCTGCCGTATCGCATGCAATTGGTCTCTCAGAATGAATTGACTGAAAGAACTATGAAAGGCTAAAGTCTCTCGGCCCCTCTGTTCAGCCTCTCTTCAGCTCCCACTCTCCGAGCTTCCTCACAAAGCCATTCTCCTACTCCCTAATCCTCGCACAGGAGAAAGCAGCGCGCACCGAATGACTTCAGCGGGAGCGATCCTCCGGGGGGTGGGGGCAGAGATGCTGCTGCCGCTCAGCCCCGGCCCCGCCGCCGCGCAGCATCCTCGGGCAGCGCACCCCTGCACGGACAGCAACACAGGACACGGCACGGGAAAGTGCACATCTCCGTTCGTCACCCTCTCAGCCGCTCATTTCTGCGATGAGCACACCCCTGGGTGCTTGAAAGAGTCCCCCGCGTGCATCTCAGTTAGCCTGCACTGAAGTAGTTAGGCTTTTTTTCCTTCTTTTAAAATCAGCCACGTGACTTCCTAAAGTCCTTGCTGGGCCTAAGATTTTTCTTTCTAACAAAGAACACGTAAGTAAATCTTAAATGTTTCAAACAGCAAAACAACAACAAAGATGTTCCCCCAGAAAATCAATAATAAAAAGTATCCCAAAAGACACAAAATCAATAACATTATGAGTCACCATATTAAAAAACCACTGGTGCCTCCCTGAAATGCTTCTGATAGCTAAAATTAGAACAAGAAATTGCATTTTTCACAATGAGAAAAGGATTCTATCTTCGTTTCCAGTTTATGTAAAAAGAGACAATTTTTTAAATATAATTTTTCTTGAAAACATGAGATAGATATTGAGACAACATTTCCTGCATATCCTCTGCTTTTCAAGAAAGCGTTAAATCTTTGTTAAAGGAACACTATTTTCATTATACTTTTTAGTACAAGTTTTACTTCTCCTCAAGATGCAAAAAACTCAAAAACAGGCAGCTCCACAAAGTAAATCAAAGACCCAGAAAAGCAGATGGCATAATTTCACATCTTAAATGTTGGCTGTGAGCCTTCCAGTAATAATTTATAAGGAGACTTCCTCCTGCTTGTTCCTCTGCTTGGCAGCATGCTGTTTGAGCCTTTCAAACAAAATAAATAGACTTCAAGCCACCAGCTTCACACACACTAACACTTACCAATGCTATTTCAACCTGACACAAGCTGACTTTGTTCCTCTGTGACCCTGGAGAGAAAACCAAGGTGACAGTTTGATGGATGCGATCTCTTTTCACAATGTGGGTTGTGACTCCACAGACCTGTCTCCCCATTATTGCTTAGCTGAAGGAGGAGCCAGGAGCAGCGGAGAATCTTCCACCACACAGAGCCATTTTAACTGTGAAAATGAACCAAATGTGCAATAAATGCCTGGAACACATTTTCCTACCTCAAAAATGTGAATTTGAGGGAATCCCTTTCTGCTTTTCTTGGAGTTGGGGTCTAAGGGCAGAAGGAAAAGGCTTCAAGAAGAGGAACTAATCCAAATTGTTTATTTCAGACATATTTTAGTTTAAGAAAATAGCAACATCACCAGAGAACAAAGCAAAGAAGAAAGGAAAGAAAGAATTTGGTTTGTTTCATTTATGACCAAAGAACACTTGGACTGTGACTTTTGTGAATTACCTCTTAACTGTGCTAATTCAATTATTGAACTCTGAATCTTGAACAATTCTTTATTTGACAAAGGTCTCATTGCAATAATCTGAGGCAAACAATTGCAATGTGATGTCTTTTATTTATTACCTAAAAGACATCATAAAATATCAGAGGATTCATACATCCTAAAACTGATGCCTGCAAACTCAGTATTTGAACGCAGATTCTCTGCTAAAATGAACTCAGAAATCTGTTTACAAGATCAACATATTTAACATAAAAATCCTGCCAGATTTCACAGAACCCTTCATGAAGAAATTGCCTTTCCATGAAAGAGATTGAAAAAGAAAGATGATGAATGAACTCTGAAATGTAAAGCTCCACCTCCTCAGGCTTGAGCTCATTAACAGACATCCTAATGCCTGTAGTTAGCCTCTAATTTCCTTAGAGAGGAGCACAGGTTGTTAATATATTTCGGTCTTTGTTTCTGATTGTTCATCTAATCAGCTGGGCTCATCATGAATACTGGAGGGTGTCAAATCTCTGATTTTACAGGTGAATACTGTGGCCAAACGACTTGGCTCAAGGAAGTCTCTGGGAGAAAGCCAAATCTCTGCTGTTCCAGAATAGATCACCCCAGCTCCAGTGATCCTCATGCTCTAGAAGATGATTTCTGAAAACAGAGACTAGTCTATGTTTGAGATAAAGCTTAATATTATGTTAATATTTTTTCTAGTTTGGGACTGGATATTCACAATTCTGTCAAAAAATGTGGGCTCCTGTTCATTCTTTCAAAAAATACTACTGTCTTTTCAAAAAGATTCACTTTGTTTCAGACAACAGTATTTAAGTGCTTCCATATTTACAAATATTTTTATTTCTGTAGAATATCTGTGAGTTAGTACCTAACTTATGACACTGAAAGATAATCAAACAAAAGACAAAAATTGATTGATATCCAAAAAAGCAAAATCTTACAGATTTATAGAGAGGAATATCAGAAATTACCTTGTTCCATCAATTCAATTACAATTTTTAGTTTGGGGCTTTTTCCTGAGAACCAACTTAGAATTACACCCTTGGTTTAGGTGACCCCGTTCTGGGACTTAGGGAGGACTCTAGAGCAGTGAAAGTCATGTAGTATGAATTTCACCCTTTAAAAAGAAGTTTTAAGAGATGTACTTGTGAGCTATTTATATCCCAATTACAGCTTCTAAACTGCCACGATTGCTTCTTTGTTTCTCCCTAACAATCTGAGAGCATTCCCATTGTAAAGAAGCAAGTACCTTAAACGCTTTAGAAACAATAAGGCCTCTTCACAGACCACTTGATATAAATAAATTACTAAATAAAAGAGTTTGTACCATCCAGCAGGTGGTTAACTATGTTATGCACAAATGAGATGAGCTCTACTGATCAAAAGGAAGAATGAAGCATGAAAAATGGAGCCAACTTTGCATAGAGGAACAAAAAATTCACAACAGGACAAAAGCAACAGGCACTAAAATTTTGAAAGAGCTTGTTTTTCTCATTCTTGTAGCAGAAAGTAACGTTCGGGCTCATGATAAATATCTGAAGGCAGTTTGAGCTTTAGGAAACACCAGCAGGTTTGCATACTCTGCTCCATAAGTTTTTCTCTGTTTGCTCAAAACTATGTCCTCTTATCTGTATAATCTGTCCAAAGCACCTTTTTTTGCACAACATTTACTGCTTTCCATGTTTCTTGGATTAACAAAAAGCATAAGGCTCTTGGATAAGGCTTTCCGTTGGATAACAGCCATACATGTTTAATAGCAATCATAAGAGCAGTTCAAAGAATCTTTTCTACAAGCAGAGTGGTGCAGGCAATTGCACTGGAAAAGATTCCAGCAAAACTAAAGGTTACTAAACTCTTTGAGACTCACTGGTGTGACTGATAAGTGCAATCCACTGCAGTTCTTTGATTTTTTTTTTTTTTAACCTTAAACTCCAAGTAATTCTTAAAGGCAGTGTAGCTAATGGAATCATAGAAAGACTTGGGTTGGAAGGGACCTTAAAGATCATCTAGATCACCTGGAGATGGCACATCTTTATAATCAGAAGGAAATGCACATTTTAAGGTTACACCATCTGACTTCTAAGCATTTGATTAACAATTGTGAGTTCCATAGTCAGTAGATGCTCTAGAGAGTACACTTTTTAATGGGCTCCTTAACACAGTCAATTAATTTTAAAAGTTTACTATTCAATGGTAAGGTTGTTTAATGATCTGTGCTCAGGTAGTCTACAAAATATGTCTGTTGAATTTCAGGGATATTCTTTATCTACTTGACTGGATTTTTTTTCTGAGAAAGCAGTGGGGTGGCAACTCTGCAAACTGGAAGAGGAATGACCTGGTAAGAAGGAAGGAAGAATTAGCAATGAGAGGAGAACACAATAAAAAAACATAGTTGGGTAAAAAGGGAGAGAAATTAAAAACTCAGATGATTAGAGTTACTTGAGCAAGAATGTTACTGAAGTCAATGTTTCACTTTGTCAAGGGTTATCTAATAGCATTTCTCTGGGGTTTGATCTCCATGGGTTCAGTTTAAACCCACTCTCTGCTTTTGTTTCAGAGTTGGATGAAAGCAAGGATTCAGCAGTGCAGCTGGGTTTACATTAGGAGTGTATGTGTGAAGCTGAGGATGTCTAGCTTGGAACTTCAAAGCACATCAGCCAACGCTGGTGCATCAGCCTGCAAACTTCAGTAAATACATCAGTCTTCCTAAGGCTGGATAGAAGAGCAAAATTAAAATAGCAAAGGAAAAGAACAGTGTGTGGCTTGCACACACTAAATCTTCGTTCCTCCTTCAGCAATAAGATACAAAGAGCAAAAAAGATGTTTTTCTCTGTGAATTGGGCAAGAAAACACATTCCAGGTGCCTTTTCAGAGGCTTTGGCATCTATGGCATACTGGTCAAAGATGAGCCAACACTACCATTTTAGACAGTGGGGTATATCTCTTGCACATCCAGGAAAAATTCCTATAATCCAGCCTATCTTCTGCAGCCTCCTGCACCAGCCTAGGGATGAGTGGGCAGCCTGGGGTCCTGACACATCCATACTATGGACATTCCCTGGTACTTTTTGAAGATCAGATATTGTCCTCAAAACTGTGCTGCAGACAGACTGATATGAGCAGGCACACAGACACAGGCATCGAAAAGACTGGAAGGCCTTTAAAGCCCAACCATCAAGACTTTTGTAACCCCTTTAACATTTAAAGACAAACATCTGCTAAAAAATTCTTAGGCTTGGAGCCTCAGACTGTTAAGTCTTTTGCAGGAGACACATCTATTTTCCCTGCAGTTCAGAGGTTTGCAGCACAGCTGGAATTCCAACTTTTGAATATTACTACAGTGAAAACATATACACAATGATTTACATAGTGGTATTCTTGCCCATTTTTCCAAAACAAAGAGAAATTAATAGAATTAACTAGGGTATATTTGGGAAGGGGGAGGAGAAGTAAGGAATAAAGTGGGGTACTGACATATGGTATAAATAGGTTATGGGAAGCTGCCCTTCAAACTTCTGCAAACACAAGCATCATCAATGCCTTACAGTTAATCAGGCTCCATACAAGAAATCTACTTATACCAACAAGAATTTTTAGTACTGAGCTGGAGCATAAGCACTGTTGCAGATTTACTCCCTCATTAAATATTCCTCCCAGGAATTATCATCATATTCATATAAGAAAAAAAAATAACATATGACTTTATCTGGACATTATCCAATAATGTATGCAAGAAGAGTCGTGGAATATTAGGTGTGAGAAATGCCTGAGTTAATACCATGCACTGCTCTTGCTGTGAGAAAATATGGGGGTTTTTTCTTATTTTATTTCTGCAAAATAATGTAAGATAAACCTGTTACAATCCAAGGCAGGTTTCAGAGTATATATTGAGTGGCAGAGGATTCAGAAAGCAATAATATGCCCTAGAACTGCAATAGGAAGGGCAGAAACTTGAAAAGGCAGCTTTGCAAAGCTGGAGAAGCCACTTTCCTGTTTGAGTCCACTGGGAGCTCTCATTCCAGGTACCACAAGTGCTGTGTTTCTATGACATCTCAGCAGTAATCTCCATCCCCCTTTCAGAGGCCCCTTCACCCTCAGTGCCCCAGCTGAGGGTAAGATGAGGAGGAGGATGGCATACCTGATGGTCAAACGTGAGGGAAACCTCTGACCATTGCAAAAGGGAGCCTCAAGCTGAATCACCAAGCACAAGTAACCTGGGAAATGATTTTTGACCACATACAAACTTTAAGGGTACCTTCCTCTACACCTCACTTTTACAGATTTATGCAGTTTAATTGCATAAAATTTAATTTAATTTGAGTTTTAAGCTCTTATAATATTTTATGCTATTCTTTTGCTCAGGCTTGTCTAACCATTCTGTTTTTCCTCTCTAATGATGTATTTCCCTTCTGCATTTATTTTGTGGTTTTTTAATTTGACTGACTAATTTCTCTTTCTCTTATAGCAGCTTACTGGTCCAATTCAACAAAATCAAAGTAGTCAGAAATTTTAATATACTCAGACATGGGTTTCCTTCCACCTAAAGGAACCCCACTAAAGCATAAGTTGTATCATGAACTGCATAAACTTTGTGCGAAGGTCAAACCTAACTTGCATTAATGGACAACAACCAAAATGCTGACTGTCCAATGATTATTGTCTGTAATGAAGAAAAATATGTCATGAAAAAGGCCAGAGTATAACCTCTGCAGCACCAGGTAAACAACATTCTTTCCTGCACCAGCTAGATGATGCAGTGATGCTGGCACTATATGACCCAGCTGTTTCCAAAAAACCTGAATCCCCTTTATGTGCAGGTATGATCTTGCACTCTTAAAATCCACTGGGAGCAGGTTTGATAGTTTCTGCTGTTTGTGGAACTGGCAGGCCTGACTCCCATGTAAATGGACCTGCTTGTGAAACTGCAGTGGATCAGCCTCATAGGAAAAAAGGAGGCGTTTACACTTCCAAGTACAAATCGTCAGGAAGATACCTGCCAAGGCCCACGACTGCAGCTTCCCGCGTTAACTTTGGAAGAGGAGAGGCTCCCTCCTATGGCTAAACCGTGTAAAACTGAGAGAACCACCGTGAACACGGATGCTTCAAACAGAAAGTCGATAAAGAAAGAAAACAATAAAAAATCCCGCTATTACATATGAGAGACGCATGGAAACTGAAATCCAGAAATCTATATTTTGCAGACACCAAACAAAAATATAAGGATGTAATAATAATAATAATAATGGCATAATTCTTATGTTTCTAGCTAAGCATCTCACACCTCCCTACAGAAATTATTTTTAAAGAATATTTTGCTTTTTGAAACAAATGTGCTTTTGTAATATTTTAATAGCTAACACAGCATGGCAGGCAGAGAAAGGCCCGCTTTCTGGAATAAATATGAGATAGAGAATAATAATGGAGATACATTGCACAAAACAACCAATGTGTTTAACATTGTATCTAAACCATCAGGCATGTATGAAGCATAACACCAGAAACAAACAGTGTATGTGATTGGATCCCTACTTATGATCTATTCTTACTTTTTGCATTTTATTTTCTTACACTGGAAAGCCAAGGTTCTGAAACTACAAACTTGGAATTACTGGACTGAATAGTTCAGAAGCACAGTTTTACTTATCGAAAAGAAATAGCATCTGCATCCTGAGTCCAATAATGCCACTTGCCTGAAGAACATAAGCATGCCAAGAAGAGGGGAAAAAATGTTTACAACAATATTCAGTTATTCATTTTTGACTTGAAGCAAATTGTGGTTTTTAAATTTTCTTTATTACAATTACAGCAAGTAAACTCTTTCACTAACTCTCTCTGGGCAGCTCAGCTTACGTTCAAGCTGACCAGACCCAAAATGAGTTGTCACGAGTTCTTGGTTTCCATTGTTTTTATGGCGATAGTATTTATCACATAAAAGAAAAATAAAAATCATGGATAGTCTGCTTGGAGAAATAATATTGATTCCTCTAAATTAATCACACATTGTTTTACATTTGAAAAAAAAAAGGCGCAGTGGTTAAAAATGTTTTTCTTTAATTTATTTCCCATTTCAGGAGGCTCTAATCTTGGTTTTTCATTTGTTCCATTCCAGTCTCAATACCTGTGAGGGCAAAAGAATATGTGACCAAGTACAATAAACAACCTCTTGACTGCTAAAATTTTATTGTGGTATACTCAGCACCTGCACTAGCACACTTTTCATTAATGGACTACAGTAAATGTTTATATAACTACCAAGAGAGTTTATTAATGTGAACAAAAATTCTAGCAGATAGATCATCCTTTGCAGCAATTAAACTCTACAATAAAATGCAGTCTGACATATACACAGTTCTCTGAGGCACCTTAGATTAGTGAAAAGGGGGATATAAAATCAACCCTGATCCTGCGGTAAGAAATCCCATTTGTCCTACATACAGGCTTTTTTGTAGAATTTAAACCATTACAGCTTTTATGAAAAACAAGAAGGACAGGTTTAATTTTCAAATAAATAATCAATTCTTCTGCAACAAAACTTCATATTTGAGTTTTGACATGCCAACAATCATAGGTTTTCTGAGGGCTTTGAGGGTCTGTTCCAACTCCTCCTGAAGCCAGAAGGATGGTATATGATAAATTCCATGCCAAGTAAGTTGAATTGTGACTGGGTGGCTCTGGTATCTTCCCTGGGTCACCACTAGCCAACTGGTACTAGACCAGGACCTGGACCTGGGCTGGCATGTGAAGGGAAAGCTTAGGAAAAGTACCTAATTTACACGTAGTATCAGCTGGCTTTTAACAACATTATCTCTGCCTGGCACTGTCTCAAAAGTTGGCCTGTTTGAGAACAGCGGCAGAGCTCTGTAAAACCAGGACATCTGGGCAGACCCTCCACAGCCAGGACCACTGTAAATTTTCAGACAAACTTGAATAAACCCTGACTATAAACACAGAATGATTATTCCACCTCTAGTCACAGCTGGAGCCCTGGGTCCAGTTCTGAGCTGCCCACTACACAAGAGACAGGGATTCTCCACTGGAGAGAGTCCAGTGAACGGCCATGAAGATGATTAAGAGACTGAAACATCTCTCTTTTGAGAAAAGGCTGAGAGACCTGAGACTGCTCAGCCCGGAGAAGAGAAGGCTCAGCAGTGTCTTATCCGTGCATATAAATACCTGAGGGAGGGTACAAAGGAGTTGGAGCCAGGCTCATTTCAGTGGTGCCCTGTAACAAGACTAGAGGCAATGGGCACAAGCCAAAATTCCGGCAGGTTCTCTCCAAACATCAGGAAGCACTTTTTCACTGAGAGGGTGATTGAGCACTGGTGCAGCTTGCCCACAGAGGTTGTGGAGTCTCCATCTTTGGAGATGATTCAAAATCTGTCTGGACACAGTCCTGGGTAACCAGCTCTAGGTCACCTGGCTTGACTGGGGGTGTTGGACCAGGTGACCTCCAGAGGTCCCTTCCAATCTCAATCAGCCTGTGATACCACAAGTAAGGGAAAAAAGCTAATAGAAACTGAAACACATAAGAAACCCTCATGATTTCATAGTTTTATGCACATCTATTTACATACGACTACATATGTTATGAGAATTGTCACAACAAGAGTGGAGCCTTAAAGAACATAAAAAATAAATCAAAAAATCCTTGAGAGGAATAGGCTTTAAAAAGTCATTGCCAGCAGCAGCCAGGGCATCTCATATTTCACATGTAGCATGTAAAACCATTTTGCATACCATCTCTATCCATTTACAACCATTGCTGTAGTAAATTATTTAAAAATGCATTCTTCAAGGCTGTGTATAAACTACAATTGTATTAAAATAATGAATAACATAAATACATAAATCTAGCTAATTGCACTAATCCCTGAGTTGAAAATATTCACTCTTCCTCATCTTTACCATTTATCTACCTCTCTTCTAGGATGCTACATCTCTTTTTCATATTGATGAACAAAGATATTCTCTCAGGCCTCTGCAGGTGAGTGGAAATTGAAGAAGATCTGGGAAAAGCCACACAGAGATTTTCTAAAACACAGTAACTCCAAGAAGTAATCTGATGGATAGAAACCTTCATATCTGGAAGGTACCAGGTTTCAAGGTCTTTCAGTATGTCTTCCCCACCTTCTCTTATTCAAGGATGTGGAGGAGAAATGGATCTAATTCTCAGACTGTAAATCTCCTCTGAGTGAAATTCAGTTTGAACTGTTAAGCATCATGGACACTAGAACAGTAAGAAGTAACAACACTGTAAATATTGTACCCTGGAAATGTCCGATTTTTCTATAATGCAGCTATTGGATTTGTTTCCCACATGATGAAGTAATGGAAATGATATTGAAAGTGTTGTCTTTCAGTTTGTGAGCCATTTCGACCCCCACAGTAACCTCTTGCTGGGACTAACTCAACAACAAGATGTGGAATCTCTCATTCATACAAATAGTCCACTGAATTCAACAAGGTTACTTGAAGGAATCTAGATTAATCACACATGAAACTTCCCAATTCCATGGATAACCTTTATTAAATAATTCAGACATCCCTGGTTTTTTTTGACGGTGATGAACTACAGCAACATGTTATTTTATTCCCCTGCACACCTGGACTTACTACACGTACATATGTACTTATGCATATATATATACACATATATACACATATATATATATATATGTGCATACATATCGCAGAAATTTCACTACAAATCACTGTAGAAAAAGCATCCCTTTATATTTCTTTTAATTGCCAGGGAAGCTTGACAGCATTCTTCTATTTTTCTCTCATCGGGATTTCGCAGAGCTTTTTGAACAAGTGAAGTCTTGAATATGCACCTTATTTAAATAAGAATGGGGGTGAAGACACTCTTTGGCAGTAGCAGTGCCTCCAAAGGCAAATGTTTTCTCCTATTACCGTTTTTGTTGCTGAAAGCCAGGCTCTGAGCCCTGCACTCCGGCTGGGAGTCTGCTGAGCCCGTTTCAGCTGGGCTGGCAGGGGTCGTGCTCCCCGAGGGAGGAGGTCAGGCTCGTGGCCCGGGAGCAGAGGGCAGGGGAGCTGCAGGGTGACCCCACACACCACACATTGTGCTCAGGGGCTGGAAGTCAGCCCTGCTTATGCTGGATCACGCAGTGAACCAGCCCAACACATCTGAGAGACGGGTGTCACCTTCCGTCGTGGGGATCCATTCACACAGGCAAATCTTTTTTTCTCTATGTTTCTATCATTTGAATAGCAACTGTGACAACAAGAATGGTTCACTGGAGACATTTGGGATAGTGATGAACTCATTTTCAAAGAGCATTGGAAAAAGAGATGTAATTGTGGGTGCCTTGCAGTTAACAGAAAGCTAAACCACACAATATGTGATGCTCTTTACAAATAAAAGCAGTGTGGCAGTAGAAAGGATATTGTGCAGAGAGAGAGACTAGCTATTAATACACCATTTTGAAGTTTGCACTTCACCTCTGTTGCTATTGTGTGCTTCCACCGTGACCTTGGGTAATCCTGATCTCGCTGTTCTTTCGTTACCTGTCCTTATAGTGGAGGTTTTGTTCCCTCAAAAGATAAGCATTGTTAGGAAAAAGCCATTAAACTTCATGAGATACCCGGCTATGATGTGGAGGAGTATCATAAAAAGCTTTTGAGTCTATAAATAAAAGATACATATAAGAGAAGATTACCCTACAAAGTCTGTATCTTTTTGTCTATATCTATATCTTAAAAATCCCTTGATTTTTAGTTGTTATTCTTGTTCCGTTTGAACTATTTAAAGAAAGAAATCATGAAGCTACCAGCTCTATTACTGGTATCTTAAGAAATGAATTGGTGGGTAGAGCTGTTTCCACTCTTTAGAATTATTTAGCATTTTTATTTTCCCACCAGGGAAGTTAACATTATCTTTCAGAAATTATTTATACACCAGTAGTCAGGAGAGTATCAAAAAAAGCTGTTCATTGCTGTTTTCCTTTTATTGCTGATCTTTTCATAGAATGAATAGAAATAACCATAAATTAGAAGAGAGATTTATAGGATGTAGTATCTAACACAGTATGCAGTATCCAATTGTTTTGCCTACACAGAATTCCATTTCTAAACGGTTCACTTACAATTAATAATATACTGAAATCATATTCAACAAATCATGCTGTCTTCAGAGAGAAAGGTGATGTGTTGAACACCCAGGAGCTGCACTGATGGAGTAACCCAGTATTGCCCAGATCTTTGCAGGGTGCCAGCTGCCCCAGAGACAGATGTGTTAGTACAGTTTCTCTGTATACACTGGCCCAGTACTGGCAGCTTCTTGACAGCCATCACACACCATTTGTAGTACTACAAAGAAAACTCTAGGAGTGAACAGATACTCTGAGGACATTCCTGAGAGCCAGCAGATTAAACATTATCTATGGGAAAGAAACCTTATTGTTGCATTCAGTGGGGACAGCACCATATTCTGTGCTGATGCATACACTGCATTCACCAAAGCTGCTCTGGCACACACGGACATCCTGAAGCAGCAGTAGAGAGGGTGTTGAAGCAGTTCTAGTGTTCAATCAGTTGCAGATCTGCACTGTGAAAATCTGCAGGGTTCATGGTTTCCTGGTGTATGAGTACAGTGCTATTTCTCATTCATATGACAATTAGCTCTAGGCTTTCTTAGCCTTCAACCCTGTAAGAGACTTAGAAACCCTAATTGTCTTAAACACTGTTAGGATTACTGAAGGATTTGCTCTCTATGGCAAACTGTAAAAAAGCTGCAACTACCAAAGCCCACCCCCCACCCTGAATGCCTCCTGGATTTCTGGAATTTGGACTTTGAGTTAAGCCACCTGACGGGACCTTGAGATAAGATAAAGGTGGTACTATTGTCCAATTATCTCAGGTCTAAGGAGAAGTAAACAAGGCTGGGGGATGCCATAGCCCACAGACTCATTTGCTGAGGCCAGGTTTTCACACTCTTTCCCTGCCAGTCAAGGGGGAGGAGGAGTTTTTGAGTGTGTGATGGTGAAACCTCTGATCCCCATAAGACAGAGCAAGTGAACACCCCAGAGGCTACAAGCTGGGCTAAATAAGCAGACCCTGACGAGATGGGATGGTGCTTTTTATCATGCCAATTGTCTTCCCTGACACAAACTGGCCCAGTTGTAAAACTCCCCCACCCCAGGAAGGCCACATTCACACAGCACATTCATATGAGAGGCAGCTGCCATGTCTTAGAAAGGGTCATAAACTATCAAAGACCCTCGAAGTGCCCCCAGACTCATTTGTGAAGCCTTCCACCAGAGAACTGCCTGTGATCCACAAATGTTACAACAGATCCAGTGTTGCAAAAGGCAGTGTAAATCTTCCCTGGCCCCTGCAGGGGTGGTGCTTCATATACCTGAACACATATTAACCCCCTGGACTCTATGCTTTGGAGGACCCCCATGACCAAGAAGACCAGAAGAAGACCAATGGGATGCCACTGGATCCACAGGGATTGTGAATATCTTCCTACTCTAATCTGTCTCTCTCTTTCTCTCCCCCCTCTCTCTTTTTCCTATTTTTCTATCGCTCTACCTCACATTTACTGTTAAATAAAATCCATACTAATGACTTCAGCATAGGATCTCCTTTGCATCTTAATTTGGGCAGAGGCATCTCTCACTAATCATAATAATCAGATCATAAAAAATTCCCAATATATACACAACTTCAGTGAAAAAAAAAAGCCTACTTTTTCCCTTTCTTCTCTTTTCCTGCTACCCCTTAAGAGCTAACACCTCCGTGGACATGGAACATGTGTTAGGTCAGAATTTCCAATGAGTAGATCTTTTTAAGCTATACACTGCAGTATGAATTTGGGTTAAATAAAGCAAGACTCTAAATCCTTAGATCTTCAGTTTTAGGCTGTGAAAGGGTCATCTACTATGCTTGTACAGTGTCTAGAATAATGTGCTTTTCAAGTACAATATAATACACAAACAATAGCATATAATGCAGTATAATATTATGAATAATAAAATGAAGCACTAAAGTTAGAGCCAAAATTGACATTTAGGTGAGTAATATAACGAGGGAGGTATGGGTTTACATCCTCGACTTGTACAAGAAACCCTCTGTGAACAGACATCTACCTACTATTCCTGCTAGATTTGTGTCACGGATGGTGACTACAAAGAAAAAAGAGGCAGGAAATCCAATTCATACTCTCAGCAGATATATCAAATGATGCTATATGAAGCATGGATGATCTGTGGTGGTGGGAGGGATATTAGTGTGCAATGTCTGCTTTTCCCAAAGCACTGGCAGTTGCCCAAGTGGAAAAAAAATTATGCTTTGCAACTGGGACAGATCATCTATGTGCAAATAGTGGCTCTGGTACGTAGAAATAATCAGGAATTTGGGATATTAAATGCTCTTCATCAGGAAATTATTGTTTCAAAAGGTTTATTTAAAAAGACAAACATTTCATGAAGATATGTAGTTTGCAGTTTGGAATTGGAATCTCCACATCTGAAGTGATTGTCATAAGGACAAGCTATTTTGGGGGTGAACCTTGGGGGTTTTATACCCCTTCTGGGGAACAGCCTAAAATACTCTTCCTTTTTTTTCTTTTTTTTTTTTTAATCTCTGAAGATTTTAATGGGATGAGAAAATTGTTTCCTGCCCAGCTGTCATGGTGAGTGGCTGGCAAATGATAGCAGCACACAGACTGCAAACAGCTGGATTCAATCACTGCACTTAGTAGATCCATGAAATGTGATTGTGGATGCACCAGGTACTCTAAGAACCAGTAAAGAGAGTTCTTGCAGACTCCAGGACAGGCATCTGGCATTAACAGACCTCTGAGACTATCAGGGAACATGGCACATCACACACCCAATTGATGAATTAATTAATCACACTGTAATTAACATAAATGTGTCATGACCTGTGCTTTTCTGTCTTTAGAGATAAATATTCAGATACAGGAAGACACAGCAAATTCTTGAACTGTCTTACTGAGATGCTGGTACTTGAAATCAAAGTCACTGTCACACCTTTCTAAAAATACAAATATGTGTTTCTACAGTAAAGCTACTTTTAGGAGGAGCATTGCCTAACACTTCTCACTCACAGCACCATTTGGTGGAAAAATCACTCCATGTGAAAGAAGACATCTTCTAGAGAAAGATGTACAGATTCAAACTCAAAAGAAATGCATTCCTACCCTCCAGTCCTCTTGTCTTGTAAAATCTATTACTTTTAATAAAATGTATATCCATCCCACCACATTACTGATTTAATGATTAGAATAAGTGTTTTCACATAATTGTATAATAGAACAACATTTTAAAAGTGATGTGTTATTTTTTTCACTGATGGTGTTATCAGACGAAAGATCGAGATGTGGATGAAACTTAAAAAATAAACATATTACAAATCTTTGTAACTGTCAGCTTTGTTAAGTCACACACACATAAATTGAAATTTTATAGATATGGGAAAAGTTGTGTTAGCTGAAGGGGTCTTGTAAGCTTACTTTAACATGTTTTATATCATCAGTCAGGTTCCAACAAAAATACGTAATTTAAAATTAAAAAAGAGAACTTAAGGAACTCCTTTTCTTGTAGGTTGGTACCTTATTGCTAAGCAAGGGGTTAGTCTGGATTGGCTTTCTAGACTTCCTTCCAACCTGAACTGTCCTATGATCCTATTAACTGACTTTTTAAAGTTTAAAGTCTCTGAAGACAATAAACTAGTAATTTGGCTACTTGGATTATTTGTAATTAAAAGAAAAAAAAAAAGGGAAGATAAAAAGGCAGAGCAATTTCAACAGCACCAACATGTAACACAACCCTACCAGAACCTTCAGTGCTGCACCTCTCAGATAACTGGACAACTCCCCCAAGCAGCAGGAGTTTGGTGTGCCTAGGGTGAGATCCACAGGGATTATTACAATGGCCTCTTCACAGTCACCCCTTCTGCCACAGCAAAAGACCACCCACTGATCCCAAGTTTTTAAACAAATGTGGTAATTGGAGCAGGGGTGGAAACGCATTGGTAGACTTGGGAATGTGTGATCAGGATATGTTACTGGAGGTTAGGATGAGACAAATTGACTTTTAGAACAGATTTCCTAATGTAGGCAGGACTTTATAAGATTGGACTAGACACATTTGTTTCCACTTAAAGGTGGAAAATTAATGCTTAAGTATAGCAGTTAATAAACAAATTTAACTATATTCCACTGAATGAAAAAGGCCTCATAATTATGAAGTAACAATTTCCTGTTTGAATAAACCAAGTCTATATAAAGGCATATAATGAAGACTGAAGCTAAAATGCAGTAGCTTTTTGTCTGCAAGCATTAAAGTGAAAGCTTTCTGCAGAGGCTTTACAGAAAACACCACTGAAAAAGCTTTGGTCAGAGGGGGTTCTTAGAGCTTCTTTATGCAAGCTTTTCTTCTCATAGTTTCTCTCCTACACTCAGTTGAAGTGTAAGGTATGAAGAAAAAGAACTAAAAATTGTTAACAAAATCATATCAGCCCTTTTTTGACTTGTGTGTGCGTATAGTAAAAAACCATGATGTTATACATCCAGCAGAATTTGTAATCACAAAAGCCAAATACAGGACATAGAGAATCTACTGAACTGCTGTCCTGCACAATCACTAATCGCCACCATGAGTCCTGTGCTTTATATCCACACCTCACTTGAAACACGTTTTGCTCTTCTGCTGCCTCATACCTGCTTTTGCTAGATGAAGAGGAATGAGGAAAAAGAACCAAAAAAGTGAGAGTTAGGAGGATATCTCAGGGCCATGCTGTAGATTTGGGGATACAGAATGATCTCTCTGACAAACTTGCTCATAATGGATGAAAGTGCAGTACAAATGAATTATGGAGTTTGCTTCCTTACAAGCACATTTAGTGTTTTTTCCTTATCTCACATGAATCTACCATGTATTATTTAAGGTGAATTGTTTTTATTACCTTTATCCGTGCATGGTAAAAAATTCACAACTGATGTTTTGCATTTAACTCCTTACTTTAAACTGCATTTTTGTGTGACTTTAGAGAACACACATACATTGTGGGAAGTAATTCAACAATTCAGAGAATTGTTCAATTCAGAGAAATGTTTACTCTCATTCCAGAAAATGAGAGTAACTAAAGCTAGAAATATATGCACGATACACTGCTCTGGGTATGAATTCTGCCACTTTCTTCATTATTGCATTTTTTACTGGTAAATTAATTACTTCATTTACCTGTCACAGAAGGAGATCTGATTATATGCTCAATACTAATGACTTTAAAATATGTTGGACTCATCTCTAAAAGCTCCAGTCAGAATAGAATCACCATTTTGCTGAATCTTATGATATATGCAGAGAGCAGCATCCCTGTCCCATGCTGTAACATCATGCACATATATTACAGTTAAAAATATAATAAACAAGAAAGGAAAAATTAAGGGAAATACAATTTTTCTAAATAGATTAAGATGTCTTTATTAGTACAAAGTCTCAATGATCTCTCTCTGTTGCTAACACACTAACCATCTTTCATGTCCTGGGAGCTGGGAGAACAGTGATTCTGTATCTAGTTTTTATAACACATAACTTCAAATAAGCTATTGAATGGCTGCACTACAAATTTTCAACATCTACATCTCCATTCCATTCACAAATTCAGCCAGGTCTTCAAACATTTTCATATATGAAACATGGAATTCCTTTAAAGTTCACATTTCAAAGCAAGATTTTGGCACATGAATGTAAATGATCCAATAGAAATGAAAAATATGTTTTACAATAGCAACTCAGAAAAGAAGACCATGTCCTTGGTTATGAAATTCAAAGTAGATACCTAGCAGTCTTGATCTGTGATCCTACCAATAATATTCCACAAAGCAGCGTATGCAGTGCCAGCAAACCATGTGTCAGAATAACCTTCAAGATGCAATGAAAAGAGAAAACACTGCAGAATAGCAAAAAACCAATATTATTTCTCCAATTTTACAGCAAATTACAGGTATTTAAGGAGCACAGCACTCCAAAAAAAGTATGCAAGATGAATTGAAAACAATGTTGAAATGCAGAACTAGGGGGTACCTACACGTATCTTTAACCCCTCCTGAGTACTTAAATTTGCTTAACTGCAAAGAAAGACTGTCAGCTCCTTTAATTCCCTATTTAACCTTCTACACATGAACTGTACTCTAAAGGCAGACTCTAGAATTGCTTCTGAAGGTTTGGATAATATTTATGTATTAAAAATATTTCATGTAATTTAGGACTTTCAGAACTTCAAAAGAGAAACACCTGTTAGTATCTAGAAAGATTATAGTATTGAAGCACTTTCATTCCAGTGTTTCACTGAGAGCCGGAAGACACACCTTTAGTAAGAAAACTATAACAGTCCAGAAGTAGTTACTCAAAAGAAAAAAAGAACAAAATAATTCAAATAAAAAAAGAAAACCTATTGAGCTATCTTTTACAGATTTCATTGCTTACATGAGCAATGACTCATTGAAAGTCTAACTGGTAGCTGGTGTCTGTAGGACCCCTTGTCTTAGCCAAATACCTCCACACCTTTTAAAAATGCATATACTTATTACTTAAAATGAAACAGCTGTTGTGTGATCACAGAACCACAGCATCAATTAGGTTGGAAAAGACCTCCAAGATTAGGTCCAACCTTTGACCAATCACCACCTTGTCAACTACATCATGGCACAGAGCGCCACGTCCACTCATTTCTTGAACCCCTCCAGGTGACCATCTCCCTGGGCAGCCGATTCCAATACTTTAACAACCTTTCAGTGAAGAAATTCCTCCTAATGTCCAATCTGAACCTCCTCTGGCACAGCTTGAGGCTGTCCTCTTGCCCTGTCGCTGGTGCCTGGCAGTGGAGGCCAACCCTCATCTGTTTGTAACCTTACAGGTGGTTGTACAGAGTGATAAGGTCTCTCCTAAGCCTCCTTTTGTCCAGGCTAAACAACCCCAGCTCCCTCAGCCACTCCTTGTATGAGTCGCTCTCTAGACCCTTCACCAGCTTCATTGCCCTTCTCTGGACCTATCAGACACATCCCAAACAAACCATGGTGAAATATGACTTTAGTCATTGCTAAGAAAACAAACAAACACACACAAACAAGAGAAGAAATTTCAAATACTGTCCCTTAAGAAAGACTTTTCATCTGTGACATTATTCTGAAGTATCCTTTGATATCGTGCAAACCAACCCAAAATATGAGAGGAGAAATAATCAAGGATACAGGCTAGTACAAAACTGGATTTTCTGAGAAGGAAAATTTGTGGTCCAGGCACATGACTTATAGCCAGGAAATCTGACTTTTATTCTCAGAACTCCCAGATCCCTTGCCTCTCTCAAAAAACCCTTCCAAAGCTGTAAAGGCAGAAGTAAATTAGAAAAAAATAGAAGGATGGTGATGGAAAAAAGACCAACCAAAACAAAACCAGCCATGTTAATCCAAATTCTTTGGTACTCCAGTGTGGATACTTGGTTAAAGCAATTAGTTCCCTGGCAGTCATGGCTTTCTGTGTTACTGTCATCTAATGCACGGCCTCTGAAAGTGCTGGCTTTGTGCCACAAGCCCCTGCACATCCAGCAGGTACCCCAAAACCACAGACACAGGAGTGTGTAAATATGCAGACAGACAGACACATGGAAAAAAGTGAGCAATAGGTATTTGAAATTATAAGTAAAATTGTTCCTTTCTCATCATCACTAGGGATGATTTTACCAAGGAATGATGACTTACACTAAGGATATAATCAGATTTTACACATCTGTGCAGCAAATCAGGCATAGCAATGACCCCAGACTATCTGCCACAACCCAAGTTTAAGACTAGCTGCTGTGGGAAAGGCTGCTCTCCAATATTAACCAGGAATCCTGTTTCAGCCTTGGTTTTTCCAATTTAATTTGCAAATTAATTCCTTTTTTAGGATGATATAGTTACACCAGTCGGCATTTACCACAGAGAATACTTCTCCTTGAAGACCTCCTGGATGCCAACAGGTATGAGGTGAGAGCTGAACTCCTGGAGAGTTGCGGCTATTTACAAACGAAATTTGTTTTAAAATTCTAAGTATTAAATGGCTTAGCACATGTTTGTCTGAACGTGCATCTTGTGGAGAAAATACAAAATGTTTAGTGTCAAATGTGATGTCAAACTCCCTCTGTGAAAATAGATCTTTTAAAGCTTTTACTCATCTGCTAGATGACCTCTTATTCACTTAATCTTAGAAATCTTTCTAATTCTCAGAGCACTTCTGGAAGTTATTAACTTTCATTTCTTGAACCTTTAAAAACTAAGTTTTGTTAAAATTCTAATGGAATAATTTGCAGTTATGATAAATAAGCTCTTCCTTTAATCTACTGAATTTCCTTTCTCTTTTTTTTTTTTAATGGCTGAGCTGAGCCAGGATGGTTGTTAGGAAGATATAATCAATTCAGTGTTTCCACCATGAACCAGCAAAAGTTGCCAAAGACAGAAACACAAATAAAGAGAATGCTGTTCTTCCCCAGCTCCCCAGTTGTCAGGACAGTAAGTTTAGGATTACAGGGCTAAGTACTGTATCTTATTCAAGATCCAAAGTTGCTTTTGTAACCACTTCAGATAAAAAAATCTGCAAAGGAATATATTCAACAGCATTTATGAGCTTAGGTTTCAGTAAAATTAATAAATATTCTTCCTTTTATAAATCCAACAATTGTGGTGAAGACGTCAATCTTGCCTATACTAAAATGAAATATCCATAAGTAATCCCTGATTTTCAGGCCTGCATTTCCATAACCTGTTCAGATTCATGTTAAGGCCAGCACACAGATACAAGCAAACACCACCTCTCTGAAGATAAACAGGAAAGGTTTGTGACATTGTAACTTATTAGCCTTTGAAAATTAAGTAGGGTAAACATCTTTTGTGGTTGGTTAAAGAGATGCCAGCTGGGCAACATTCCTTTGGCCGAGAGAAAAAAAATCAAAAGTTATAATTAGGGAAAAGTGGTCAATTTTCCTCAAAAAAAGGCCTAAATATCTGAAGATATAACACTGCACTTAATGAGAAGGGAAAAAAAATTACTGTAGTGCCAGAATTTCCACTGTGGTCTTCTGTCACATGAACTGTTGTTGTTCAGGGTGTGTACTACTCTGAAATCAGTAAAGTAAGAATGATAACAACCCCATAGAACTCTCAAGGAAAGGGTTAGGAAAAAAGAAAGGAAAATATTTTATTTCTGTAAATATCCTAAATAACTACAAATTAAAGATACATGCCACTGAACGAGCCATAAGCGACCGGAGTACCATATTGGTCGCTGTTTATGTTTCCCATGCTTCAAAGCACCAAGCTTACTAAAACTTGAAAAAGCTGAGTTGGCCATCAGATCATCATTTCACTTTAAACCAAGTGAGGGGGAATGTTTGTCTGGCACAAACGATCTTGATTTATGTGCATTGTTGTGTTTGTGCTCCCTGTATCTGAAAACTGGAAGCCATGTGATTGCTTGCACTGAACAAAGTATTCCTCAAATTTTACTTTTATATTAAAAAATACTGAGAGAAAACAACGTATCTGTTTGACTGTATGCACTTCCCAAATATATTCAATACCCATTTCTGCTAATCTCTTCTGATTATTATAAATAAACTGATAACAAATACTTGTGAATTCAAATTATATTGTATTATTGTGACCAAGAACTTTGCTCTTGACTATTGTTCTGGTAATATTTTGGATGCCTGTACTTCTGAAAACCTTTTCCAGCCTGAATACTTCCTTTTCAGAATGAAACTGACTGCACCTCCCTGAGCCAGTAAAAGATCTATGGCCACTTACTGCTCATAATTTCAAATGTTTAAACACAGTTTAAAGAGCAGCTTTTCCTCTGTACTCCCTAGATCATTCTCCAGAAATGTTTTCTTTATACTGGCAGTTAATAAATGGTTTTTAAGAATATTTGGAGAAAATATTCACAACAAAGCATGCATAAAGAATGGCAGCAGTTCCATGTTAGCAACATTTCTGAGATCGTTAAGGCTGACTGCAAAGTTGGACTTCAGCTCTTGCAGATCCACAGAAAGCTTGCAGGGCTGAGCAGCTTAAAGCTGACAATGCATAGAAATGGTTTGGCTGCTCATGCAATGTCATCTTATATTTTACTAGCTCACTAGGTCACTTACTAGGTCACTAAAGCCATGCAAAAGCTAGTGTAACTGCTTAAATTTAAACTTTTCTTTTTATACGATGTCTACCATATTATAAAAAATAATACAAACATTTATCTCCATTTGAGGTGCCCGATCCTTTCCCAGCTGTAATCACAGAGCAATGCAACACAACGTTTCAGTGTACCAACTGTGCCAAACAGAAGCACCATGGTTTTCAGCCACTGCTACAAATAATTTGGATGAACATTTTTGGTTCTCCATAATGCAGATGCAAAGAAAAATTAGTGTGTTCAATTTTACCCTGAATTCTTTCCTGACAGAAAGTGTTGCCCATATATTCTTGGCAGAGTTTTGGATGTGAACTTCATAGCAGGGCACAAATGTCTCCCAGTGACAGGAACAAGAGTTTTATCATTCATTTTCATGAAATCAAAAATAAGACCAAGACTTGAGCAAAACCAGACAGGGTTGCAAAACATCGTATCTGTCAATTTTTGATGTCTGGATTGCAATGATCTGAAGTGAAATTCTAGTGAGTTGAAGGACCTGTGTCAACTGAATGTTTCTTGTTTAGTATTGCTTTCTGTTTCAAAGCACACAACAAACTGTCACAGATGTTAAAAACTTCTCGAATTTCACGCACTCATGCTCAGCTGAATTCTTTCTTGTGGAAGATCCTTGACACTTTATTTAATATTTTTTGTCTTGCTCTGCAGAAAATATAGACATAAAAAAGAAAGATTTTTTTAAACATTTGTTTCTTTCCTGAGGCTTTAAATGTTATTTACTGATTTCCTGAGCCAATAGCTTTGTTTCCTCACTGTAAAATAAACACCAGTGGACATTTTGTCAAATAATTTTCTCTTGAAATTATTTTGCCATTTTTTTCTCCTTCCACTGTTTAAAAACTGTACATCTCTCTTTAGTCAAATTGGAATGTTATTCCAACTGGACAGAATATACTGTCACTCCTGTAGCCTGCTCCAGGTCATAAAGAAGTAATGGGAAATCTTAACAGAAACTTCAGAGGCAGCTAGAAGGAGCCTGGGATATGCTCCCTAATGGCTTTCTTTTAGTGCCAAGGTAAATTAATTGTATGTTTCAGATTTGCTTATTATTTGAGCTTATTCATAACGTTGCACTATTTCAAAAGCATACACACTATAAAATGTAGTAAGATACAAGAGAAGTCTTGGTTCAGTAGTAAAGGTATGTGTATGGGATCAGTTCCTCCCTCTACCACAGACTGTCAGTGTGGCATTAGGCAACTTGCTTTAGTCCAGAGTCACAGTGTACACCTTGAGTAAATACCAGAGGCAGTGGGAAATAATTTCAATGGAGATATGGCAATGAAAGCACCTGAGGATCCATCCAACTGATACCTTGCAGATACTATTCCAGTAGTCACATATTCTTTTGTGTATTAAAAAAGCAATAGCCTCAAGATAAACATATGTGCAGAAAATAAAAATAGAGAACTATATTGCCAGCAACACATTCTGCTGTAATAATCTCAAGCATCCACTGGAATGATGGGAAATTATCAATACTACTCAATCAGGAACAATTTTACATGCCAATCATCTTTGCATATTACTGTATACTTAATAGTTGGAAACTTATACTGTTGGCTATATAAGCTACTAGCAAGAAGTACAACCAGAAACTGAAATAAAGAGAAATATCAGACAAATGTACAGAAGGAAAGAGAGGTGGTACAACAGTTACTGTCATTGGCACCAGCTGTGAAATACCAGCCCTTTAGTAGCCTGGGAAAAATCAGAAGCAGCAAATGTAAATCAGTGTGGTTGAACATTGCATTATTCCATTCAAGAAAAAAAGGTTACAGGCCTTTACCCTTGGGCAAGGATAGACCTTTAGGTCTAATTTTTCAGTTACTTTGCTCTTCCAGGAGGAAAGCAACATGGGAGGAATAAGAAAACCTATGAATAGTTATGCATAAGTGTAGCTGATCCTCCGTAAAGGCATGTGAAAAATGTAGTGAAAAGTCCAGCAGTTCTTTCACAATCTCCCAGAAAGCAAAGGGGCTGAATAGCAAAAGCTGTTCAATACTCAGGTTTAAGGAGAAAGAAAGGAAAGCAGAATGAATTTCTGTTAACCTGCAGTCAATATGCAGTGTAAGCAATTCATGCAGTATAAGCAATTTTCTTTGAGATTTAAGTGGAATTTACAGTATCATAAGCCTTCCCTTGTGAGTCCAGCCCTTTAGTCCACTAAAACATCACTGCAGTTTAGCTCTATTGGCATTTTCAGATGAGGAGCCAACCACTGAAGTACTTAGTTGCGTTTTTTCTCAAAGGAAAGAATTTCAAACTGAAAGATGTTTTCAGTTCAAAGAAAAATGAAAAGCACTTAATTTGTCTACTCAGAAGTACTTTTGAAAATACACAAACAGGGATTTCCCAAAGAAGCAGTCTGTAATTACTTAGATGTCCTGAGGATGTCTGGGGCCTCTGCCCCTCTAGGAAAAGCACAGATAATCCCAAACCTATGCCTATGCTTCTTGTTACTATTTGTGAAGTCAAATTTATGAGATTTGAAGCTGGTCTGAGTAATTTTTTCAATAGCTTTCTGTAGTCCTGTTACACTATCCTAGCTCACAGTTTACACTCTCAAATCCATTTTTCCTCTGGGAGGTGAATAATAAAACCTGAAGATTTTTACATATTTGATGTGTGGAAGAAGCTGAAATCTATTATTATACTTTTTAAACAAGGTAGAAACCAAAGATTTTGATGTTTATAAATCACTTCATTAAAAATGACTCCATGAAGAGCATAGTTTTTCAACTAGAAATACACATATAGTTATCAATTAAATATAGATTTTCTTTTGGAGGGTGATTTTTTTACATATTTACAAGCCTAATTAGCTTTCTGCTTTCTCTAACTCTGGCCGCGGTTCTCAAACCATCTGCAAATTTCTCCTTTCAATGACTTGTCAGTGCCTGCCCACTTGTTCAAAAATCAGCAGAACAGGATCCTAGGTCAACAACTAACAATGGCGACTTCTGTTTTCTACAATTCCCGACCCTATCTTGCATTCCTAAAATGCAATGGGGACTTTAGATACTCAAATCTTCTTACTTGCCAAAAGCAGAATAAAAGCGATGTGCTGTCAGCATGTTTTCCCTCTCTGTTTGAATGTAGCAATTTAATCACTTTCAGGAAATTCTCCAAAGTGATGAGCTTAGAAACAAGGGGTTTGATTCTCTTATTTCTCCCTCCAGAGTACTTTAATGGAACAGAGACATTATTTGTATTAATATATTAATTTTCAGGTTAAGAGCAAGCAGGCTTTTCTTGGAAGAGCGTTGTGTTTTGTTAGCAATTTAAAAGCTAGTGACTGCAGATGATTTCTCAAGGATTTCATTTTGGCCCTTCCGCTGAGGGAGGCACATGTTACCCCTGTCTCACTGTGTCTCCCTGCTGCTGCTGCCCCAGGCAGGGAGGGGTCCCCATGGAGACCCTGCTGGGAGTTCACAGGCAGAACATGCAGCAGCTCACAGCATCCTGTTGGGCCTTTGCTGGGGCAGCAGCATGAGTCCCTCTCTTCTGCCCAGGGCATTCCTGGTACAAATTCCATAGCAATGCATCCCGTTTGAGGGCTGCCTGGTTGAAGGAGGTCATGAGGTTTTGGAGTTATCACAGGGAAATGGCAAGGAACATATTCAGGCACACAGTGCTATAAAGATGGAACCAGGCTGAAAACATCTGATCATCCTGAGAGGGTGGAAAGAGAAAAACAACGTTAGGCCCAGACCTTGCCCTGCCTTTGACAAGCACAAAGCCCTGTGTCCTCATTTTCATGGGTAACTTGAGAAGCTGAAGGAATGCAACATGGGTCAAACGAGTTAGGAACAAATCCCAACAAAGGCTATGGCTCCCTGAGCCAGCTCAGAAACTTCAGCTACTGCAGTGGTACCAGTACAACTTTCTGCAAAACTCTTCTTCCCATCCTTCTGCTTCTTTTTCAGATAATGAGAAAAAAATAGGAAGTCCTCCCAGCTGAAAGAACACTGGCATTCTAACGAAGCAAGTACGTACTGCACATTATATTTCAGTTCCTGAGCATCTCTAACTTAATTTTGGTGCTAAATGGGATGCATTCAGTAAGAATCTTCCTCCTTTGAAAATGTCACTGTGACTGATGACAAAGACAGAGAAGATAAACATAACAAAATGCTATCGGGGAAATGTAGACGATATATATTAACTTTGATGTAAGCCTTTTGTGGCATACATAAAGATAAATTATCTTAAAAGTTAATACTAATCACCAAAGCACATGTATGTGAAATCACAAGAGCCATCAATGATTTATAGATCAGTATCTCAGTAACAGGACCCACATGCTACAGCTTTGGATAAATCATATTTACATAATCTGGCTCTCCTCCCTTGCAGATATCTCTGCAAAGCATCATTTCATTATCAAGACTGTTTCTTCCCTGTGAAATGTAAATCTTGCAGTAGGGGCCTGCTGAGATGTAGGGATGAGTGCAATGTGACTCCACCATGCTAATTAACTAACAGGCAGGCTCAATCTCAAAGTAAATGTCAATCCATGTGATTAGAGAACTTGCTGCACTGGCATTTTCTTTACTGCCTAAAGAAAGCTACTTCACAGTCATTCTTTACTTTAAACGCCAAACTACAGCGCACTCTCTAGTCCTAGGCTACCATTCAAGTTTGTCTCCCTGCTTAGTTGCTCTATCATTACCCTGATTTGTTACTTTTCTCCTTTTAAAAAGTCAAATATTACAGGATAACATTTTAGTATGTATATACTTATATAGGTATAATAGGTGTCATTATCAATATGTATAATTTAACACAACTTTTCTTGAAATGATAAAATTAAACATAAGACAAATGAAGACGTTAAAACAAGAGACTAGAAAGAAATCATATTGCAACAAAAGCAGGCTTGATAAGGAGAATAGAATAAGTTAGAGTTCTCTATAGCTTATGTCAGGAAAAGACATGACCTAACACATAAAGTAAACCACTATTATTATCTATCCCAGAAATGATTTAGGATAATTTTCTTGCAGTTCAAAGAATGTAAGCACATGGTTTTGAAGCCATCAGCTTGGTTTTTTTTCCTCTGCTGTCTTAAAACAATTTCCCCAAACATTTTGTTACCAAACCTTTCAAACAAAACAGTTGCGACCCCAGATACTTGCTCTTTCTCTTCTCAGGACAGACACAAGGCAAGGCCAGTACAACCTGTAGGTCAATATGTCAGGTCTCAAATTCCAATCCCAGGTTCTTTCCACACCAGTTCCATCTTTATATTTGTGTCAGGATTCCCATTTCCATCAAGTTCCTGCAGGCAGAGTGGATCAGGCTCAAGAGCCATCATTTAGCATTGGTGGAAATCACTTCTGATAAACAGAAAAGTGGCATTTGGATTTGTCTGTAGCTCTTCAGATTACAGACATCAATGCCCTTCTCCACCCACACAGAGATTCCCAGTGGAAAGCAAGGCAGGCAGGCAGGCACAGAGGGAGGTGTCATGCACTCCCCTGGCCCGTATCACCAAGGGCTGAGAAGCACAACTCAGACCCTAAACTACAGCTCTGGGGCCTGAGCATTACTGTGACAAGAGGAGGATACAGTCACCCAGAGCTTCTTCAAATGCTTTTGTCTAATCAGGAACGGATGAACATTGTATGGGGTGTGCCTTTAATTCAGTGCCTTGCAGAAAGACACTTTCATTGACTTTTACAGATACTGGTTTCAAGTATTGTACCAAAAAGAGTTTGTTCCTACTGAAAGTTTGCTCTATTCTTGTTTTAAAGCCAAACTATTTTTCATGTATAATTTGTAAGTTTTATACCAAAATGGGAAACTCAGGATCTGACCATTTTTACTGATTGGATATTGGGTTTTAAGGCTTCAGACCAGTCCAGCTTTTGCATGCTTTGTTGGTTGGTGAGTGAAAGTAGAAAGAAATCTCTATGCAAGCTTCTCTCCAAAACTTCTGTGCTGTATTTGCTCTTCTACGTTGAAATTTGATCCCAGTTAGACCACACATAATACCACTGTCTTATCTGTCTTTAACTGTTGTCGTGGTTTAGCCCCAGCCAGCAGCCAAGGTCCAGGCAACTGCTCACTCACTCCCCCACCAGTGAGATCAGGGAGAGAATTGGAAGGGTAAAAGACAGAAAACTCATGGGTTGAGATAAAGACAGTTTAATAGGGAAAGGAAAAACCACACACACAAGCAAAGAAAAACAAGGGATTTATTCAGTGATTCCCATGGGCAGGCAGGTGTTCAGCCATCTCCAGGAGAGCAGGGCCCCCTAAAGCATAACAGTGACTTGAGAAGACAAATGACATTGCTCCAAATGTCCCCCCGCCTTCCTCCTTCTTCCCCCCACTTTATATATTGAGCATGATATCAGATGGTCTGGAATATCCCTTTGGTCAGTTGGGGCCACCTGTCCTGGCTGTGTCTCCTCCCGACCTACCATGCACCCCCAACTTCCTCACCAGCGTGGCAATAGGAAGGGCAGAAAAGGCCTTGGCTCTGGGTAGGCCCTGCTCAGCAATAACAAAAACATTTCAATATTATCAGTCCTGTGTTCAGCACAAATCCAAAACACAGTCCCATACCAGCCACTGTGAAGAATGTTAAAAAAAACCAGCCAAAACCAGCACAACTGTTTATGAATTTCAGTCTCTCTCAGCAACAAAACACTTATTCACTCACATGACTTCTTAAACCATGTGTCACCTAACAGACTTTTCAGGCATGGTCTTTGAATCCCTCTCTTAGAAGGTTCACATTTGGGTTACATTGCATTCACTGGCCAAGGATCGAGATCTTCTCAACTTTTTACCTCTGAGGAAGAGAAAGAGCTCAGCAGACTAGCTCTTATTTCACATTCAATGATAAAATTGGTTACACACATGAAAAAAAAGTTGATCAAAACAAGCTAGATAAAGTAGCAGCAGCTCTACATAGAGAAGTGATGTTTCACTCAAAATCTACTTGACAAATAGATACCAGAAAGAGAAATTTTTCAAATATGGTGATGTGCACTAGAGTGTCATGATAGTTTCCACTTGGTTCTCCCTTGGTTTCAGACAAAAATTTATAATTTTTTTCCTGAAGTAAACATTCTCTTTTCTCTCTTATAGTCCCTAAATATTAAGATAATATCCAACTCCTGGGCAAAAGAAGTAAGCACTTTCCTTCTCTTCTAATTAATGGGTATCACCATGTCTTGAAGACTCCTCTTGTCAAAACATGTGTAAGTTGTAGCAGTTTGCTATTAGTAATGATGTTAACAATGACCTGTCAAATTAACTAAAAACAAGTGAATTAGGATTACTTGTGAAACAGACAGAAAGCCTGATGGGAATGTCAAAACTAACAAAATAGTTTCAACTCTGGTGGTCTTCTAGGATTATATATGACATACTTTGAAAGGTCAGAAACAGTTAATCAGCTTAACGTAGAAGAATTGACCAGAATTATCACTTCAGAAAGATTTCTAAACATTATACATGCCTTGGTTTAAAAAAAAAATAAAACCAAAAAAGCGCTTATTATGAAAAATCTCTTCAATGCATTTTGACATATTCTGTTATAGTCATATTTCCTCACCACAGACCTGTCTAGACATAAAAATATATCTGGAGTTTAGAAGGACCATTATTCATTACAGCAATTCACCACCAACTCACCAGAGTAACTCTTATGTTCCTTAATTGAATTAATAGAAGATTTAGGTTAATAAAATAATTCTTGAACCCAAGGTTTTCTTTAGGAAATAAAGGGTTTTCCAATACACATTGCCGCCTAAAGGCAAGTAACATCTCCAAAAAAAACCCCAATAAATGGGAGCTTTGGGAGCATACACACAAAGATCTGAATGTAAACCTCTGTTTTGAAAGCATAGCTCCTAATCTCCTGCCTAGAAAGAATGCTTTTCTTTGTCCATCCTTGTTTCAAATACAGATATATAACAGCAAAAAAAAACCCCAAACCAACAAACCACCATTCCCCAAAGTACATACTTTAATATCTACATCAGTGAAAAGGGTTAAATATTTTTTACATAAATGTAATACTGCCAAATCTGCAGATTTTAATTATGTGTTTTCTTAAAATAACATTTCATATTAAAATATATTGGCATGTTACTACCAACAATATCATAAACCAGCAGAATTTTAATAGTGTATTTATTATTAAATTATTAAATACAAATTGATCTCTACTTTCAATACTTGCAATAGATTTAGAAAGACATATTCTCACACTATCTGGATTTTACATAACCACCCCAAAACATTCCAGTTTTCACTGTCTTGGAAATAGAAAAGCAGGCTGAGGTTTATGTCTAAAGACCTGACTCCGGGTCACAAAAGGAGAATTCAAAAGAAAGAGACAGAGTTAGTTGCTAAGAGACCGCAGCTACCGAACACATGCTGTTATCTAATGGCATGCAATGAAGGCTTTGCAGTGAGAGAATGTGTAATGTATCTCTATGTACCAATAACGCCTGTCACTTACTGAGGGCAAAATACCATAATAATAGTGGAGGAGGCCCCTCATTGTAAGCTGAAGCATACAAATGACTAAAAAAACCAAATCCAAAAACAAAACCAACAAAAAAAATTCCCCCCTTAAAGTTGTGAGGACTAAATCCCCTTGAATTTATTATTATTTCTGCACATGCTTTTAAGTTACTAAATGATGAGTTAGATTACATAATTCACATCTCTGTTACTAATTTGTCGATATTAATCCATATCTTATAATCAGCAACATAAATTTCCGTGACACTGAAGCATAGAGAAGAAAGGATTCTGTACCAGCCTGATCATTCCAGAACTAAAATGGTTGTATGTGATGTTCAGATGACAGAATACCACCCTTTTCTGCAACAAGCTTTTAACTGGCAGAGTCCTTTGTAGAAAAAGCCAGCTTCGGGCTTCACCCTGAATACAAGGCAACACAATGCTGGAAGCATGAAAAAGGCAAACGATTTCAACATTTACCAGGTTCAGATTACAAAACCTATGAACTGTAAAAAAAAAAATTCCATTTAGAAATTTGTTTTCCATATTTATATTACTGATTGAACTTAAAATTTTCACCGAAATGCTGCAGGTATCTCAGGAATATTATATGGAGAATGGTTGGTGCTGCTCCTGCAGCTCCTTTGCTCAAAAAGTTTCAGGTATGATTTTTCCTTAAGCAAAGCATTCCTTCTCTCTCCCTTCTTACTTTCTTCTTTTCACTCCTCAAAATTTTAATCTGTCTGAACATGCAGAAGAATAGGCAGTCGAGGAGCTGTGAGCACATGCAGCCATCCTCAACTAAGTCATTGCTGCTCAACTACTGTGCCTGTAACTCGATGCAGCATCCTTTTAAAAGTATGTCTCTATCCTCTGGCTGTAAAGGGCCACTGCAAGACAAGTTGAAACCAACCACTAAAGTTGTACAGGTCTATAATTAAACTAAATTAATTCCACACGTACTGCCATAATCATAGAAGAGTTTGGGCCATCTAGCCTAGCCCCCCTGCAACGAGCAGGGACGTCTTCACCTAGACCAGGTTGGTCAGAGCCCCATCCAGCCTGACCTTGAACATTTCCAGGGATGAGGCATCTACCACCTCTCTGGACAACCTGGTCCACCATGACCACCCTCATTGTAAAAATCATCTTCCTTATAGCTATGCTGAGTCTACTCACTGTTAGTTTAAACCTTTACCCCTTGTCCTACCAAATCTGAACGTGGATTAGGGAACACATGGGGGAACCAAGATTCAGGACGCACAAATACACCCTGTAACTTACATTTATTTATGAAATTTATGCAACTTAACTCTAGCAAAAACAGGTAGGATGTTTACAGAATAAAAACTAAACGAGGCTATTTCCACTCTTTTCTCTTGCAGCATCACACTAAAAAGGCAACTTTAAGCTTTCTTGCACAAAGCCTGTGCAGTCTTTTCCCAGCACTTCTCTACCCCATGCCAGTGGCCTTTTCCAGAATAGAGCATCCAGAAAGAGTGAAGTTCTTGTTCCTGGAATAGGAATACTGATGCTCCCCTGAAGCTGTGAATCTGCTGTATGTTATTCACTCACAGAACTACAATGAATATTTGCTTCTTAGCAAAATTATTGAACTAATAAAGTGTAATTGTTCCTTTGCAGCTATTGTGGTCAGTAACAGATCCAGCTCGCGTGAATGTGCACTCCATTCTCATGCCAAAAATTCTCAAAGAAACAAAACATTGTGACATTCTTTCCTTAATGTGTGTGTTTAATTACTGATAAAAGGAATGGGAGTTATAAATGTGAACTTAAGAAATTCTGTGTATTCACCAAAATTGCATGAGATTATTTCCCTTCCCATGAATTCCTGAAGGCATCAATTTAATTGCAGTTTCCTTCTAATATTCAAAATAGAGGAAGCAGAATTTTCAACCTGTTCAATTCTAGTATCTTTTTTGTTCACTCAAAAAGGTTAACTAAATCATCTGGAAACAAACAAATAACCCTATAAAACCTATGCCTATAATTTGATTCAGTGTCCACAATCAAGATAGAAAAAGGTGTCGAAAGGCAGAAACGTTCCCCACTCAAACACCAAACTCATAATGAAAAGGCAATGAACCATACATCTCATTTTCAAGAATATTTAATCAGAATATTAAAATTCATTATGATGATGAGATGCAGATAAAACTCCACATCTGCCTTATATCCAGAAAATCTTTAAGTGACTTAATAAGTCAACAGGATTTCCACACTAAACTTACAAATACATATATTTAATCAACAAAATCAGCACACGCATGTGTATGTATGTGTTTGTGCATATCAAACAGAACAGTTTTTATCTGTGAAAAAATTCATTATGAATGCTAGTCCTCCAATAGCTATCTTTGTAAAACCAATAATCATAGTTCTGACTCCACTGTAGTCATTCCAAAACCTCCATTTGGTTTTAAAAGGTTCACCTCTCTGCCAAGGGTACTAAACATAAATATGTTTGAAACTATAAGTATTCTTAGATAAATATAAGAATAATATCAGTGTAAGTACAGGCACTGAAGTAAGACCCAATGACCTGAGTTTCCATTTCTGTCATCAAACAATCACCACTTCTGAAAAGGGCAGATCATTGCATGCATCAAATAATTTCTATAAATCTTATTGCACTATTGTGAGGAACTATCCCCATGCTATCTGTCTTCTGGTAATGTTTTTCGTAGTGCTAAAGAGATATGCTATAAAAAGCATCTGTTATTTTGCATTTCAGTAATCATTTAAATTGAGAAAACTACATGTTTGTTCCAACAGAAGCAAAAGCCTGACATAAGGCTTGGGATTCATTTGGGGTTTTTGAGTTAAGGAAAGTAGCACGATTTTCTTAATTTTACTGTAGAGACTGAGACTATAAGGGAAAAGGTGTGCTTGGATAGTGTAGACCAAGAAAAACACACCTTTGAGAATTGAGCCTGTTGCACAGAACCACATTACATACATAACATGCATTCTTTGTAATAAAGATCTTTATTTCACATAAGCAGTTAAAACCTTTCCTGAGCAGGTTGCAAATCCCTCTAAGAGTTGCACAAACTGAAGCCACTTTGACCTCTCTGTGATGGATTGCATGTGGAAGGTTTTCCAAGGAATGTGAGTGCCAACACCTGTTCCAATGAAAAAGTGGCTCATGGTTTCTGGCTCTGGAAATTCAATTTCGTAGAAGAGGGTCTTTGACTTGTGGTCTTGAATTTTCATTTTCCACAATTTGACACTAAAGGATATTTTTAACACAATAATCCAGACATCTGAAAAAACCTACTAGAATCTGCACAAAATGCTATTGAGCTACAGGCTTCCTAATAAAATATTAGAATTATATTTTCATTCTATGCCATAGAATGAAAGCATGTTTCTGACTTTCCATTGGTTTATATATCTCTTTTTAACAAATGAAAAAGAGTTACTTACACTGTATCACTAATGGAACTTTATGTCCTGGAATTCTTACAGCAGTTTCTAAACAGCTTGAAAACCAAAATAAATAATATTTCTTTTCAATCTGTTATCATTTACCCCTTCCTTTTGCCTAGGATATATAGTACAAAACACCATATGTGATTACTTCTGACCTCTGAAAGCAAAAGAGTTGTTTTCTACCAATGTATCTAATCTCTTTAACCAGTTTAATCTAAAAAATTTTCTCCCACTTACCTCAGTGTCATGTAATTTTTGAAAGACTAATCATAAAAATAGGCAATTAATTAATTTCATTTACAATTTAGAAAGCACTTAGTAGTTTCTTTTTGTTTTCAAAAAATTGTCGCTTTCAGTAGAAATGTCCATAGAATTATACATTTGGTAAGGTTCATACTTTAGGAAAATGCTAGCAATATTAATATTCTGGCCACTATACTTGAGTTAACAATAGCAACTACATCATTTCAAGTACAAGCATTCTCCTTGCTCCTGGCTCCCAAGAAAAGAGGGTATAAAAACCCAGTAAATCCCACTGGCAGAAAGAAAAACACTGGGAGGCCCTGAAGCAATGCTCAGCCAGACATTTGAAAGCCCCACCACGTGTTTGCTCCACAGCTCTTGGGGTGCTTCCAAAGGGAGGAATTCCCTTCACGATTTCCAGGTGTGGGCACAGAGAGCAGAGGCCAGGACAGGAAGGTCCTGCACAGAGCACAGCTGCTACAAACAAAGGTCCAGCGGTGGGTGATCCTCACACAGGGGCAGGACCAAGGAGCAGCACGTGTGCAGCAGCTCAGACCACAGGGCAGAGGGAGGTGCAGGCCACAGTTTTACTTGTGACTCATCATTCAGGTGAAATAAAGCTAAGAAACATGACCACTGCTGAAAAGCTAGCAAGAAAACATTGATGGTTTGAACCCTGTGAGAACACAGGGTTCTAAAATCTTCAATATCTGAGAGTAAGTAGCAGACAGGACAGACAACTGAGAAATGATTTCCTGCTCCTGCTGATGTCCATTTATTTGAGAGTCCAGAACAAACTCAGATGCTGCTTACTCTTACATTTTGGTTTCCTAATCTCGAATTTCAATGTTAAATCTGAAAGTAATACTGATTCAGGGAGGCATTCCAAGGATTACCTGAGAATACACTTTGAGGAAAGCTAATAACTGGAACAGAGTGAGAAAGTTTTAAGTGCTAAGAGGAGAAAGACAAACAGTGAGATACTGAAGGCAGCAGCATTTAACCAGTCTCGAAGAGAAAGCACTTATCTTTAATGAACAAAAGGCAGGGGCATGCACTAGTCATAACAATTACATTGAGAGTCTCTTTGTCGCTAGCTGTCACAAAGACCAAAGAGGAATAGAGCAGATTTATTGCTAGGATCATATGGAGGCTAATCACTAATTCTCACTGATAGTTTGAAATGTTTTGGATGGTTGATTTTGTCCTATTACCAGATAGAAGCCATCAGCCACTACAGAGAAAACAAACACTTCGTGGCAGACACAATATTCCTGATCAATTACCAGGCAGCACAAGGACCTGGCTCAGCTGCTCATCATTTCAGTTATTCACCAGCAGATGGGACTTAGAGCGTATTAGTATTTCAGTTAGTCATCATCCTTATGTACTTCATTAGAAAAACCCAACAAAATAACTGAAAACATTCAAGAAAGCTCATATTTTTTTTTTTTTTTACAAATACATACCGATTCTGAGTGTCAGGTCTGTGTGTCTAAGGGAATGACAAACTGATTTCAATAGCTCTTCACTGCATGAATTTGAGCTGACTCTTGGTATGGCCCGTGTTTGGTCTCTCCATCAATTTCTGTTCTGTATAAAATCAGATTCATGCAGTGAATAGCTATTGAATCAGTTTGTCATTCCCTTAGACACCTGTGAAATTAACTAATTAACTGATGTTCAACACTCAAAAAAAATCAAAACAAAAACATACCACCAAACAAAAACAAGCAAACAAAAAAACAAACAAAAAAGGCAAAACAAAACAAAAAACCCCAAACCAACCAACCAAATAAACCTCAACAAAAAAAGCCATCTTAGTCACATGAGCAGCAGCACAGGCCCCCCAGCCCCTTGCAGCCTCCACGCCTGAGCCCCAGCTGAGGACGAGCAAGCACCTCAGCTCATTGCCTTTTCATTTCCACAACACTCCCGGCCTTCTCAAGAACTTTCCAGAGCCAAGAACAATGGTGCAAAATGTTCATAACTACATGTTGCACATGAGACACCAAGCAGGAATCAGTTTATTAGTGTTGTCAATCTACTTTGATAGGAACTGGGAAGTCTACAATGAAAGGCTTTGTTTCTTGACTTTTTATGAGGCACCTAATTGTCAGGGTTATTTTTACTCTCAGTATCTTACAGTTTGATGTTGAGTACAATCAAGTTCCCAGACTCCACATAAGCCCATGTGCATACAATCCCATACTCCCATTATGCCTAAGTGACTGTTCAGTTTCAGATCACTGCCAATTAAAACACAGAAGAAGACGAGGTCCAGGAAGGAGGGCACACTGCACCAAGTTAGGACACATATTCTATTTAAAATTACTGTAGATATACTTGAGGCAAGGAAAGCTGTGAGGTTTACATTTTAGAAGAAGGAATCAATCATCTTGCTGCTCAAGGAAAAGAAGGATTTAAAAGAAGTCAAGTGGCACAGCTGAAGACATCATCTTTCACTGCAGCCAGCATCAGATTATAGGCAGAGCAAAAGAGAAAACCAGCAGGAGAAAGGGAGAGGAGTGAGGAATAAGAAAGTATTTTACCTCCTGCAAGCCAAAAAAAAAAAAGTAACTACCTATTACTAGTGACCATAAATCAATAGAAAGAAAAAAAAATACAAAGTCAGTGTTTGTCTATACAGATACTGTTCTTATTTACCAAAATTTGAAATTTTGGTGCAAATTATTTGGAAACTAATTCCAGCATGGAAAACCCCTCTTGTGCACATTCTTGCTTTAGTAACACAAGGTCTTTATTTTTGCTTAATTTGACCTCAAACTCTACAGCC
Source organism: Pachycephala philippinensis (assembly GCA_013397055.1). Classification (NCBI taxonomy): domain Eukaryota; kingdom Metazoa; phylum Chordata; class Aves; order Passeriformes; genus Pachycephala; species Pachycephala philippinensis. Next base: position 617,952 of record VWZT01006486.1, read on the forward strand.
AATCTATATTTTGTAATAAGAATAGATGTTCTGCTTCTCTGACTAGACTCCATAATTCTATGCACAGGTTTGTTTCTCATTCAGGGAAATAAAAGATGCTTTTCCACTAATTTCCTGCTGTATTTTTATAACATTACCTAAAAGTCATATAGTTAGGTCTTAACCCCTATTGATACCTTTTTTCACCAGAGATGTAGTTAAAAAGAATAAAAAGCAGGCAGATAATAGCTACATTATTGAATTTTGAACATAATTGAGTTGGATTTCAGGTTTTGTTTCTAAAAACTTTTGGAAAATTATAAAGGTTTCAAGAATGCAAAGCACACACTGTCAGAACATAACAGAAGAGGAGTGAACTGCTTAAAATCCGTACACAGCCAATTAACTTATATGGCACACAAATGATTACAGATGTTTCAAAAATGTAACCTTTTTCCCGTTCATGTTTAGAATTCACACTGAAAAAATTCCCAACTCAAGTGCAAGCTGCTTCGAAAAGGCTCCTCAAACGGTGTGCACAGGTACAACACGCATATGCTTACAGTATTTAATGAAGCAATGTTGTGGGGCTGAAGTTGTGAGAATGACTAGATCGTCGCTGTCTCAGGAGTATTGTGTGACACACTGAGAATGCTTCCCAGCACAGGCTTCACCCAGGAGCACTGTGTTTTCATTCCCCAGGAAAGCACAGCAACAGTAATCCTGCCTCATCATACTAATATCTAACAGCTGCAAATTCTAACTCCTTATCTGTCATATATCTTTACCTTGTTGTTTTGTGGTGGATTTTTTTACCCCTCTCAATAGCCACTACGGAATTGCACACCATAGGTGGATTTAGGCACGAAGGTCACCTGGGCCATCCTCCTGATTAAAGCAGGAATAATCACACCTTCTAGGACTGTCATGTCAGAGGCCACACCTTCCAAAGTGTGGTTGTCTCACAGAAGGCTCCCCACTTCTCTGCGGAAACAGTATCTCCGTGAGGGACACATTTTCTCCATGCCTTGAAAACAACTGCAGGGTGGGATTAAGTGATGCTAATGGGGAGTCCCACATCTAATGTGGAGGCGTGGGAGGGCAGATGGAGGAGAAATAAAGCAGAATCCCATTCTGTTTCATCCTGATCCAGTGAGAAGAGAGGAGGAAGACAGCCGCCACATGAAGGAGCAAGAGGGAACACAGAAACCAAAAGCCTATGTGAGGAAACCAATTCCAGCTCCCCAAATCTGGTGTCATCCAGAGTGCAAACATCCTTCCCACACAGCCCTGCTTGGCCTCCACTCTTCTCTGCCACATCTCAGAGCAGCTTTACACGTGATGCTGGTGGGTGTGCAGCACGGATACCCACTTACATTCTGAAATGGTAGAGACCCATCAGGAGCATGGCTCCATGGGGTCAGGACAGAGTACACTCCTCTGGGAAACAACCTGGTGAAGGTAAGACAATGCTGGGTAATGCCAACAACAGAAACACGCTGACCACAAGGGCCTCTCCTCCCATCTGCAGTTTTGTCCCTTAGAGTAGCTTTCACCTCTTTTGTACTGCACAAAGAATGGCAATATTTGACCTAATAATCCATAACTATTAATCACAGTACTTACGAAGACAAAAAATTATTTTCTTCGTTTATCATGCTAGTCTTGATGTTGGCCCATTTTTATTTTCATTCACAAAACTAAGCATTGTCTGGTGTAATAGAAATAAGACTTATAATACTACTTGCAATGAATAGTTTGAGCTGGAAAAAGCCTCCCATTTCAGCAATAAATTATCTCCAAGAGTAATTTTCTTGCCTCACACTACAACACTGCTCCTTAAATAAAACATTTTCTCTTAAATAAGAGAAATCATTGAAAGACAATATTTCTGCAAGATTGGTTCCTCCTGCTTTGAGAAACAGAAGTCTCAGCTTCCCAGTGACATTTGACATTTTATGAATGTCTCAGTACTTTTACTGATCACAAGTGATCCATTATTTTATACAAAAGCTGTATTGAGCTGGCACCACCTTTTGAATGTCCCACATAACCATCAATAAAAGGTCCTTAAAATTTTCCTGTTTCTTTCTTCTGAAAATCATCCTTTTGTGCAGTGGGCATTTGATCATGGTAGTTTCCCAAATGCTGAATTCCTAAAATGAATCAGGTTTGTCTCCCCCTCATTCTCCAGGCAATCTGAACTATAAATGATTTTCATTATCAGTTGTCAAGTGTTCATACAGAAAAGTCATAAAAAAACCCCAAGAGAAAACACTTAAAGCGACCCTGTGAATGAGAAAGACCATGATTTATTTTTGATAACAGGATGATTTTGACTCTAATATGCAGTTGCCATCAGCCCCTATGGTCGTCTCAAGGGTGCTATTTGGATTCTCAATTAAGCTGGTTTAACAAAGAAAGGCAGAGAAATATCCTTGGAATGATAAAAAGGAAATGACGGCCCAAACCAACATTAAGTCTAGTCAGCCTTTTAAAATAGTAATATTTTCAGACCTGTCAAAGTAAGTGTTTTATGATAAACAGAACTTATATTGAGATGTTCTTAAAAAAGAAAAAAAAAACAAAAAAAAAACCAGAAAAAAGCCCACAGAGCACTCTTAAATATCCTTTCATTGTTTTCTTCAGGTCATTCTACAGCATTTATCTGGCTGCAATTTGTAATGTACCATCTCTACTTAAACTGACCGTAGGCTGTGCAGATCCTGGGGTAATCTCAGTGGCTCAAACAAGCAGAGCCAGCCACTGTCCCTTCCCCAGGCAACAAGTTACTTCCAGTTAAGCTTACGTGGCACTCCAGCAAGGGATCCCAAACAGCAGTGATACTAGTGTGATGGAAAACAAGGATTTTAGAGCTCCATATATCGCCTGGCTGGTTATGTCCGTTTTTGACCCACAGTCTTGGAAGAAAAGTCCCCTCCTTCTGGCAGAGAAGGTTGTGAAAATCACCCTTTTTAAAAACACTTGTGTTGATATTATTTGTGTTTGGAGAAAGTATCAGATGTGGGCATGGGACTTCCCCTTGGGAATCTACCAGCAAAACAAGTCCTGAAGACACACACTGATTAAGAGCATGAATTCAGTGTGTGCCCTGCATTCTTGGATAATAACAATGTCATGACATTTTGCTTTCCAAAGAAAGAAAGATCTCTCTCTTCCCTAAGTGACTGAACTATAAACAGCATGAATTAAATTATTTCAGGGAAAACTTTCAGTGTTTTCTTTTTATATGCAATAAGACTGCAAAACCTAGCCCATGCTTCTTTTTATCTGTAGAAATTTACAACTCTGTCACTCCTATGTCACTTTATTGTTGTGCAAACCGTATTATTAAAATATGCATTTGTGCTTTTTCTTCACCTAGGAAGTCTGTTTTATAGATTTCAACTTCTTTTATTCGCATGTTGATTTATATGCATAGATTATAAAAATAAATTATACAGTTAATAAAAATAACCTGAATATTATTTTAAGGATCACAAGTATACTATGTCACCCAAAATGTGGGATTGGGAAGTTATGTTTCAGATCATTACTTTCCACACATAATAGGCAGCAGTTCTGGTTACGAAAAATTTACAGTACATAAGAACAGGTTAAAAAAGGATGGGGAAAGTGCCTTTATTAGCTTTCCCATGTTATAGATTCAAACCTGAGAAAATTACAGCCTTAGGTGTAGAGAGAGCCACCATTTTAGGGGCGAAATTATGACCCCGTGAAGTGTGTCCAGCTAGCAGGAAAACTCATTACTCACTTCTGGAAACTGAGGTATTTGGCTCAAAGTCACCCTGAGAGTCAATAATGCAGCCAGGTAGCGATCCATGCTTCCCTCACCCCAGTCCAGCCTGCAGAGTAATATTAGCTTCCCAGTTAAATACAATATTGAACCCTGCTCCCATTTGCTGTTCTTTTTCTTGACTAAGGTTGTTTTTACAGTCCCTTACAACAAACCACCGTATCTGCAGCCAAGAGCAGGGGTACTTCCAAAGATCTGTATAGTAAAATATTCACCAGGTATGCTGCTGCTGTTCATTGCCTTGCTGGGGTTGAAAAATCCAGAATGGGTAAATTCCCCTGTTTGCTTAGCGTTTTGTTGGGACACAGTGCCTATAATTATATGAGTCAATTAAGTGAGCCTGAGACTGTTCTCTTGCACCGAGGCCAACAGGCATGGAATATCTCACATTCACATTGTTAAATTCTCATGCCCTCTGAAACAGGGCATAATTATGCCCTCTGCCACAGGCATAGAAAAAAAGAAGGATTATCCCTGGCTCATCCTAGTGCCCAAACCACACCTGGGAATAAGGAAGGCAGTGCAAGTTTACCAGGTCAAAATCATATCCAGGTCCTTCCCCATTAGCAGAGACCTGCCCTGGCCCCCTGCAGGCCCCTTCTTCAGGGGTGAATTTCTGTCCGAGCTAAAGAAAGATAATTCCTCTCGATCTCAATTTTCTAACACTTATGGATCAAATAGCAGCTGCAGGGATATAGTAACATGATTCCTGCTCAGTCACTAAAAAATCAGTTTTTTATCCACACCTCGTTCATAGGTTTGAGAGAAATAACCAGATCTGTAATTTTTGGTGCTTCCAAATTTAACGAAATAAAAGATTTGTTCTGTAGTACGGCCATTAATAATGAAGAAATTTTGTCAAAATGATTGGGTTCTCAAATCACAGAGATCCAAATTAAATCACCCATAGAAAGATAAAAATCCTTTGATTTCAGAGTGCAAGGAAAGGTATACATCAGTTTTGATCTCACTGGCACCCTCCATGTACTTTCTATTGCTCTGCATTTCCAGTACTGCTGTTCAAACAGGGGGGAAAAAAAGAAAAAATACAAGAGAGAGGAAGACAGTTTTCCTCAGTCTGACAAGGACAAAGAACTCATGTCCACATGGAGAGACTGCTTTTTATAACAAACACACCTCCTAAAAGTTAATTACTTTCCATTTAACACAGGGGGGGTGACGAAAGGCACCGCCAAAACACACAGTGCCATCTAACGGAGGAACCACCTTGTGTAACCTGAGCATCCAAACAGGGAAAAACGAAAAGTCCACACCGGATCTGTGTCAAGCCACAAGCACACCAGGAAATTTTTAACCAACAGATGATTCCTGACAAAAGCGTCTTCTCTAAGTTCAGCATTTTTAAATAATCAGGCTGCATATATAGGTAATTGCAGCAAAACCAGGTGGCTGAGGCTGCATTCTCTTCTTCCAGGGTGCACTACAGCTGGGTGCCAAATGAAAGCACACCAGCACAAGCTGGTGACACATTCCAAAAGGGACATGTGCCAGCCACCTACAGAAAGGTGGGGGAAAAATAATTAAGCTTCGGTGTTGCTCTCCTATCCCCCAAAATCAGCCCTGCCGTGAGGAAGTAATAGCACAGAGCACTGTTCCATGGGTTGCCTCTGCTAGGGACTCTTGGAAGCTCCACCATGCACTGTGACTCTACATCAGGAAAAAATGTTTCTTCTATAAATACAAGCTCTGGGGATGAAATGGTAATGAAAAGTCCTTACATGGCTTTTCAAACCCAAACCATGTCATAGCTGGGAGGAGATTTGCAGAGGGTGTTACAATTAAGCAGTTATTTTTAACTGCAGCTGGTTAAAAATAAAGAGAGGTTAAAAAAAAAAAGAAAAAAGAAAGAATGGCTGCATTTTTATTAGATTACACAATGGTACTTATATTCCACAATCCTCAAGACTTAGAAAAGTATCTTAGGAAGGCAATACAAATCTAAGTTAGTTATACAAAGAGAAAGAATGCTGAACTGTTGTGTGACAGACACAAAAAAAACCATGAGAAATAAACTTTTCTCAGTGGAACATTCATTAAAAATACCTCTATAATTAGAATGATACCAGGAGACTAATTTTGAGACAATTTAATCTTTAATTTCCTTATTGTTTTAGTGTTTGAAAATTTAAAGTACAACTGCATAGGGTAAAATAATTTGGCATTTTAAATGATATCCTTGTGGTAGTTAGCAGAATATTTTGCAAATTCATATGGCAAGATATTTATAATGATATCAGCATATATGACTAATTTGTAATTCACACCTGGGCTGCCACATCCTTCTAGAAATTATAAAGAAGCACTTTATTTCAAAGGGAACCGTAGAGTGTGGTGATAGTATATTTACATGGCACATTTTATTCAAGGCTGATTAAATCCGTATTTACATTCAAAAGTAAACTCAAAGCTGAGTATACAATTATAATGTATACAATTATACATTTTGTATACGTACATGTACAAAAACATGGTCTTGCTTTTGTGGTTTCACAGCCCTTGTTTATAAAACACTGAAAGTACAAACCTAAGTGTTCCACTCCTATTTTCTCTTCCTTTTACATATATGAGGAAACTAGAATTTCGCAGAAAAAATTTGAAGTAGTTTTCATGTAAAAAAAATTATGTCTTTCATAAAAATATAATAGATAAGGATCACAGAATCATTTGGTTGGCTAAGAAAAAATTCTATGGATTTTATAAATATTTGAGGCCTAACAATGGCAAGGCAGTTTGAGATAAACTAAAACCAAATGTACAAATACATTCAGTGTAACTGTGAATTTAACAGCAAACTATGTTATGCTTGACTGAAATAGACTCTGTCTTTTTTACATTAATACAGGCGTATGTTCAACCATGGTAAAGAACTGTATGTTCCCGTGTGTCTTTATGCATGCCTGATTGTGTTACAGATAAGATGATTTTTAAGTAATTTAACCAGTCCTGAGGCTTCAGCTCCTGCTTACCCTAAAACTCATCCTCACATCATCCTTCCCACTTGGTAATTACAGGGATTCTCTGGTAACTTGATTGCCTCTACGAAGGATTTATGTTCTCCTCACTGAGACATGGGATGAATCTACTGGGAATATTTGCTTCATTGCTGGTATCAACAGTTGATTTTTATTTATTTTTTTTAAATCCTTCCCAGTATTGGAAAGTTCTCCCTTAGTAATCAGGACTAGACAGTGTCTTCTTGGGATTTTCCAGAGAGATTGCCCATGGAGGGATGAGAAAAAAACCACAATAACCTCAAATTTCTAGGCATTAGTAGGCTGACCCTGGCTTAACTTGTGAATTCTCTATCTCCTCCCCTCCTGAGGCACAGGGGGGTGCTGCAATCAGTTCATCTGACATCTCTGACACTCCTTCCTCCTCAAGGGAAGGACCCCTCACACTCTTTCCCAGCATGGGTCCTTCCCACTGGCTGAAGTTCTTTACAAACTGCCCCAGTGTGGGTCCCTTCCACGGGGTGCAGTCCTTCAAGAATATGCTCCAATGTGGGTTCCCACAGGGTCACAGCCTCCTTCAGGTTCTGGTGTGGGGTCCTCCACAGGCTGCAGGCAGATTCTGTTCCAGCAGGGATCTTCATGGACTGCAGGGGCACAGCTGCCTCACCATGGTCTGCATCACGGGCTGCAAGGGAATCTCTGTTCTGGCACTTGAAGCATCTTTTCCCCCTCCTTCTTCACCGACCTTGGTGTCTGCAGGTCTGTTTCTCTCAGAGATTCTTACTCCTCTCTGGCTGCAATTTCTTCTGTGCAGTAACTGCTTTCCCCTTCTTAATAAGTTGTCACAGAGGTGCTGCCACCATCACTGATGGGCTCAGCCTGAGCCAGCAGCAGGTCCATCTTTGAGGAAGCTGGACATGGGGGAATCTTCCAGCAGCTTCTCACAGAAGCCATCCACCACCAAAGCTTTTCCTCACAAACCCAACGCAGCCTCCTTTTCTCACCTCCACCCTCCCATGGGCAAGGATGCCATCTTCTAGTCACTCTGGGCAGATTGGCTGGCCTTATCAAACACAGATTTCACAAGATACGAGATGGAAAAGGATGTACCATGCAGCATTTCCACCAGACCTCTCCCTGGTACTGCCTTGCCATCATGCCGAGTTGTACAGGACAGGGAAGAGATGCTGGAAGGCAGTCCTGCCTCAGCATTACTGTGCACCACAGTGCCCTGGCATGCCTGTGCCACATGCTACCTCAAATGTACCCCCAGCCCTCTGCTGTGCACCACCCCAGGTGTGCAGAACACTCCCCAGTATCAGCCATGTAACACAGGCATTCTCTGTGTGCCATTGCAGCTCAAAGCTCGCTGCTCATGGGGCTGCTTCACCTCTGCCAGCAGCTGTTGGTTTTAACAGGGTAATACATTTACCAAGGGATCGCTGGCTTGGATGGATGATCTAGTGGTCAGTGAAGACGTGTTCCTGCTTACTGATTTAATAACTGAGCTGGCCAGAAGATCAAGTGGCTTTCCCTAAGTGATTCAGTAACACAGGGCCGTGCTTCTGATTAACACCCAAAGTATTTCGTACTGTCACCTTTAGCCCTGAATAGCAAAGCTGCCTTTCCAGAAAACAAAGAAGCTGAGAAACCTATTGTAAAGTCCATTAAATTTCAGTGAGAGAACAAACTGTGGAGAGTGTGAAAGTGCAGAATATTAACAACTAAATCTTGAAAGAATAAAGGACGAGGTGTTAAAAAACAAACAAAAAGATGAAATTCATACTGTTACCTATTTTAGGAAGGGACATAAAAGACTTTCAAGATCAGAGATGAAAAAGCTACGTTGATCCACATTTATCCTCAATTACTACTGGGAGATGAGGGTTCAGCTTCTTGTTTCATCTGCAGAACTCTTTTATCAAAAGTCAATTAAATTTTCTTTTGCTTGAAACATCATACTTTTTTGTAAAATCTCTGTCCCTTGCTTCTCTATTTCTCAGATTCTCCTCTGTAAAGTCAAGATAATGAATGTTTCCTTTTTTCTTATCCTTTATCTGAAATGGCTTTCAAGTTCCCAGGAACCACATCATACAAAGTGACTAACAGGAGAAAGCTGTATTCTCAGCAATTCCTCTAGACACTACTAGGGAGTTCAGAATATGAAAGGTTGCATAACTCTACCTTAATAAATCAGAGGTTAACAAGACCATAAACCTCTATCTGCAAGTTCAAGCGTTCTTTCAATATTACTGCAGTGATAAATAAAACATCCCCAGCATTAAAGTTCACATCATTTAGGCCTTTCCTCTTGATGTTTGCAGTGTGTTTATCAAACTAAAAACCATTCATAAAGGAGTCCTAGGCTTCAACTATCAAGTCAATACTCTTCCCAGTAAACACAACATCAAAAAGCCAAACTGTTTTAAATACACAAGACTATAAAGTTCTCTTTTCATTCATTATCTCTCCTGCACCTGCTCTAAATACTTCTTAGCTTAATTGATGGTCTCTAAACAATCACTGTTTATATTCACTTTGGAGCTGCTTCAGAAGGAAGATAATAGTTAGTGTTTGTTTTCCTTCTGTATCCTGGCTGTCACTCAGAGCCACATTGAATGGGAACTTGATTTCCACTGCAGACACTGGCAGGAGAGTCCTGCACCCACCACAGACATTTGTTGTCCGACTCTGGTTAACAATTCACATATTAACCATGTTACTTTACCTACCTTTTATGTTCAAGCATTTTTATTGCATTCCAGTAAAACCCAACCACCTTCAGGCAACAGCAACATACAGGCTAGTAAACCTTGGCCCGAGGTCAACCACTCCTACATCAGCTCTCTGGGACTATCTCCCAAGGAAGTGAACTACTTGTCCCTGGGGTTTCACTCCCCTGAACTCACCTACAGGGTGGACCTAGCGCCAAATTACTCAGGAGCACTGTATTTAGTGGGACCTGAACTCTGCTTCCCCACCCCTGGCATCATATAGCCTCTGGAGAGTTAGAACATCTCATCCTCCATGGCCCAGGCTCCCAGAGTGGGTCACAAGGAACAGGAGACATAACCCCAAGCTTTTGACATAATCTCTATACTTTGAATCTCAATCTGCAGAGCACTCAAAGGATAAGAAAAAACAATGCTGTGTAGTTGAATGACACACGCTTCCATGAAGAGGAAAAGAAACTGGAGAGGCCCTGTCGATGTTTTGATAGGGAGAATTTCCGTATCATTTTAATTATTCATTCTTCAGTGGGAATTGAGTTCAAAAAAGAAGGAAAACAAACAAAGAAAAAAAGTGAAATTTTTAGCTCCTTTGTGACAAAAATGTAGCAATCTCTGAAGAATGTGACTGCTGCAAAATATAAAATATTACTTTTATTGATCAGTGTGCCTCATTTGTGCATATGGACTCTTTTGTTACCCCAGTGGTCGTGTTCAGCTGACAACCCACTGAGGAAATACCACATAGGAAGCTGGGGAGCAGTTGCACCTTGAAAGGTTTCCATTGGCTCAGGAGAGGTGTTAAGAAGACAGGCTCCAGCAGGCACAGTGCTTGCACAGTTCGGATTTTGATCTTATGTGCACCCAAAAAGAGGACGGGTACACTTTAGCCCCTGAGCTGAGGGTCACATCAAAGCCTGTACCGCCAGTGCAGGAATGGTCTCAGAACTGGGTGATAGGAAAAGCTGTCTTGGCACAGTCTGGCTGCACCTCTCTCACTTCTGTTGTGCTTCCTGGGCACCTCCTTATGGCCAGACATCACTTCCCAAGGGAAGCTGGATGGTCATTCACAACACATCTCTGTACATGCATCACTTGGTAATTTTACTTCTGTATTTGAAAACAAACACCTCTCTTCAGCAAACAATAAATTAAGACCTGCACTATTTAAATTCAAGAAGAAAGTGTGATTCCCAGGAAAATTGTGATTTCCATATTAGGTTGTGATCAAGGTAACATTTTTATCACTGCAGAGTTACAGTTTGTCAGTTACATGTTTCTCAACAACACGTTTTCTAACATTATCAAAGAAAACGCAGTGATACCTACATAGTATGCCTCATTTAATGCCAACATCCTCTCCTAAGAAACACTTCCCACAGACCAAGAATGACAGGTGTGCAGAATTCTTTGCAAGAGTTCCCTTAATTATCTCTCAACTCTACCCTTCCCAAACTGGGAGGTAAATGACAGGTAGCACCAATATAGTGCCATTTCTCTCATAAAATGACAGTTTTCAGAAAGCATGCAAACGAAGGTACAGATATTGCCAAAAGTATGCCTACCTAACAAGTGCTTTGTAATGAATGCAACAAGAGACCAAAAAGCTTCTTTCTCAGGACTGTGCTGTTAATATTTCTCTTGTGAACTGAGTGAAAACATGAGAAAATAGTGATTTCAGCTGTGAGGTTTTTGTGGTTTGGATAAACATTCTTGCTGTTAGGGAATTGATGTCTGACAAATTCCACTCCTTGATTTATCACATTTCACACAAAAATTCATCTAATTGCATATTGTTATTTTTGCATTTACAGTACTATCATTGTAGCCCACCATGATTACAGCACCTGTGAAACTCAGTGCCTGGGGGAAAACTACTGTAATACCGTCTCCTTTCTATTAACGAAGTAATTCAATACATTTACCTTCCTGAGGACTGTCATTTTATACAACCAAAGCTACATATTTCCTGCTGAAACACTGCAAGAAACATTCCTACATTGTGCCTGCTTAATATGCTGGGTAATTCACAGGAGTACAGAAAAGTGTTTTAAAAAAAATAAAGTGATACTGATTTTACTTTCAGGCAGAAAATCCTTTTTACTACTTATTATGTTTTTCTTTTAAGTATTTAAATAAAACCCCTCTTTTCTACAGTTGGGGGGAGGTGTTTAATAAAAAATTAGCAATCAAATTAATCAAGTTTATTAATAAGGATTCAGTTACATTTTATTTTTTGAGTCATCCTCACAGCCTATGGAAACTTACAGCATTTCCTGTTATGACTATTATACAGAACTCATAAAAGACCAAAGAAGCATGGAAATTTCATTTGTTCCCTCATTAAGTAAAGATTCAAATTCTGTATTTTATTGTGCATGCACAGCTTCCCTTTCTACTCAGTCGAACTGAGGGCCAAGTCACTCCCCTATTTATTCTAAGATCTTATTCAAATATAATTCAAATCATATCTTTCCTCTACAATTCTATAAACAATAAAACGAACTGTCAGCGTTGTTTTTCAGGCTTTAAAACTGATCATAGACTTGACAGTGATCAGAAAGTGTGCTCAAAAGACGACTAATGTTACAATTCCGAAGAACATGCTTTCAGACTCTCCTTGTTGTCTTTCTTACAATCACTCTGCAAAAAGGCTAAACCCAAAGATGACTATTCAGCAAAAAATATTCCTCTTGAATCTGCTTATCTAGTTTTATCCATTAAAGCTGCTACAATTTAACAGAGCAAAATGATGTCATTTAATGAACATAGACATAACCAAAATCTATCTACTTTAAAAAAACAAACAAACAAAAAACAAACAAACAAAAACCAAAACCCAAACAGATAACAATTCAAAGGGTGGAAGGAAAAATATGAAAATGTATGGAAGATGGCCTGCTTGTGAGGCAGCTTTGGACTTAAAGGAATCCAAAGTTAGTTCCATAAATATAAGTCTCATTTTCCTCTTAAAATAAGCCTCTAAAAGTGTTTTGCCCTTTGCTGGAGGTAGTTATCAAAGTACTTATGGATGGAAAAGATCTGCTAATACTGAAAGACTGTTAAGTTTGGCTCTACTTCAGCAGTTGTTCTCCTTCTTTCACTGATGCACACACAAACCTGTGTATTCACATGTGCACACATTTATTTTTTTCAAGAACGCAAATCAGAAGATTTGGATGCATCAAGAGAAGGATGCTGCAGGAATCTTCTGGGGATGAGTAGCTCAATCCTGAAAAGTATGGCTGTTACGGATTAACACCAGTGGGCAGGTGAGCACCACACAGTCACTTGCTCACTCACTCACAACCCTCACTGGGATGGGGGAAGAAGAAAGGAAAAAAAAAAAACCAAGAAAACACTAAAGATTAAACAAACAAAAATAAATAATTGAATAAGTGGAAGAAAAGGGAGAGGGAGACAGGACAAAACAAGCAATGCAAAAGCAATCAGTCACCACTTCCTGTGCGTAGATTGATGCCTAGACAGTTCCTGAGCTAAAGATGGCTAAATTCCCTATATGTCCCTATTTTCCCCTTTATAGCTAGGCATGACTTTATATGGCATGGAATATCTCTTTGGTTGGTTCAGGTCATCTGCCTGGTTGTGAACCCTCACCCTCAATCTGTTCACTGGGGTGTCAGAGTGAGAAACAGAGGAGACCTTGATGCTGTACAAAGACTGTTCAGCAAAAACTAGAGTATTAAGAGTGTTATCAGTTCTATTTCAGTCAAAATTCTGAAACACAGAGCTGCTATGAAAAGAAAAATCTGTTTTATTCTAGCCAGGCCCAGTGCAAAGGTATAATTACTTCCATCAAACCTGGGTTATATTCAGACGAAAAAGAACAAAAAGGAATGTCTCCTAAGGCATAACAAACGCTGGCAAGCAGCTGGGCTGTTATGTTTCTTAGTTTTTTTGGCAGTAGACTGTACCTTTCTCTATTAATTTAGAGGGACCAAAACACCTAACCACTTCTGCAAATGTTCAGTTTGATTACTCCATTTCCAGCTTTTAAAGGCAACCAGAGTTTGTGTATTTTTCTAGAGCCATAGAATATATCACTAGGAACTCAAAGAGGGCTTAGCTCAAGACAGCATTTCTTAGCTGTGAGAAACTTCAGAAAGCATATACCTGCCCATTTGGGATGTAATCTTGTTGTGTTGCATCTGCCACAGCCCTTTCACTACTCTAATAGGCAGGATACTTGTAGAACTAACAGTACCAAAAACTCCAACGTTTCCCCTGCCAACCTCAGGACAAAAATCAACATGTGCTCACACAATTCACTTGAGGCAAGTTTGGAATTTAATAATGGCTTGAGATTAAATATGACACTTTCTAGACACAGTTACTCCTATTGAACATCATTGACATATGGAGAACGCTCATTCAGTGTCTGCTCTCTAGTACTGCTGTCTAGCAAGGAGAATTAAGTAAGTCAAACTCCTACTTCATGGAGAAGCAGATAAGTAAGAGCCCTGCCAAATTTCCCATCTAAGGTCTAAAAGGACATATTGATGGAAGATAATCTGGAACCATTTTCCCTTGCTAACTGGTCAGGGGAAACACAGTTGTCACTTATTTTCTTCTTCTGTAGAAAACCCTTGCCTGTGAAGCTTCCCACTTCTCACCCACAGCTGAGAGAGAACTGCTATTTACCTTGGAGAGAATAAAAAGAACATATCGAGCCCTCTCTTGCCTATCCTACCACCAGTACTGGTACTTTTCTCCTTGCCCGAAGTGTCTCAGCTGAATCCAACATCGGAGGTAGATAAAATGTTTCATATGCTACTGCCACAGCTATGGTGAAGAACAGATGCCTAACAGAAGGAGTTAAAGGTGATCCCATCGGGTAAAAGACAGAGAATAATGAAGATCCAGAAGTTCTGGGTTTAAAAATACGGGACAAAAATGTGAAGAAGCAGGGAAATAATGCAACTAATAAATGCTTGCAAGGAGATGGAGTAGAGTTTTCCCCAGATGGGTACACAGGAGTTGCTACCCACAGCAGAAGATTTCTGGGGGAGGCTTGGGTTGAATTAATTTGCACATATCAAGTAAAAAATTTCTAAATAGCAAATTTGGCAATGATATCAGAGATTTAGGAAGTTGGTCTACCGCTAAAGAGGAAAAAAAACCTTATGGTACATTTGCCTTTTATAAACCATGAAAATATTTATTCACTGAGATAACTGATATGTAGATCCAGAAGGGTTCGGTGCCCTACCCATTTTACTTAGAAGGCTGGTAAGTTACAAAGAAATTCTCAGACTGCCCCAGGAAATAAATCTCACCTTTAAACTTGTTACTTTGTTGGCACTCACAATTCCTGTTTCAAACATACATTCCTAGGCACCAGTGGGGGAGTCTTGACAGACTCCCAGAAAAGGCAGCGAGCCAACTTGTTATTTTAAAGAATACATCAGTTGTCTACAATTTTGCACCCTGGTACAGATCCTGTTTGTCTGAAAAGGATCCAGGCCATATAAAAACGGTCTGCTGGACAGAGTCCAGAGTTTTACAGACTAAAAGCACATAATTTTACAACATTCCACCTCAAATCTTGCATGAAAATGCTGTGAAATTGTGATAGGTAAAGGGAGGCGAAAAGCTTTTAACATTGTCAAAACATTTTTCGATCAATCTCAAGACTGTGGGAAGAGCAATCTCAGAACTGTGGGAAGAGCAAAAGGGAAAAGTAACATCTGTAAAATATTTTGTGTTCTAGTCTTTCTGCATCCTTGCAGTGATACTTTACTCAATGCTATACTTACAGGGAGGTATTACTCTGATATTTTCAGTTTACAATGTATAGGCTCCTTGCCATCTGTTCAAAATTCAGAAGAACAAAATCATCTGGCTGCCAGTATGGTCTGTTAAACTGTTCTGCAATACCCTTCACTGGTTTTCTGATGTATTGAGAATCAAATACAAGGCTTCAGTTCTAAGAATACCTTCTTACATGATTATTTTTATTGCCAAGCATAGACCTACTAACCTACACAGGACTACACTATGCAGTAAATTTAAGCCAGTGTGTAAATGTTCTCAAGTTTAAGGCCTTAGATCCCTGTTTTGGTCCACATGACCTAACACAGCAAGTAATATTTGCAATAAGCTTGAGTCCTTCTACTTCCATTTCACCCATTTCCCATGCTTCAGTGCTTTTGCAAAATAAATGCAAATCATCATTCCTCCATTAGCCCTTTTTAATTGTTAAACACCGAAACTTTGCATGTGAGATATGTAATTTCTTTGCACCACTTAGTTCTGGGAGAAAGTCATTTAATGCTTTAAAACTGGCCAGTGATATGAATTCATCACAGATAGCTTATGTAGCTGGTGGAGGCACACTCGCTGTGGGCACAGCTCTCCATTACAGTGGGAGTGACTTACTGCTTTTCTCAGCATGACTGTACATGCACACAGCTGAAAAACAACAGGTAAAGCTGTTACATTCAAAGAACCTCATTCCTAGCAGGTTACAAGCCTTGCTTAGCCAGAGGTCAAGTTTACCAAATAAACAGGCTTTCAACAAAGAGTGATCAGATTTCTTAAAAAAAGGGAGTCACAGCCTGAGCAAAAACAACATCTGCAAAAGTGAGGACAAATGCTCAGGGCCCCAGACAAGGAGACAGGCTGATGGAGCTGTGGATAAATCAGAATAGCCATCCTATAAAAAAGAAAAGCCTCGAAAGAGACGTTGGTGCCCTGTTATTAATCCAGTCACTTTTGAGTGGTAGATCATAAGAGTAAAGCTGGTGGTTCACGTGGTTAAGGGTCCCCACATTAAAAGCCATTTGAACTTGTTCCAGGAACATAACAGCATTGTATAAGAAGCTGCCAGTTGTACCAGTCTGACATAAAACAAGGTCCCTTCAACTTCCCTTATAGAGTAGTTGCTACAGAACTATTTGCCTTATAGGACCACATTTGCCTGCTTCATCGTGCCATAATTCCAACAGACTAGCGTTTTTTTAAAAGTTACTGCAAAGAAATGAGGCACAGGAAAAATTACTCTTTAGACAAAATACTTTATACTGACAAAGTTAAAACTAGACAAAAAAGTCTTCCTTTCAGAAATGCCTCATTATACATCTAGGTAATTTTATGGTGGTCTGAAGCAGAGAAAGACGACAGAAAGGAAGACTCACTCCAGACTCTCATAAAATACAAAACTCAGTTGAGATGTGTGCTCTGAGTCCTTCTGACAAAATAAGATTCTTATGCAAAATATAGCATTAGAAGCTACTGGGAGCAACTCAAAGCAGCCAGGAACTGGTCACTTATTCCAGACATGACAGATTCAGGGTTAAAATCCCGTATTGTCAATAACTTGTCATGACTCTGAGAGCCTGTATCAGAGCAAATTAATATGC